>JAMXBB010000003.1:74366485-74836189 GCA_024138015.1 Lumnitzera littorea | reverse complement strand
TCTCTCTCTCTCTCTCTCTCTCTCTCTCTCTCTCTCTATATATATATTAATATATATATATATATATATCATAAGTAGGGGCCAATTTAAAACTTAGTACCATTGGGAGGTAGGAAAGACACATCTAGGAAATACATATTTCTCTTTTTCATATTTTAAAGAAGAAGGAACATTTCATAAGTTTACCTTCACTATACCAAAAATAAAATCCAAAATTGAGCATAGTAAGTGCATTTCATAACAGCAAAACACTCTACATTTTCTCTCATTTCTCTATTACACTCTCTAGTGATTGGCTTCGGGGTATCGACCTAACCCGACTATCAAGGCTGAGCTCATCTACTTATCAACTCATTCTGTCTGCCAAGCTGAATGACCTATTTCTCGTAGATAGAGTGCTAAGAAGCAGAAGGTCAAGATATCATGTTTCCAAGAGTTGGATTTACTCGACTAAAGTTTATCGTTGACTTAGTGGCCGAGAGATTATATTACCGAGGGTTGGATCTACTTAGCACAGCTTGGAGAGACTATTGCCAACTGACTTCAAAACTCAGCAATTATAGGCCAACCTCTCTAGTGTCTCGGCCAAGCACTACGAGACTACTTCTAAAGCATGCTGAATAATCATATGCCGACTTCTCCCTGTAAAATGCATAGTTTTTATATTTTTGTACAGGTTTATCTTTGTTTTATTTATAGGCTCAATTCTTTAGGGTTTAAGGCCTTGTACATTATTTATAGTTTTGCTACTAAGGTGTAAGACGAACTATAAATAGCAACTTTTGTAACAATGTAAAAAAACATACAAAAGATTAATGAAAATCCCCTTTTGAGTCTTTCTCTCGGAAAGCTCTCTCCTTCACTAGCTCTTATCAATCCCTTTAGTAAGGATTATGGTGAGCAACCCTATTACTTGAATTGATACGTCATATCCGATGAGTCTTAGGTCTGTATGTGATTTCACAGTGCGTCATATCTGTAGAGTTAGTGCGCAGGATTGCTAAACCATTGACTCTCATTTGCTTTTTGTTCCTTTGGCATTATTAGACCCATCCTCATGGCTGACCTTGTCTATCCTTGGCTTGAACCGTATCACTCTAGTGTGATTGTAATATCAAGTCAATTTTCTTCATGTTTTCTTTATAAATCTTCCATAAATACTCAATTTAGTCTCCTATACACTTTTTATACAAGAACCTTCACATTATTTCACTAAATTCACGTGGATTAAATCAAACCCTAGAGTTGGAGTGTGATATAGTTTTATTAATTTCTCTTACAAGTTGGGTTACTACTTGTATATTTAGGTTGTAAATATCATTGATAACATGTTTTTATAGCTGAAGTGTTTGTAAATTAGTGTAATAATATGTCATTTATGTGGTATAGGTGAATACCTATAAGGTGTTTGGCAAGATGCCCATAACATGTTTGTTGAAATGTTTAAAAGGCCTTATTTGCTAGTAAAGTGTAATCTTTGACATGCTACAAATGCACACTAAAATTTACAAGGACAATACTAGACTAATAAGTATGATGAATTTTATGTATACAGGCTAAAAACGGTAGGCTTAATTAAATTCTCCATATATACCCATGGAAATATCGTGAGAGAAAATCCGAGTTCAGAGTACGATATAAACCTTATCAAACTACTGACAATGAAAACCAATACCATGCTTGACAAATTCTTTAGGAAGGTTTACAAGAGCATTAGAATTTATCCTAGTGTAAGCAAGGTTGAGATATTACACAAGTACCCCAACGCTTATTCCGAAGTTGTTTCCTTAATTACTATAAAGGATCATGATGATGCGAAGAACTTGTTTGAGATGGTTGAAGCATTTGGGTAAACTCACATTCACCACTTATATATGAGAACATTCGAAAAAGAAGTTTCTAGGAATCTTCAGTAGTTTACATCTCAAGCAAATACTTCCACTCATAATACCCTTAATGCAACCTATGATGGTTGATTCCCCTACCTACAATCTAGTGCCTATGTTTATACCTATATGAAATCACGCAATGATGAAGATGATTATGAGGCTAAGGAAGATGGACAAGCCAATGATGATGAGGTTAAGGAAGTTGACAACGAGACAAAGGTAAGGTCAAGTGAGAACATTATCTCTCAAATGCCAATAACACATTCCCTTGTCTATGGCACAATTTCAATGGAGTAAATTGAAGTCTTAGTACATCCACTAGAGATTCATATGATCGGCTCAACAATTACAGATTCCATACCCTTTTTTAATACCGGTAGGGATGATGGCTATATATACTTTGAGGAAACTATGAATATTAAGTGCAACAATCTGCTAACCATTGAAGATCTCAATAGAGTTATGAGGTTCAATACTAATGTAAATGTTATACAAGTTGTCAAGATGTACTACATCAAGCTTCATTGTAACTTTACTGTTGATGAGTTCAATAATGGAAAGTGGTCCGTACTCTACTCTAAGAGGGCTAATAGTTATAGGTAGAGGTATAGTTGTCAAAATCGCAATTCTATTCATGCGATTTTACAAGTTTACAATTTTAAAAGGCTCTTCTGAGTTAACTCGAACGTAAAATTTTTGTTTTTGTTTTTGTTTTTGTTTTTTTGTAGAAACTTACGTCTTTTGCTAATTTTATATATCAAACTCGATAAAAACATAAGTTTTTAATCGAGTTTACCAGTTCTGTATATATAAGTCAAATGAGCCAAATATACATATATATATATATATATATGTATACATACATATATATATATATATAACTAGGCTTTCACTAACTATTTTCTATTAAGGCACTAAATCATCTTTCCTATTCTATTCCAATTGTTTTACTCTTTCTCTTTCTCTCCTAATCCTTTATTTAATATTCATATCCTTCATTCAGGTTTTAATTCTAATAAAAAAGTTTATTTGAAAAACTATATATATAAGTTTATACTATTAATAATTCAAAATGATTTGAAATATTTGGTTTTCTTCAATTCATTGTTTTCTCAAAAAAATAAATAAATAAATAATGGAAAAAATTTAGTTTTGACTTTGCTTCTCTTTCTTTCGTGAATATTAGATTATAAATTAAGGATTTTTTATGGAAAAAGAACTCAATTTCTTCATTTATGTATTTCTATCATGTATTTTAAGTATTTTATAACTACTATAAGCATATTTAGAGTTTTTCTAAGGCTATTTTACATAAGTTGTACAAACTTATGTTTCTTCGATTTTGCGTTCCAATTCTACAGACCTTTTAACAATTCTAGGTAAAATCACTAGTTTGATAACCTTGGATAGAGACTCTGGGCTTACAAGAAGAAGCTTAAGAGCTTGTTTATCATAACTAGACTAGGGGGTCCACACACATGTGTAAACCTATTCATACATCAAGATCATTCATAGCTAGATTCCAATACAATAGCTAGTGTATTCCTTAACAAGTTAAGAGATGATCCAGATACAAAAATTTCTTAGCTGCGCAATGTTGTCAATTGAGAATTTGGATACTTAGTAACCAATAGAAGGATATAGTCAACCAAGATGAAGGCTATTGAGGTCATTTTTGGAAATTGAGAGAAATTATATGACGATCTTTCGAGGTTGCTCAATGCAATAGAGATTAGCAACCTTGGAATAAAGGTTAATTAGGGTTGGAATAGATCAAGTGAATCAATGGTGTTACACTTGAAGTGGGTTTTTTAAGGTATTTGGTCCATGTGTAAAAGCATGGAATTTCTACAACCCGTTATTAACATCAATATCATGTTCTTGTATACATAATGACTTGGATCGTTTGACTGATTATGATGATTAGATCTACCCAGGCAAGGCAATCACACTAGGATGAAGGGAGTAACATGACAGTAGTGATGGGGTTGACATGCTAATGACACTTTAGGCCATCTTAGGTCAAGGGATCATTTAATCATCTAGATGTAAACATGCTATCAGGCCCTCTTTTGAGCTCAGTTGAGACTTTGCTAAAGGAGACCTAGTATGATCCTCTTTTTATACAACCAACTCCTTAAAAGAGAAGGTTAGTGAGTTCTCATGGGGATGGTCCTTCCCAAATACATGCGGTCAATCCTCCATCTTTTGTTGAGCCAACCTAGCTATAGATGCTGACATAAGAGTCAAAAGCTCAGCTATTGTTAAAGAAAGGAGGTCTAGAAAGGGGTTGACATTGCAAATATCACTTGTGTTTACTAAGATTAGGGGCAAGATAAAGTATCTTTGTATTCATTTTCAACTTATGTGTGATAAAGTTAGATGTACATTTAATTAGGATATATTTTAAATGATGCTACTTTGCTTATATTTATTTTTTCATCCTTCATATCTTTTATGTACTAAGATACTATTTAAGTGTTCAACATAACTTCTCGACTTGATGTTTAGAGCTAGAGACATGGAAATTAGTTACGAATGCACTGATATGTTAGTTGAGAATGATCCACATGAGTTGAAATTTGGACTTAAAGATTTGATGTTTAACTATTTGTCCAAGGTAGTTTTACTTTGAATTTTTTTTCTTTTTTCTTTTTTTTTTTCTGGTTATAAAGGGTTCTAAGTTTTCTAATTTTTTTATTGTAGGTATCTACGGTAAAGGCACATTTTGTATTATATATATAAGTGAAGGGGCATTTTTGAAATGCAACTTCTTCCTTAAAAAAGAAAAAAGAAAAGATTAGGAGCTGCATTTTAGGAAAGAGCCTTTTCCTTTGAGATATGAAAAAGAAGAAGGTACATTTCTTGATGCATCTCCAGGGTTAAACATATGGAGAGACACCACAACTAAGCAAACTGGAAAGAAATTAAAAAAAAAAAAAAGAAAGCTAACAAAGTCCGGGCAGCTACCGAATGGATATGACATACCACTCAATCCTACTTAGCCAACAATCTACCGTATATGATACATCAGTTCGAATTGAAGGGTCACTTGCCACTGCTCCTTGCTAAAGAGAATAAATAAGAGTTAAATGATAATGAGAACACTAAGGTTGCCCAAAGTAGATAATTCTGTATTGAAAGTTGAATGTTTGCGTATAAGGAAAGTGAAAGTTTATATACTTATCCACTAGGGTTATTTTATATGTATGAAAAGACAAAAGGGTATTTTACAATTATATTACATGAATCATATCAAAAAGGGGTAAAAAGGACAAAGAATATCTAGTATGGAAAAGAAAGAATCATTCTGAAATGTTGTGTCAGAAAACACGTGTCGCTTGATGGCTGTACGTTAGGAGCATGATATAACATAGGCAAAAACAGGAAGTGCTAATAGTCAGGAGCCGACCTGATTTGGATCAGGTCGGGAGCTAATCAGCCTAGGAAAAGGGTTAGCTATCTTAAAGTCAAATGTCAATAAATCAGGTCGGGAGCTTGGCTTGGCTAGTTTTACGCTGTCTTTTGGATTAGGACTTCGCTGTTGGGTAGGAGCATGTTGGATACACGTGAAGATCTGACAGACAAGTTAGTTGGAGGTTGGATCGGGAAAGGAGTTCTCATCTCGACTATGGCTTAGAAATAATGTTTTCTATCTATGCCCTTGAAGTCCTTTAGCTTAGTTTCTTGTGATTGGTCTAGGGAGTTGATTCCTATTATCTACCTAAGGGTAAAAAAGATTTGTCCTCAAATCTGAAGCAGTTTCTACTCGTTCTTCTAAGGCACTCGCAGGATCTTCTATTGATTGATGGGGAATTGGATTGGATACATTGAAGGTATAGGAGACACCATAGTCATTAGGCAACTCAACTTGGTAGGTGTTGCGGTTGATCTTCTTCTGGACCTTGAATAGGTTATCAGCTTAAGGGGATAGTTTACTTTATCTTAAGTGCAAGAATCGCTCTTGGTTGAGGTGAATCCATACTAGGTCTCTTGGCTAGAAAGAAATAGTTTGGCAGTCTCGGTTACGAATCTCTTACTGACTTTGATTGAATTTGGCAATCTTCTTTGTTATGGACTAGTGCCATTCATGTAATTTTTGAGCTCGATCAACTCTAGATCGATTCTCTTCAGTAGCTGTTGGGGTATTGATCATGTCTAGGGGAATGGTTGGGTTAAGGCCATAAATAACCTCAAATGGGGTCTTCCCTGTAGTGCTGTGGACAGTTCAGTTGTATGTGAACTCCACGACTGGTAAGCAAAAATCCCAATCCTTTAAGTTCGTCCCTACAATAGTTTTAAGCAGATTGCCTAATATCCTATTCACCACTGCAATCTAGCCATCAATCTAAGGGTGATTACTGGAGCTGAGCACTAGTTTAGTTCCAAATCATTTCCAAAGAGTCTTCTAGAAATAGCTCAAAAATTTTGTGTCTCGATCTGAGATAATAGTCTTCGGTACTCCATATAGTCGAACAACCTCTTGCAAAAACAAATCATCAATATATAAAGCATCGTTAAGTCGATGGCATGAAATGAAGTGTGCCATCTTGCTGAAACGGTCCACTACAACAAAAATAGAATCTTTCCCTCTAGATGTTTAGGGCAACCCTAGAACAAGGTCTATGCTAAGGTCGGCCTATGGTAAGGTAGGCGTTGGTAGAGGCATGTACTCTCCATGGGGTTCTCTCTTCTCCTTAGTACGCTTACATACTTCATAACAACCTACTACCTTATGGACATCCTTGGCTAGACCTGGCCAATGAAAATTCTCTTTCAACAGATTGGCTGTCTTAATGTCCCCAAAGTGACCTAAAAGTCTACCGTTGTAAGCTTCCCAGACCAACAGTTCACATGTAGAGCAATTTGGAATACATAACCTACGGTCCTTAAACAAATAGCCATCCTTAAGATAACATCCTCCAACAACTAATCCTTCGTGATACTGTTCAACAATGGAACCGAAGTGAGGGTCATTAGCATATTGCTCAGTGAAGAGTGAGAATCCTAATAGTTTTGTTTGCAAAGTGGTCAGCAAGGTTTGTTGTTGTGATAGAGCGTCGATGACTACATTTGTACTTCCCTTCTTATACTGGATGACGTATGAGAAACTCTCTATGAACTCCAACCACTTGGCTTGCCTCTTCGAAAGCTTGTTTTGACTCCCCAAATGCTTCAAAGACTCATGGTTTGTAAAAGTAACAAACTTTTGCAGCAGCAAATAATGTTGCCAAACAGTAAGGGCTTAGTAAAGAGAGTATAACTCTTTCTCGTATACAGAATAGTTCGGGGTAGGACCACTAAGTTTCTCACTGTAGTAGGCAACAGGCCATCACTATTCCATCTGGATAGCTCTAATTCTAACTCCTGATGCGTCATACTCCAGTTCGAAGGGCTTGTCAAAATCTGGTAGTTAAAGGATAGGTGCCGAGATAAGCTTCTCCTTAATCTCCTTGAAGCTTTGCTCATCTCGATCATTCCACCTGAACCTTTCATTCTTCTTTGTCAGCTCGATCAATAGGGTGACTATTATGCTAAACTCCTTAATAAATCACCTATAAAAAGAAGCTAAGCCATGGAAACTTCGGACTTCAATGACATTCTTTGACATCAATTAATCCAAAACAGCTCGAATCTTCTCCTCATTTACTCGGATTCCTTCCCCCGATACTACAAACCTTAGGAATGTTACCTCTTTCTAATAGAACGTGCATTTCTTTGCGTTCCCATACAACTTCTCAATTCGTAAAATGTCAAATACTTTGCAAAGATGTTGAACATGGTTGTTCAGGTCGACACTGTACACCGGTATGTCATCAAAGTATATAACCACACATCTTCCAAGAAGAGAGCGCATCACATGGTTCAATAACCTCATGAATATAGTCAACGCATTAGTAAGTCCGAATGGCATAACCGTTCATAGAGCTTGTGCCTAGTCTTAAAGGCAGTCTTCCATTCATCGCTTAGTCTTATACGAATTTGGTAGTAGCTACTCCACAAGTTAATCTTCGAAAATATCTTCACGCCGTGAGGCTCATCTAACATGTCATCGAGCTTCGGTATTGAGTATTTGTACTTAACAGTAATTCGGTTAATTGCTTGACTGTCGATGCACATGCGCCATAAACCATCCTCTTTTGGAACGAGTAGAGTTATTATTCCTTCATATATCCCCACTTAATGAGTTTGTCCAACTATCTTTTTAACTCGGCAGCTTACTCAAGGTTCATCCTATACGCAGGTTGGTTCGATAGGGTGACACCCGGCAGTAGATCAATACAGTACTCTATGTCTTGGACTAAGGGCAGTCCCTTAAGCAGTTCTTCCGGAAATAGGTCGGAAAACTCATTTAGCAAGCTTCGGATCCCTTCTAAAACATTTTGTAACTCCCTTATTTCCATTAGTCTCTTAACCAAAAGGAACATTGGTTCATCAACTTTCTCAATAGATCGTAGATCTCTATGGCTCATCATTAGGGCTTTCTTCTTACTAACTCGAGTGAGCTGATTATGGGCTTCATTTACCTAGGATAGGGTTAGAGATTGCAACACTATCCTCTTTCCATCCTTAACAAAGGCATAGGTGTTCTTATACCCATCGTGCGTAATATGTCGGTTGAATAACCAAGGTTGTCTAAGCAGCAGATGTGAAGCTCCTATGGGGACAACATCGCACACTACTTTGTCCTTATATACATTTTCGACACTAAACAGCATAGTCACTTGTTCGATCACATGCAAAGTACCCTTATCATGAAGGCAATGCAGCTTGTAAGGTCAGGGATGCTTTAAGGTCAGCAGACCTAACCTCTGCACAAAGGATTGCACAACCACATTAATGCAGCTTCCTCCATCCACTATAATCATGGATAATTAGCTTCTAATGGTACACTTGGTATGGAACAAATTCTCTCTTTAGTCTTCCTTAGGGTTTAGTAAGGAACTTAAGACTTGTCTCAAGACTAGTATCATCACTTCTCCTTGGTCGGCATAGATACAGGTCTCCTCTTTTTCCTCGGCATCTGCCTTTCGAATATCCTTCTTCTCCTCAAGCTCACTCTCATCCGTGTTATCTACTATATCTCCTCGGAGCACCATAATACGTCGGTTTGAACACTCAACAGCCATGTGTCTGAAGCCTAAGCATTTAAAGCATTTCACCTTGCTAGACTTCTGTTCGGAGGTTCGTCCCTTCTCATACATTCTTAGGGGCAGCCTAGCTTCAGTTCAGCCTGACTGTCTTGCTCAATCGTGCTGACCTGCTCGACTATTGTCAAGTTGGTCATTCTTTTCCTCGGCTTGGTATGGTCGCATGCACCTATACATAGAGTTTGGCTCCATCATACAACACATCTTTGAGTAATTGGTCCAACAAGTAATTGTAATCAGCTCGATTTAGGGCTTCGTACAACTTAATAGATTAATACACAACACTCAATTATTCATAATTAAACAACCATTCAACTTAGAATTTAGCTCATACACCACCACCATTGTAGCTCTGATACTAACAAAACTATAGCAATTTCGTATTTAACCCAAAACTTATGTTAATCACATACTGCAATCCAACCATGGCACTTCATCCACTTAATCACCACTGGCGAGAAATTGATATACACACGACACAAATAGTTGCCATTGCAAACTTCAAGAAATTGCTATAAAAAACTTCATAAGTAAAACAAATAGCTTATTCTTCATTTTTGCACAGTACTAGTTTGCATCTCTACTTGATATTCATATAGATACGACCAACAACCATCAAATAGTCTTGCACTAGATTCAGTACACCACTGCAAAACAGATAGCCTCCTACGCTCAACTTACATGAATGTACACAAAAATGACCCTCCTCTATTTTTGTAATGAAAAATAGAGTAAGAGCAAAGTAATGATGAAACTACACTTACTTACACTCAAACACACTACAATAGCTATAGAAGGAACACAACAGCCACTAACGGTAAAGTGAACTAAAACTTCACGAAACCTAATATGCTCCCTCGTCGAAACCATCCTTTGATACTAGTAAAGCTGATGCATCTTTGAGGTCGAATACATGGAGAGGCACCACAACAAAGTAAACCAGAAAGATACAAAGAAAAAGCTAGTAAAGTCCAAGCAGCTACCGAATGGATATGACACACCACTCAATCCTACTTGACCAACAATCCATTAGATATGATACACCAATTCAAATAGAAGGGTCACTCGCCACTACTCCTTGTTAAAGGAAATAGATAAAAGTTGAATGATAACGAGAACACTAAAGTTGCTCAAAGTAGATAATTCTGTATTGAAAGTTGAATGTTTGCGTACAAGGAAAGTGGGGGTTTATATATTTGCTTACTAAGGTTATTTTACACGTATGAAAAGATAAAAGGGTATTTTATAATTATATTACATGAATCATATCAAAAAAGGGGTAAAAAGGATAAAGAATATTCGATACGAAAAATAAAGAATCATTCTGCAACATTGTGTTAGAAGGCACGTATCGCTTGATGGCTGTACGTTAGGAGTATGATATAACATAGGCAAAAACATGAAGTGTTGGTAGTTAAGAGCCGACTTGATCTAGATCAGGTTAAGAGCCAATCAGCTTAGCAAAAGGGTTAGCTATCTTGAAGTTAAACGCCAGTAGATTAGGTTGAGAGCTTGGCTTAGCTAGTTCTAGACTGTCTTTTAGATTAGGACTTTGCTGTTGAGTAGGAGCATGTTCAACATATGTGAGGATCTGATAGACAGGTTGGCTAGAGGTTGGATCAGGAAAGGAGTCCCCATCTTGGTTATGGATTAAAATTAGTAATTTCCGTGTAAGCCCTTGAAATCCTCTAGCTCGGCTTCTTGTGATCAGTTTAAGGATTGATTCCTATGATTTCCCAAATGAGTCTTCATTGCCCCTAATGATAATAAGTTTTAAACTAGCTCCTAATTATGATTTTTGTTTTCTTTGGGTACATTTCTCATGATAAGAATCAAAACCAAGTTACCATCCAAGTGGTAGGAAATAAAGTAGAGAATAGCATATCTTATGCAAGAGACTTCACTTTAGGAAATAGATCCTCTATAGTCAATTTCAACAAAATTACAAATCAATGATAGAGATTATCTAGATTTTTAAAATATCTTATGACATCATCTTTTTGCATATCACCCCAACTATTAATTACATACAACTACTTCTTAAGGGGATAACTTTAAGAAAACTTTAAGCAACTTTAAAGGATTCGAATCCTTCATTCGAATGCCATGCTTGTTAAGTAAAGAACTTCATCCAAATACCATCACTATACTTAGCATATCATGTAAAGGATTTCACTAGAATTCCCATTTAGCCCATTTGAGCAATGAAGATAATATTTGAACAACATGGAGATCATCTAAATAAAGTGTTTGCTTAAGTTTATGGTACATTCTTTCATTTTAGTTTATTTACTATTTTGTCCTTGTTAATAAGTTAAGGTTAAATTACATTTTGGGGCTTTTTTTAAGTTTGAATTCATAAGGTTTTTCTACTCTTGTCCCTTTTTATGATAATGAATTTCAAAGAGAGATTTCTCTTAATTTCATAGTTTCTATCAATCTCCTAGAGATTTTGGTAAATAACCATTGATAAGAATGATGAATCATATCAAACTTCCATTAACAATCTTGATTGTTTCATAAATGCATCCATGTGTCATATACAATTCTCAAGGAAACTATATCTTCTAGTTTCTTTCTTTAAGTTTGTATGAGTGCAGGGTCATTAGTAAGACAACATATTTCAAACATTCCTTTTATCTTAACTTGAAAAATATTTATGTTGAGATTGAGACTAAAGACTAGGACATGTTTATTATGTCTTACATATATGTTATTAAGTGTAATATGTGGAGTACAAGAGGATTATAGAAATCCTAAAATTCAATTAGAGGAAATTTTGTGAATCATTATACTATTATTGTTACCATTAAGCTCTAGTCCAGGAGCAATCAACAACCAAGCCAATAGGTGACTTATGGGCTTTTCCATCACTTGGTTAAAAAGCCCATAGTCATAGCTATGCTGATTTGGTATTTGTTACCTTAACCTTATAAATCACTATTAATACACTCCTATGTTCTATGTGAAACTTTTTTCACATAAAGTATCACACTATACCCCTTAAATACAAAAGGTCTTCATTGCAAGACCTTGCAATTAGATAGTTCTTCCCTCCTTTTTTTTTTTTTTTTTTAGTGTTATATGACTAATTCCTACCACTTTTTACCTATTGGTCATCTAAAAAGTATATTATGAGTTGTACCTAGATAAAATTCCCTATCTTCTCTTGTAAATTGAGTTAAAGTAGGCCTACTAACTTCTACCTTGGTTCATCCTCGAATTGTGCACCTATTAGTAAGGAGTTATTTCAGTAACCATTTGTAATGTTTCAACCAAAAAGCTATTAATATCCAAGTTGGTATGTGACTAATGGAGTGATCATAGATGGATTGCCCAATTATAGGAAGACTTCTAAAATTACAACTCAAACCATAAGCCAAGGGCTAAAAGAGAGGAAGTATTTCAAGACAACAAGGGCCAAAGATATTCATAATATTAAAATCGAGAAATTGATCCCTATCAACCTTCAAACCCACTATTGACTGGGAGAGTTTCCAGAAGAAGGATTCTAGAAAAGCAAAGAATAACTACTAGTGAAAGAGCTACTATTAGGAGAACTAGAGCACCTAGGCAAGCAAAAGAGAGACCGAAAACAATTTACTAGATTGACCAGCTAAACAGGAGAGATGCAAGCCATAAATCAAAGTTGAGCGAAGACTATGAATAGCAATTAAATCCAAGGAGGAAATTACTCTCGAAGCGCTTAAGCAAAAAGAGAGTGTCACAAACAAGCAAGAAAGAGTTTTTGTCTAAATAATGGCTTCATTCATTTTAGTTTACTCTTCTTATTTATGGGTTTGTCTTAGATTTTATTTAGATATTAGCTTCTTGAAATTCATTATTAGTTAAGAATTTCCATAAACTAAACCAAAGTGGTTCACTGGGTTGAAGTGAGGGGTGCAATCGACTTACGGACGATCTACCTAGCTACGAGCTTCTTCTTTTTTTTTTTTTTTTTTTCCTTGCTATTGTTTTATGCAAATTTCTCTAAACAATTAATCTAGGATTATTCTAATATATTCATACTTCTAATATTGTGAATTCATCTTATTTACATATTAACGATTTACTCTACCTCTATTCCAATTCGATTTCCTAAACCTCAGTCATAATTGAAATCCATAGGAAACCTTAAATCAATTATAAGTACAAACCCTCGATATTTGTGTTGTTTTATACTTTATTCCCATGTTAACCTAATATTGATCAAATTAGATTCTATTGCAAAATCCTAACGCATTTTTCAATATAAATCTTAATTTATGGATCACTTTATGGTTTTTTCCTGAGGAATCTAATTAATTAATTGATTTCTCTTTGTTATAAATCTCTCCAAGGTTTGTAGGATTTTCTCTATTTTAACTAATGTCATGTATTAATTTTTTTATTTGCTATTTCTCAATCTTTTTATTTTATCTAAAAGTTTCATTATTTATGAAAAACTAATCCAAGTTAGAAGTTTACTTCTTATTATGTCTTTCTCCTTTCCTATCATAGAAAGAGAATCCTTGCTGTAGTAGCTTATAAAGGAAAAAGATGTAGATGTATCCATTTATAGATACGGTGGATGGTTATCCTTAAAACCATTTCCTATTTTATTTAAAGAATTTTTTTTTTAATTTTATGTGTTTGTCGTTGTACATTCATATGTATACTTTTTATGTATTCCCTTTTTATCTAAGGTAAATTATATATAGGGTATCCGTATTATCACATATTTTCACTTTGGTACCTGTGTTTTTATTTTTTACTGGTTAGATAATCATGTTTTAAAAATTAGAAAAAAAATAAATGGCTAGTAGTGCCATTAATAAAATGAAATAGAAAGATAAACATAAAAATAAAATAGAGCCGATAGAAGTTTGTGGCTTTGCTCCATAACAGCTCTCAACATCTTTGTTGCTAAGAAAATTTGCTTGCTTTGCCAGCTCTCACTCCCTCTCATTTACTATCTATCTATTAGGGGAAAGTGATGGCTACATTTGACTCCATTCCAACGTAATACACATACTTGAAAATAATTATGGATATATATACACGCTTAGAAGTCCGCCATGCAGATGAAATTCCCCCTAAGAACCTAATGAATCGAAATTGAAAAAGAAGAAGGGCAATGAGGATTTAGAAGAGAAAAAAAAAATCAGAAAAAATTACAGGCACAGGAAGAACTTTCCATATCTGAGAGGGGGTGATTACCGGGGTATGTCGCACCCAATACGGGTTTCATCTTTCTTCTAGCCTAATATTATCATATTTGAGATCCATTCTCATTTTGATTTTTCTCTTTTTCTTTATCATTTATTGTTAATTTTATTTTTATTCACATAAGATGTACTTCCTTACAATTTTTCTTTGCATTTTCTTTTTGATTCTTCAAAGTTTTCTATTTTCTTCATATTTATTTTGGGAAAGGACAACATATGTTCTTCTTTTCTTCTCTTTAATAAGTTTTATTTAAATTTTCTTTTTTTTTTTCTCTCTCTTAATCAGCGCCTCAAACACTCTTTAAATGAATTATGTAGAGAGTTGGGCACCACGGGAGGCGCTGACGCGGGAACGTTTATATTCGTAATCCTTGAAAAACACTGACATTTAAGCTTTATCGGAATGGTTTAGTAAATATCTTATAATAAATTTATTTTCATGTTGTAGAGGGTTAAATCTATTTTATGAACTTTTAAGCTCAAT
This sequence comes from Lumnitzera littorea, assembly GCA_024138015.1. Classification (NCBI taxonomy): domain Eukaryota; kingdom Viridiplantae; phylum Streptophyta; class Magnoliopsida; order Myrtales; family Combretaceae; genus Lumnitzera; species Lumnitzera littorea. The sequence continues at coordinate 74,821,458 of JAMXBB010000003.1, read as the reverse complement.
AACGATATGAGTTTGACCTTTTGAGTTAAGATGGCAACGTGTAGAAAGTCAAAATTATAAATATTTTGAGATGATTACAGGAGTTTTAGCATGATAAGTTTAGAACAGGGTATATTAGATCGGTTTATTCAATTCAATCTTTTTTAACTTGATTCACATTAATAAAATATAAAACTCTTTATTTGAGCTTAAACCCATAGAAAAAGCCCATCTAATATTTTTATATTTAAAAAGTTTTAATCATAATAATCGATTAACGTCATAATCTAACGAATCGAATTCACTTATCATCTTTTATAAATACCATATTCATTGACGAGAGATAAATTCCTACGAACACTATTATTCTACTGAAATTCTATCTCAAAAGATCAAAACATACAAACAACTTAAAAATACCATCTTGTTTTTTACCTATTGTGGAGTCTAATGTTATAGTGCTCTTCTACCTGTCACTTGAAATATTAAAATTTATTAAGATTGCTAACTCTTTTTTCCTATTTTATCTCATTTGATCATTTCATATATATATATATATATATATATTAAATCATTTTTTCAATCATATATATGATACGTAGTATGTATATAATTTCTTTCGGTATCGAAACCCACACATGTCAATAACATTGGAACTGGTTGTTAAAACTGCACTTCTTTTACAGACACGAATGGTCAACACCAACCCTCAGCTTTCAAAATATCTCTCTTTTCTCACCTTTTCCAACGAGAAAATTAACTGCGGCTTTTGGCATGTCATACTGTACCTACCTCTTGCGTACAATTTTTATACATGTTGACTTTTTATCCCATTTAAGAGAGTTCAAGAATGTTATGCGGACACGATATTCCAGATAAATTCTCCTTTTAAAAATTTTTTGTTTCCTCCCAGCTTTGCAACATCTCATATAATCAAATGAGGCGAAATTTACAACTGGCATTCGCAATCTCTTTACTTTCATTAGAATAATCGAAATTAGAAAATATGTAATACAGATAAACACTAAGGATAAGGTGCAATGAACAAGATTGCTTATTTTGCACTTGTCTACAGGTAAACATTATTAATCGAAACCGTTTCTCATTGTGTTTTCTTTTCTTTTCTTTTCTTTTTTTCAATTAAAATAATAATGGTCTGTCCATGTTTATCGTTCAGTTGAATAAGCATCAGTTAGGAACTTGGAACAAGGCACCTAGGTGGGATTGCGACAGGGAAGAAAATTACTTGTCCGACGAATATACTCCAATTTGTCACATGCTGCAACCATACAAATCCAAGGATTTTGTTTTTCTCCTCTCTCCCTTGGCTAAACAAAAGCAGGGATTTGTTTATATAAAAAAAAAAAATCTCTAGGAGAAAAATTAGTGAACATCCATTCGATGAACATGGACAAATCATCGTTATTAAGATTGGTGAACCATACTTTAGTTAAATTAGAATTTGACGCGTTCTATCTCACTTTTAAATTTATATCAATTAGATTTGAAGGATCTTATAAAGGGATCGAATGGATTTGAAACAAAACATATTTACTTAATTATTTAGCAATATGCATTTACAATGTCTGCACCTTAAAATATTTAAGAACAAAACTTATGAGAAAATTGATTTTGAGAAGAGAAACGTACTAACTGCAATCTTTCTAAATAAAGTATTAATAAGTAAGAACAGTCGCTTAATTATAAATAAAGTGCTGATTTTCTCATAATATGGGACCTTTTTAATTTGATCCAAATCGATTATATGATTGAATAACATAAGTGCTACTTAATTATATAAACTTAGAGTAACAAATAAAAAGGGAACTTTATCACACCTACTGATTCTTAAGATGAGAAGTAGACTCTTTATTTTTAGCAAAATAAGCTGATTATAAAATATATCTTACTAATAATATGGAGCCTTTTTAACTTGATTCGAATCGATTACATGATTGAATAACATAAGTGTTACTTAATTATATAAACTCGGAGCAATAGATAAAAAGAGAACTCTATCACACCTACTAACTTTTAGGATGAGAAGTAGGCTCCTTGTTTTTTACAAAATAAGTTATTATAAAATATATTGAGATTATCCATATATATATATATGTCAATTTCCTCTCTATTTTGGGAGTTTAAAAAGAAAAAGTATAAATTTCATTGGTATTGAATTAAATAAGTAGTGTTCACTTGATAATATAGATATATCTCTTTATTTAAATCTAAAAACATATTTGTTCCGACCAGAAATGTCTATATATATTATTTACACTAAAATATTTCCGATCCACGCAGATGGCAGCGTATATAAACAAAATAGACGGAAAAAACAAAAACACATACAATGATTATAAACAATTGCGTTGTTTTGTCAAGGAAGTGAAAAACTGTCTATCGATAAAACATATTGAAGTACCCTGATATCACTCATTGGAAAGCACCCATTTTTTTTTTGCATAATAGACAAAGGATGGTATCCACTTCATTCCACTGTCAGCAAATTAGTAGTGTAAAACCAGTTACCACTGGAGAAGGGAATGGGAAAAGACACAGGGAGCAAAGAGAAGAAAATATGGAAAAGAAAACATTGACTGAACTGAATATATGACCTGAAGGGAGAAGGAGAAAAAAAAATGTTCATTCCACATTGACTTCATTACAAAGAGTTAATGGTATGCGCTCCTGAAATTGCACTTTATTCTGTGCAAATCTATGTATGGCATTCAGGGGTATTATAATCACACGTTCTTAACAAAATGAACAACTACATAGCCACGCGCAGTCAACTGGACATCCGACATTAGTGCTCTATACTGATAATCTTCTCTTAACCGAGTCATGGATCATCAATGCGTATTAAATGTGCTTTCCCTTTTTGTTTGGGAAGCCAATGATCCAATTCTACACCTTGATCATGTACATGGAAAAGATTCTCAGTTTAATATCTTGGCTCTAATACAGGTTTCAGTCAGGAAAATTATTGAACAATGATCACCTCACAGTCAGTATCCAACTAATGGATTGCGCTCAAAATAGCTCTGGTTCTTTTACTTGGAAATAAGATACTTCAAAATGGAACTGATATCAGCTCATACTTAAAAGAGGTTATCGCCACCCATTCACCCAATGTCTATTGTGGTTTCCCAGTCGCATTTGTGGATTTTTGTTGACAAGCGCCTGTTTTGGAAGATCATGCAAATCCATGACCTGTATTGTCCTTTGCTTCTTGGCTGTCAAAATAAAAGAGAATCAAGCATCATATTAGCCACATGACATAAAAGTTTTCAAGCGGCATTCATGTTGAACAAAAACAAATCCATTAAGCATTCAACAAGATTGACAATCCAAGGGGATTCCTACCATTCTCAGCTTGTTGATAACTTTCCTGCAGTTTCCTCTTTGTAGCTTCAAGCTTCATCTGCACTGCAGCTTCCTCTGAACGCTTTGATTCCTATAAGAAGAAAAATACCATCAGGCATACATATGATTGAGACTTTGATACTCAAATAAATGCAATTTCTGCTTACATCTTGCTGATTGACAAAATTCCTTTTGGGGACAGAAACTTTGTCTGTTCTCCTTGGCTGGATCTTTGCATGTTTATCAGTCCTTCGATCTACATTGCCATTTGTATGTCTACTGCTAACAGAGTTGGCATGCAAAGGCCTGCTGGGCTTCATGATATTTTCTTGCTTTTTCATTTGTTGACTCTTCCTATCTTTTGGAGATATATCTACTTTATCAAGGGATTGCTCCTTAAGCCACTCAGGGGCACTTGGTTTCGCTACCATTGGTTTTGCCCCACCACAAGGGTTCTTTACAACATTTCCACCACAGTGAGGATCTGAAATACAGCCACACAAGGTTAACACTCAACTACAAGCAAAAGATATTAAAGCAACAACTCAACTTCATCACATGAAGTGATTAAAAGCAGATTTCACTTACTTCCATCATCATCCATGCCATCAAAGAACTTCATTCACAGCAACCACAGCCCACCAAACAAAGCAGATCATGTCAGTTACGACTTACTTAAAAGGAAGCATTATAGATCTTTGAGTAGAGATTTCCCGACGAAGAGGGAAGCCATTTACCTGAGATAGCTCCATTGTGGTAGTTTGAGCAGCGAAAAAGGCACCTTCGTCCAAAGGAGGAGAAGGTAATCCTTCTTCATCGGCACTTGAAGGGTTCACTGATTCAGGAGTGCTCTCTGCAGTAATAATCTCTGATCAGTATTTGCAAGCCAACTGAAAGAAAAGGAAAAATGGGAAATTAACTTCACATTTATATTACCAGCTATAGCAGGGGCGGCTTGGAACCATTCATCTACCATAGCCTTCCACAATCTGCAATGAAACAAAATTGCAAATTGGATACAGTTCCTTTATAATGTCTCCACATTGGAAACATCAATTGCAAAGAAAATTCTTATGAGTTACTTTATGTGGAAAATATTAATGGATGCCCCAGGGCACTTACTAACATGTCAGGTCAAGAAACTTTTTACATTTTACAAACTTGTTTTTTCTTTGTTAAGTGTGTAATTGCTGTTAGAAAATGTGGAAAGTTTCTCTCTATTGCCCTTAACAAACGCCTCAGGACACTCGTCGGACACTCATCCATGGGACACAGTACATATGTGCATATAAAGCTAGTGCAATAAGTTGTAGGAGCCAATACATCACTCATACGTAAAGCATGTAATCAATGTTGAAAAGGGTTGCACCGTAGATGGAATCATTATGCATCTGTAAAATTAAAAGGTAATCACCTAAGCTTCACCCAATTGGAGCATATCAAACAATTAATGATGCCAGGGCTAGCCTAAACAAAATGCAAATGCATAAAAATTTACGACAGCAGATATCTAATGCTGCAAAAGGGGAGATCCGACAAAGATTAAGAAAGATAAAAATTCATGCCAGTGCTCATCGATCAAACTCCAGGTTTAAATGCAGGCCTACTGCTATCGAAATTAATTCACTAAGTGTACGCAATAAAAACTAGTGCTAATTCCATTTAAGAAAGTTGCAAGAAACGTACGCAATGAGAGTTTGGGCAAGCCGACTAATCTCCTTCAATCCATGCTTTCGGAGAGGATTAACGGCTTTTCCAATCCCCGTTGACTGGCAAAGATGAATAATTAATCTCAATTACACGCTAATAGGAATGCCAGAAGCAAAACTCAAGTTGAAATCATTGTTAAGCCTAGTATAATAGAAGAAGAAAGTACTCTAAATGCCAAAGCGACTATACCTTCAATGTGCTCACAGAAAGACCCATCAACTGCAGCCTTCTAAGTGATTCATACAACACGGATTCTGACTGCCACAACACAAACAGGAAAACCACAAGTGCGACTTAGCAGACAAATAATGAACAGCTAAAAGCAATCAAATAGCTAAAGATGAAGAAATAACATCTCCATACAAAATGCTAAGAACAAACTATAATACCTCATCTCTACTGTTAAGCAGAACCTCTTTGATCCTCAAAACTTCACCGACAACTAAAGATTCTTCTTCAATCTCATCAGTCAATGCTTCAGCTTCTCCATAACTATAATTGCTGACTTGATTCACTAACACCTCTTCATGATCATGACAGCCATCCCTACTAGTACTATTCACTTTACTCTCTTTACTACCACCGGGTTCATCATAATCACACTCCTCACCACTTTTCAATCCATCATCATCGTCCTCATCACAACCCTCAGCAGGCACCGCCAATTCGACTCGATCACAACCTGAACACCGAGTCAATCTACATGAAAACAACCTCTCCGCAATTCGATCTCTCCTCAACTTAAACTCTTTAGGACAATCCGATGCCGCAACCATAATAGCACGATCAATTACATCGAAAATATCACCATTCATTGTCCTAAAGTAGTTCCTCCAATGCTCTAAAGAGTCAGACTTCATCGCCATGTTTCACAAACAGGGTCAAAATCCAAACTTCCTCTAGAATCCAATATGGATAACCACTTCTAATGAATACCCACAGAGCAAAATCTCAAATTTGGATAAAATACCTGGTTTTCATGCAATTTTGTGATAGTCCACAAGGGAACTTATCACGAATTTTCAATCTCTCTGGATTCTGGGCTAAAGTAAACATTGATTTTCATTCAAAAACATGTATTTAGACCAAGAACAAAGATCCAAAAGCAGCTAAAAATGTTCTTGGATTGGCATGAAATGGCAATATCATGAGTAACCTGCAAAGGTAAACTGAACTTATTGTTGATTAATTGTATCAGAACAGACAAAGGATATGAGTATCTGATGACGAAGAAGAAGAAGAAGATGGTGAACAGTTATCCAATAAGAAAAAAGGTAGATTCTTAGAATCTATTCCTCGAATTTTCAGAAGAAAATAGAAGCTGTGGAAAGAGAGAACAGAATTGATTTCAGAACAAAAAAGATGATTATGTGATAGAAGGAGAATCGAAATTTTTTTGTCAAAAATAAATGGTAATTTTTTTTAAGATTTTGCTTTGTGTTTATGTGTTTGTTGGGTATACCAAATACCAGGTGCTGCTCTCAACCAAGCGAAAACAGGTTTTTCAATTTTTTTTTATATTTTCATTTTCACAAAATAAACCCACCTAATAAGGTTATGATTTTCTATGCAACTTGTCTCTTTAGCTTCTCCTCTCTCTTGTTTTGACTCCAAAGTCCGGTCACACTTTCTCCTCTTTTTTTCCTCCTCTCTCTCTCTCTCTCTCTCTTGTTTTCTTTTTTTTTTTTTTACAGAGAGAAAGTGAACAGGAAAAGATTATGACTGAAGAGGGGGAGCGAAAGAGAGACTGTTGTGATGTGCAATTATCCGGATACTGTTGAATCTTTTGTATTTATTGTAGGAAGAGAGCACTGTACCTAAAATATGGCGACCGAGTCAACTCGACATTTTGATAATTGGACGGTGAACCGAAAGATAAAGATTTAATGGTCTTATTCCTATCAGCTATAGGCGCGGACGCAGTTTAATTTAATACGATCCACATTTTTTACTTAATTAAATTTAATATAATAAATCGAACCTAACTATACGATTTAGTTTATAAATTCTTTAAATTTAATTAAAATTGATTTGATTCGATTTGGTTTATAATTCAAACCGTTAATATCAAATTTTTACTAAATATTTTTATTTTTAACAAATATGAAATTTTAAATGAAATTTATTCAGCTTAATTTTAATAATTAGTATAAAATTACGATAAAAAATAATAAGATATAAAAAATTTGATAAAATTTATGAAGATTAATGAAAAAAATATAAAAAATTATAAAATAATTACATAAAATTTTTTTATTTAACTAAATGATTCGGTTTAATTTTAAACGGTACGATTTAATTCGTTTCTTTGAATTAAATTATAAACTATTTATATATAATTGAATCGAATCGTAAACTAAATAATTCGTAAAACAAAAAAATTAATTTTTCGATTCATAATTGGATCTCCAATTCACGATTTTTTTCTAACCCTATATATACCTAATATAAAATTATTAATTATATTTAAATATATAATAATAATAATAATAATAATAATAAATAATATTTAAAAAACACCATAAATATTATCATATATTTAAATATATACAACCACGTTTTAAATACGTGTTGTAAATCTTTTCCGGACCGAACTCTGAGTTTATCTCTCGACGTAACTCTCTTCTCGTTTTCTCGATTTGGTAAACATTTTAACGTTACTCACTTAGGTACGACATGGCTGTGTATGAAAAGACATCCTTTTTTTTTTAAATCTTTTTCTAACAATGTGGTTGGATCACGATTATCTCTATCTTGCATCTCAGAATTTCGATAATCTTTCTGTTTTTATGTCTTAAACCCGAAAGCTTAAAAAAACAAAAATAAAAAATTATGTGGCTTTAAATTGTTTTCGGCGTGTCATATATCCAAAAAGCGTAAGAACTTCGAATAAAAATCTTTTGATGTAATTACTTGGATCCTATATTCACTAGCATGTATCGATTTATAAAAAGTAAGATTCGATAAACAAGAGAAACTTTCTTCTTGCTATTGAAGCTCTAGTTTATACGTGTAGCGAGATTAATCTGCAGTTTCAAATATAAGAGTATAAAAAATACTGAGACAGAAAAGTTGAATGACTGTGAAATTTGATCTTTTTTTTAATACTTTTATATGTTATTATCATTCTTGTCTTTAGGTATATATCCATATGTGCTTTATTTATTTATTTTTACCAAACAAAGAGATTTTATTAAACTAACTGTTGATAAACCCGTATTATAAGTATAATTTTTTTTATATAATGAAAAAAGGAAATATATATTTATTTCAAACTTATAATAAAATATTTTGTATTAATCATTATAAATTTTGCTTTTAATATACCTATATAATTTATAATGATTTTTTTCAAAAAAATCATTTTAGCGAAAGAAATTATGGAAATTGTGAAAANTATCAAGATCCATTAAAAATAAATTGTGATGGATCCTTCCAAGAAGCTACAAGCAAAACTAGGAATAGGAGTTGTATGCGAGCTTATTTTGATTGTTGAGGATAGGTTTACTCTTGGCCAAGGATGGGGTTGGAGGACGCTGCATTTGGAGATAGATTCTAAAGTTATGTTTGATTTTATTTCTAGGAGATCCTCTCCTTGTTGGTTTACTTCTTCTATTGTTGAGGATATTTGTTGCTTGGCCTCTTGTTTTGATTGTTGCTCCTTTTCGTTAATTCGTAGGGACACTAATTCTTGTGCCGATTGGACGGCTAGGTAAGCGAGATGTGGGATGTGCTGTAGCCCCTTCTCAGCTAGTTTTCTTTCTTGAGAAAGATAAAAAGCTTATTATCTTTAACTCTTGTTATCTCTATAATTAAAATCTTTGAAGATTTAAGTGATTGTTACTATTAAATAATATTTAATATTGGTTAAAATAATAATTTTAATTGTAACAATCACTTAAATCTTCAAAGATTTTAATTATAGAGATAACAAGAGTTAAAGATAATAAGCTTTTTATCTTTCTCAAGAAAGAAAACTAGCTGAGAAGGGGCTACAGCACATCCCACATCTCGCTTACCTAGCCGTCCAATCGGCACAAGAATTAGTGTCCCTACGAATTAACGAAAAGGAGCAACAATCAAAACAAGAGGCCAAGCAACAAATATCCTCAACAATAGAAGAAGTAAACCAACAAGGAGAGGATCTCCTAGAAATAAAATCAAACATAACTTTAGAATCTATCTCCAAATGCAGCGTCCTCCAACCCCATCCTTGGCCAAGAGTAAACCTATCCTCAACAATCAAAATAAGCTCGCATACAACTCCTATTCCTAGTTTTGCTTGTAGCTTCTTGGAAGGATCCATCACAATTTATTTTTAATGGATCTTGATAGTCTTGATTGTCCATGAAGGCTACTCGTTACTGACTAGAGCCATTAAAAATCTGCTGTCAATGCTTTCTCGAATCTCTTCAAGTGGCTCCTTGATCAAATCGTGAGCAAGCATTTACTGACTGAGCTTGCACTTTAGGAATGCTAAAATCTGCTTCATATTATACATGGTACACTTTAGATTTTCCTTTTCTGTAATCATAAGCTTTTAGATGGTAATAAAAACATGAAATCCTCTAAAAACTTGGAAAACTTCTCCGTTTATCGGCAGTGGTAATGTTCTTTTTTTTTTTTTTTTTCTAAAAAAAAAATTGATCTATTACTTTCAGCAATAAATATTTAAAATCATATGCTCATAAGTATTTCTTATCGAATTCTCCTCTAGAATTTGTCATATTCTATTTATTATCTTTTGCAAGTCATGAGTTAATATCATATTTAATATCTGAATTTTGCCTCATTTTCATGATTACCTATCAAAAATTAAAAAATGTTAATTTACTATTTATAAAATTTTCAAAATCATTAATGAGTAAAGTTTAAATAATTTATTAGAAAAATAGGTAAAATTCAGATAATTAATCATAAAAATTAACAAAATTTAGATATAAAATTAAATATTTTTAAACTTCAATACTTAATTATAAAAACAGATAAAATTTAAGCATTAAAAGTCATTTTTATCCTGCAAGTGATTATAGACACATATTGAAAGCACATGATGGAACCTTAATATTCCATTTTGAATTTCTAAGCTTGTTTTTCATTAGAGTTTTAGACAATTTACAAGTGAGGGATACATTGAGAATGAGGTTTTAAGTATTATTTTTTCCTTCTTCTTTTTCTTTTTTTTTTTTTTTTCTTTTTTCTTGTTTGAGAGAAAGGGAGAAAAGAAACGGACTTTCAAATTCATTTGTGATTGCTATGTTTGTTGTGGTAAAATTTTTTTGATGTATACAGCGGTAAAGCAATAAGGAACTTCTTCGATAAAAGGTCATGAATAAGTAGGTTAAGATACATTTTCTGTAAAACCGTTATTTAAAAAATTGGATAAAACTTAATTTATAGGAATCTTAACTGTCGTCCAAGGCTGTTAATAGGAGGGCATGTTATTTTCAGTGGAAAAGAAAATGGTCTTCTCTTGCTCAACTTTCCAGGTTGACAATATATATCTGTTATTACCTAATTAATCATGATATTTTAAAGGAGAAAAGGAAATATGGAGGATAAATCTCACATTTAATATTTAATCTTAATTTATTTATATAATTAGCTATGTGAAATTTATAAATACTAATTTAATACTCGAAGATTGCTTATTTTTATAATTAACTATCTAAATATTGCCTATTTTGTTATTAATTATCAGAATTTTTGGCTATTTTTATAAATAACTATATAATATATATTGTCATCTCAAGAATTTTGCTAGCAAAAGTTAATATGAGATTGGACTTCGCATAATTAATAAGCTTGCAAAATAGAAAACTATGAGAAGATGTCAGGGTATTGTTTGTATGCAATTACTTCGATGTTTAAGTTTATAGAACGTTTTGAAAAGCATGAATGCTTATGAGCGATAAATAAGCTTAAGTACATTAAGTATCAAATAATTTACCATTAAATAATGATCTTATATTTATGAAAAAGTGATGTTGGTAATTGGAAAATAGTTAACGAGCCAATTCACTTCCACAAGCATTAGATAATAAATTTGTGACGTTTGACATGTTCCAAATATGTAAAAGGTAGTTACTTGACTTGGTTTATTAATTTTATCCAAAGCTTTTTAGCCACTAGATAAACCGAGCTCTAAACTTGGGTTGAGAGCAGTCTAAGGTGAAGAATAAGCCTGATAAGATTGTGACAAGCTTAAGAGACCTATGTCTCAAAAGCCTCGTCAATATATATTATAAATGGTGTTAAAAAATTTTTATGTAGTAAATTAATGTTTTTAAATTTTAAGTAAATAATTATAAAAGTAGATAAAGATATAATACAAAATCTGACATTAACCGAGGTTTAAAAGTTGGGCAAGTAATCCCGTTGAAATCCGTGGTTGGGCCAAACTGTGAGTATCTTTTTCCACCAACAAGGATTGGCATGATCCAGTGGAAAACATTATAGGACAGTAGAATTGGTGTTACATTCATATATAGATATGATTAACGGGCGATGGGACGACAGAGACTCGGGACACCGTTGAACAGATCGATGCCGCATGAATTAAGATAGACTTACAGTTCTGTGACGGAAAGATGGATCATGGTGTTGCCACGTGTCAAGATATTTGGTGAGATTGAAGGTTTAGATGTGCCCACATGGTGATCATGAGCATATTCCAAATCTCAAGGTCGCCCATCGCGGCTGCCACAAAATTCCTTCCGATCATGTTCCGTCAGAATCAGAATTTTGGAGGATCAGCAAACAAAGCAAATGGTCACCATTTTCTATACCTGAGAGAATTTGTAAAATTACATTATCAAATCTTATGAGAATTCAAAGGTATTCTTACTCATCCAAATGTAACGTTGGTCAATTGTGAACTAAGTTATATGAAAAGTAGAAAATGTTTCTGTCAATAGATAGTTTAGTCCCAATAATTTCGTCGGTGATAAAGTTTTTAAGAGTTATTTCATATCATTTATAATTAATAATTGAGATTAAAAAAAAATATCATCATAATATCATAAAATATTTTAAAATTTTAAATAAATGTAACTTTATATAAAAACTTTAGATGATTCATTTTTAGAAGTCTAGAAAAGAAAATACTTATCTTTTCTTTTTTGGTAAAATAATACTTCATTGAACTAAGATAATAACTATATACATTAGTCATCATTATATACATTAGTCATGAAACATGTCGATGGGATGAAATGCTTTTATCAACACAATCTAAAGACAAGGAAACACAATGCTTTAACAAAAAATAAAATAAAATAAGAGGAGTGGCTAATTTTATTGAACTTTATTTTAATTTAATCTACATTAAACCTAACTCACTTAATATAAATTATTTAGCATTAAAAATAATCTTAGATTCGCCAACTAGGGAAACTAGTAAAAATAGGACTTAGGATTTTTTGATGGAAAAAGTATAATTTAACCACTAGTCTACAAATCTTTTTTAAAAGATCTTTTTAGAAAAGTTTAACCAGAAAATTGAATTTGAAAGCTAATCTATTAAGATAATAGTCACCATGTATGAATTAAAAAAAAAAATTAACTAATGGGCTCTAACTTTTACGATTTTTCTAAAAATGCAAAAATATATAAAAGATGTGAAAAATGCATAAAAATGCTTTTTATGACTTCTTTTATTACGAATTAAAAAAAGACAAAATTTTTTCATTTTTTATAATTACCCTAAAGGTACCTACGTCTTCGCTGGTCAAGATCAAATTAGTATAGTTCTATTTTTTTAACAAAAAAAACTTTAATATGTTGGTTATTTTATTTTTGAAAATTGGCTAAAATTACGTTTTTAAACATTTTATTTTTTATTAAGAAAAAACCTAAAAGACCTCAGTTTTATTCCCAACTTTGAAAAACTCCTAAGAAGCCTATTTTTTTCTTAAAAAATTTAAGATTAAAAAAAAAACTTAACTATGTAATAAAATGTTTTTTTTTAGAAAAAAAAAAATCTTAAAATGCCTAGGTTGAAAAAAATGCAATTTTTATAAAAAGTTCAATTTTTATGCAACTTTCCAAAAATAAGGAATTTTTGGTAAAAAAAAAAGACATACAAAATATGAAAAAATTAAAAAAATCTAAATTTTCAATAAAAAATGAATGTTTATAAAAATATGCAATTTATGCCAAAAATGCAATATATAATTTTATTCTAAATATGTGATTTTACCCTAAGATATATTAGGGATGTAATTTTTAATAAAAATGCATGAAAAATCAAATAAATTAATTATTAACACCACAAACCTACAAAAGACTCATATCGGAATGATTTTACACAAAATATTCTAAGCATGCAAATTAAACCAATTATTGACAAGTTTATAGTATGTGCTTACTAAAAACATAAGATAAAACCAATAAATAAAAAAAAACTTAAAAAAAAAAAACACCTGCAAAAAAAAAAAAACAATTAGTGTGGGTTTCACTTTATTTAGTTATGTAGAAAAAAAAAAAAAACAAGATATTAGAATAACTACACAAAACTAAATGAATAAATAATGAAATACCCACCTATGTAACATAGATTGGATCGAATCAGAAAAAGTCAAGGTGTGCATGGATCGAGTCACCGGGTTGGATCTGGGCTCCTTCCTCCTCTTCTTCTTCCTTCCTTCACTACACCTAACTTCAATCCATCGAAACAAATGGGAAATCACACTTTTATGACAAAGTTATTATAAAAAATTAGTTTCGGATAAGCACCTTGAATTGTGGTGGTCATTTTGGTGGTTTTTGAAATTCAATGATAGTAGTGGTTGTTGGGTGTCACAAAAGGGGTTCATTCTTTTGGTGATTGAAGATTGTTTCATAAGGTTTTCGAGTGCTAAGAACTCGTTGGAGGGATTATTTTTTGATGGAGCATTTTAGTGGTGTTTCAAAGAGGTGGTCGCATGGTGATGAGGGTTTGGTTTGTGGAAGAGGTAAAGAGTACGGCTAGGCATGAAATTGGTCAGTTTTGGTTGATTGGTCAATGTGGAGTGTAGTGGTGTGGCTTTTTTTGATAGCCGTAGCATGTACTAGGTGGTACGTGTAGAGAGGGAAAGGAGGCAATGATTTAGAGAGAGAAAATGACGGTAGCTTGTATGGGGGTGTTTTTTGATGTTGTTAGAAGGTTTAAAAGTGTCCTTTGATCCTTTTTGGAGTTTTTTATTCTTTATAGTTTTTCAATTAAATCTCTTCAAACTCATATCAAATCTTCCATGGATTATGTTAAGGTTATTTGGATTTTTCTAAATCTTACTTTAATGGGTTTTTGTGCGAATCTTTGATGAATATGCTAGTTTCATCAATCATTTATTCGTAATTTTTCAAAATAAAATAAAAAATCACAAGATTTGACTTAATCTAGTGTTAGGATGGGTGGAAAAATTTTCCTTGTTTTCTCATGTAAATGGGAAAAGAAGGAAAAAAAAAAAAATTCTAGTCATGTGACCATGCATGACCCCCATGTGTCTATTATGAGTTTTAAACTTTTAACCTCTTTGATGCACATGTATGTCTTAACTAGCTGAGTTATCACTCAATTCTCATTTACGCATTTAAAATGTATTTAAACAATCTAAGTTAGACCTAACTTTAATTTCATATTTCAAACCCAAAACAATTTACTCCAACTTATTATAAAATGACCTAAACATTTTTAAATTGCTTAAAAATACATATTAAAGATTTTCAATACAAATTTTAATTTAATAGATCCAAAGTCTTATTTTTCTTTCATCCAATAAAATTATTCAAATTAAAAAAAAAAAAATTTCTTTCATGGATCCCAAATTTCTACTAGACTTTTCTCAAAAAGAATTTTTCTAATGAAACTCAATTTTTTAAAAAACTTAGAACTTATTAAATTGCATGTACATTTTATTATTACCTTAACCGATCCTAAATGACTCATTGCCTTGACTCGGACTCTTTTTAACATTTTTCTTTTTTAAATTGAAATTTTTTTTTTGGTTTCTTTCAATTTTTAATTTTTATTATAATTTTTTGTAAACCTAACCAAAATAAAAATAAAGATAAGAGGGTAGCAAAAATTAGATGTTTATAACTACTCCCCTTTGTAACAAAGTTTGAGTAAAATTTTGCTATAAAAACAAAAAAACACGTACCTTTTTGTCAAGTTTAAGATTGAATTGGCAAAGTAAGGAGTTCTAACCTTGAATGGCTAGCTAAGAAATGTCCTAACTTGAAAGGTTGGCTAAAAAAAGTCTTGACTTAAACTAGCAGGGTAAAAAGACTTTTATCTTGAAAGGTTAGATAAATAGTGTTTCGGCTTGCAACGGTCGGCATATCTTTAAAAGGGTAGCTTTCTTAAGAATCTAAAGGTCAATCCTTAGCTAAAACTGATAGATATCCTAAAGAGGACAGTTCTCTTTGATGATTTGAAAGATAATAATCCTAGCTTAGATTGATAAGTATCTTGGATAGGATAGTTCTCTTCAAGGATCTAAAAGATAATAACCCTAGCTTAGATTGGCGAGAATCTTTAAGAGGATAAATCTCTTTAAGGATCAATTGTTTGAAAGGATAGATCTTTCAAAGACAAGATAAGATGGTGTACTTGGTAAGCATGCAATCCATTAGAGACAAAATAGGATAACATTCTCATGAGCATGCGATCCAACTAAGGACAAAATGGGATAGTGCTCTCATGAGCATGTGATCTAGAAAAATATAGGATAGTGCTCTTATGTACAAGTGATCCATAAAGGATAGGATACTGCTGCTACAAGTAAGTGATCTAACAAAGGATAAGATGGTACTCTTATGAGTAAGCAATTCGACAAAAGATTGGATGTCACTTTCATGAGTAAGTGATCTTTGAAAGGACTAGATGATGCTCTAATGAGCAAGCGATCTTAGAAAAAACTGGATGGCACTCTAATAAACAAGTGATCTAAGAAAAAATAGGATAACACTCCTTTAAGCAAACGATCCAATAAAGAACAGAATAGCAGTCTTATGAGCAAGTGATTTTAGAAAAGGATTGGATAATACTTCAATGAGTAGGCAATTTGATAAAAAATGGGATACCACTCCTTTAAGCAAGCAATCTTAAAAGGGACATGATAGTGCTCTAATGATTGGGTGATCCCAAGATTACTTTAATAAATGAATATCACACTAAGGAGTAGGTGGCTCGAGAATTTCAAGGATTTTGACAAATTGATCTACTCTCGAGCTTAAGGGATTGACTCTTTGAAAATTTTAGCTTTTCTAAGAAATCTCTTTTTAACAACTTTTGAAAACTCTTCATTTCTCTTATGAAAATTGGGCTATGTACAAAGCTTTGACAAAATTTTTTAAAAATGAATTCTTTATGGTGGAAAACAAGATTACTAACAAGTAAGGGAATCTCATAGACTTTGAAGATCACAAATAAATGGTAAGCTTGCCGTACTGTCCAATAACTACTTATTCCTTTCCATTTTTTTCTCTTGATTATGATAAATTTCATGACTTTTGAACTTTCTAGAAGCACCAATGATCATTCATGCCCTTAGGAGAGCACTCAATTGTTATTTTATGTTTTATCTAAGGAAAAGGTACCATTGCTTGAAATGTTTATTCTAAGAGGATTTCCTCATAACTTATAGGCTTATTTTCACTCAAGGCATCAATTCCAAAAATTGTAATCCATTTTGTAAATGGCACAATCTAGTCAATCAATTAGGTCTTTTTTAGGTTTGTAATTTAAGGTTTTTGGTCAATGGTTTGAGTAAAGGGATATCATAGTTGTAGCCAATTTTGAGAGAAATGTTTTATACAATCTTGGATTTATAAGTTAAGAACCTTAGGAGAAAAAACTAAACATAGGCTTATTACGGTTTCACAAGCAATCATTGCTTAAGAAAAGTCATTTTTTTTTTCAAGAGTTTCATTAGAGATAGTATAATGGATGGGACGGGCTTTGCTTTAGGCTTAAGAATTAGATGTATCTAGCCTTTAAATACCTTAGCAAATTTTCACTTGAGGCTTTTTGGAAATTTAGGCTCATCTTTAGAGGTGATGACCTTGCTCACTTTCATATCTTCTCTTTTTCTTTATATTTTTCTCTTCTTTTTTTTTCCCTTTTTCCTTTCTTTTTCTTTTTTTTTTTTCTCTTTTCTTCTTCTTCTTCTTGGTCAGGGTGATTACTCTCCATATTTCTCAGTTTTTGTTTGAAGAGATTCAAAGCCATAAATCCATAGGTTCAAAGTGTATAGGCTTGGGAAGAGTGTATATGGCTTTGGAGTGTTTAGGAAAAATCTATGGGCTTGAGTGAAGTGTATATGATTTGATGCTCTTCTTCATTTCAAAGAAATTGGATTATCTATAGAAATTATTTCTCATGAATTGATGCAACTAAGATAAGCACAAGTTAGTTTATTCCTTGTTTGCAAATTAATGACCCTAACTCCCTAATTATCTTGGTTTTTTATAAGGCTAATTTTAATAAAAATCCCTAAAATACTCAAATGGATATGCAAGGGGTAACTGTGTTTAGAGATAACAAAGTGAATGCTTAACATCATTTTGGCACATGTATCAAGTTCAAGACAGACCTCTTTTAAGGAATGACCTTAAGTATTCACATTGTGTTACTTAACTTTGATGTGTTTAGGACATGGTTTGTCTCTTTTCATTCTAAAAATTCCAAGTAATGAGTTGCCTTTCTTGAGGTAAAAAGTGCTTATTTAACTAGATTTGATTATTAATTAGAATTTCCACAGGATCAATTAGATGGAAGAGTTTGAAATAATGCACCATTTATTGCTCTAAGCTTAAGCTCATTAGCCTTATTGGTGGAATAATTCATAATGGATATGAGCTTTGTATTTGGTTTATACAAGTGAAGTTAGTAAGCCATATGTTTAGGCTCTTTCTAGCTTGAAGTAGGTTGAAATAGGTAGGAAGATCTGGTGTTTATGATTAGGCTTTTTTGTCTTGAGCTTTTGAAATCGTTTAAGGCTATGCTTCTTAAACTTTTTTTTTTTTGGTTTAGGGATGGGTAAATGGGTTTTGTCTCCACTATTTTTGAGGATTATGCCCCTCAGTAATAGATCTTAGTTCATGGGCAATTGAGGACTCTAGACTTAAAATGAGTGACCAATGAACCTTAGGTTAGGTCAACCTGTTTAAATGCAATCCTTAAGAGCTTTATGAAATTCCCTACTTATTAACAATGCCCTTTTTGGAAAGTTTTTTTCTTTTTCCTTTTTTTTTAAACCCATATTAATGAGAGTCGAAAGACAAATTATGTTACAGACAAAATGATAATTAACATCTCCTAAAAGATAGAAGTTTATTGTAAAGGTAGGATGACAAAAACATAATTCTAAAGACAATAAGGATAATGAGATTGATTAACAATGAATTAAGTTAATATTTTACAAAATGTGACACTAGAAAGGGGTAACTTAAGGGCGATGGTTAATTTTTTATGAAAAAGAATTTTTTAATGATTTTTTATTACCAATTTTCCTAATAAAAGAGCTTTTATTTTCTTATGGTTATCTTAGAGGTATTTATATAATCACTAGTTAGAATTAAACAACATAGTTATGTTTTATTAGAAAAACTTTAGTGTGTTGATTATTTTTATTTTTGAAAATTTTCCAAGTTTATGTATTTTGATATTTTATTTTTTATCAAGAGAAAACCTAATTTTTATTCCCAACTTTGAAAAACTCCTAAAAAACTTAATTAAAAAAAATTAAGATTTTTTAAAAAAACTCAACTATGTAATAAAATATTTTTTTATAGAAAAAAATCCGTAAAATGCCTAGTATGGAAAAAAAAATGCAATTTTTATAAAAGTGCAATTTTTATGCAACTTTCCTAAAACATGGAATTTTTGGTAAAAAAGACATACAAATATGCAAAAATAAAAATATCTAAATTTTCAATAAAAAATGAATTTTTATAAAAAGATGCAATTTCTACTCTAAATACGTAATTTATGCTAGAAATGCAATATATAATTTTATTCTAAATATGCGATTTTACCTTAAGATATACTAGGGATGCAATTTTTAATAAAAATGCATGAAAAATCAAATAAATTAATTATTAGCTCCACAAAGTTGCAAAAGACTCATATTAGTATGATTTTACACAAAATATTTTAAACATACAAATTAAACCAATTATTGACATGTTAATAGTATATGGTTATTAACAACTTAGCATAAAAATAATAAGTAAAAAAAAAAATCAACAATCATATAAACTAAAAAACAAAAAACTAAAGGCCTACACAAAAAGAAAAAAACCGAGTTAGTGTGGGTTTCACTTTATTTAATTATGTAGAAAAAAAAAGACATTAAAATAATTAAAAAATAAATAAATAAAACAATAAAACACTCACCCATGCAGCATGGGTTAAATTAGGTTAGAAAAAGTCAAGGTAATAGGGTTGCTCTTATCGAGTCAGGTTTGGGCTCCCTCTTCTCTTTTTCTTTTTCTTCTTCTTTTTCTTTCTCTTCTTCCTTCCTTCACTATACGCAACTTTACACAATCATTTCGATCCACCAAAATAAATAAATGGGTAATCACTCTTCTATGACAAAGTTAATGTTAAAAATTAGTTTAGGATAAGCGCCTTTGGTTGTAACGGTCATTCTGAAGATTTTTGAAATTAAATGGTGGTGGTAGTTGTTAGTTATTAGTTGTTGTGGATGGGATCGGTTTTTAGTGATTGAAGGGTGGTTCCTAAGGTTTTTCAATACTAGGAACTCATTGATGGGGTGGTCGTTTTAGTGGTGTTTTGAAGAGGTGGTCATGTAGTGACAAAGGTTTGGTTTGTAGAAGAGGCTAAGGGGCATGACTAGGCATGAAATTGGTTAGTTTTTTGCTTGTTTGACATAGAGTGTAGTGATGTAGCTTTTTTTATGCTCGTGGCACATAGAAGGTGGTTCATGTAGAGAGAGAAAGGAGGTGGTAGTTTAGAGAGAGAAAACGGCGATGGCTAGCATGGGGGTGTTTTTTCATGTTGTTGGAAGGTTTAGAAGTGTCTTTTGATCCTTTCTTGAGTTGTTTTTTTTTTTTTATAGTTTTTCGATTAAATCTCTTCAAACTTGTATCAAATCTTCCATGGATTATGTTAAGGTTATGTTGGTTTTTCCAAATTTTATTTAGATGGGTTTTTATGTGAATGTTTGATAAATATGTTAGTTTCATCAATGATTTATTCATGATTTTTCAAATTTGCCAAAAAAAAAAAAAAAAACCACAAGATTTGGCTTAATCTAGTGTTAGGACTGGTAGAAAAAAATTTGCTTCATTTCCTTTATTTTCTTACATAAAAGGAAAGGGAAGGAAAATATATATATATATATATAGTAACATGACTAGCATGTGACCATGCGTAACCCCATGTAAGTTTCAAATCTGTGATCTCCTTGATGCACATGCATGGCTTAACGAGCTGAGTTATTGCTCATTTCTTATTTATGCATTTAAAATGCATTTAAGCTATCTAAGTGAGGCCTGACTTTAATTTTATAGTTCAAACTCAAACCACTTCACTCCAACTTATTATAAAATGGCCCAAAATATATATGCTAAAGATTTTCAACTCAAATTTTAATTTAATGAATCTTGAGTTTTATTTTTTATTCGTCTAGTAAAAATTATTCAAATTTTAAACAAAACTTTCTTTCATGGATCCCAAATTTCTACTGGACTTTTCTTAAAAAGAATTTTCTAATGAAGCTCAATTTTTTAAAAGAATTAGAACTTATTAGATTGCATGCTCCTTTTATTATTACCCTAAATGACTTATTAACTTGACTTAGACTCTTTCAACACTTTTCTATTTTAAAATTTTCATTTCTTTTGCATTTTTCAATATTTTAGTTTTCTTTTAATTTTTTTTTTGTAATTTAATGTCATAGGTTGTATATAACTTAGTCTGGTTTAAGTTTTTTTTTTTTTTTATTTAGATTTCTTTTATTTTCGTTGTTTTGGGTCTAGTTAGTTCAATCACATGGTACTGGTTCCGAAATCTAAAGCTTGTAATGGAGGTTATGCTTGGATATGGTGATTCCAAACTTCTCGTTTATTACGTGTATGCAGAATTTTGGGGAAGTATTAGTTCTCCTTCCCACTTTTATATCTTTTTTCTAACGAATGTTTGTATTGAGATATTTCTTATTGAGTTACATAGTTTCATACATTGAGGATAATGTATTGTTTTAAGTGTGGGAAAGAGGATATGAAAATTATTACTACTTAAGAGACACTTTTTTTTTTTTACATTTAACCTAATTATTTTGGTTAACATGCAATTATTTGAGAAATTAACAACTTCCAAATGAAATGTATTAAATATGAATGAGTACTTGCTCTTTGATGATTAATTTACATGATGCCAGAATTGATTGGTGGAATCTATGTGAAGTAGAGTTATGAGTTATTTAACTTAGGATTTTAGGTCCTAGGATTAGAGCAATATCACTAGTTGTGATTTAATCATGATTATTTTCGAATTTACTTTAATATATACTTTTCTTTTAGAAATTTTTAGAGCTTTATAATTCTTAGTAAATAAACAAATGAAATTTGTCTTTTAAAAATTTCTTGAAAAGTTACAAATTAATTGGAGGCTAAAAGAAAAAAAAAAAGTGGGAAATAAATTGGTCATGTTGGTATGGATCGGCCTTAGTCCCTTAGAAGAATAGTGTTCTTTCTCATTGTTAATGTGAGGATAAATTAGTATGAATTCACCTTAGTTTGTCAGAAGAGTGAGATTTGAATTCTGTTGCTAATGGACTCCAATAAAAGTAATTGTGCAGGAATGAAATAATTGAATTAAATTGAAGCATTCCATTGAAAATACATACTAGGGGAGTGATCATAAGATAAATGGATATAAAATGTGTTTACTTTGCATTTTAGTACTTAGCGAGAATGAAGAAAGAGCTATATACATTTTAGTTAAGTGGGTTAAAATTTTTATGACTTTTTCTTGGCTAGTGAGATGTTTAATCTGATTTTAAGTTCAAGAATCCTTGATTAAATGATCCAAGCAAACTTTAATTTACATAGATTAACATATAAACTCTAGTATATCATATGTGTTGTTACGCTCCGAAGCGGTAGAGTCGTAACAGCCCCCGCTGTATAAACCATCCTAAGATAGAAGTTGGCCTTACAACCGCCATCTTAGACCTGATCTACACAAGGTGTCCACGACTAACCCGCTTTGAAGTTAACAATTTGTAATTTAAACAAATCATTTACTTAAGAAAGTGAGAAAAGTTATATATAATCACTATAATTCCGTTATTACATTAATCAGAAATGAAAAGTAAAATATGTGTTGATTCTTCGATATTTTTCCTCACTCCCTAGGATCCAGCAGTTACTAGCTTCAGAGTATTTGTTTGCCGTTTCTTAGCCAGCACATGCACGACGTCTATAGGGATGTGAGCAACCATAGCTCAGTAAGTTAGGACGGAGGACTTAAAACTATACCATAAACACAACAAGGTTTTCAATCACTTATTAGGTGCAATGCATGTGCAAGCAAATGCCATCGCACGACGTTGTCCGGCCCGTCGTGAGATTAGAGAAATTGCGCCCGCTCTAATCCGGGTTGAGGAGTTACCGTTAATGCAACAGCTCACGACCAAACCCAGGCTTGTGTAATGGAGACCTTACTCCTCTCGCGACTACCTTCGAACCATTGCCTTCACCCTCGTCGCGACCTCTTCTCCTGTCACTTAGTTCGACTGAGGATGAAGAAGGGACCATTTTGCAATCCTGCGCTACCCCTTCCGAAGGGGTCGGTATTTGGCCGGAGAGTCCTAAATCCCCTAACGGGTTGCCATGCATGTTCGATTATGATTACTGGTCGTATATTTGATTAAGTCCAATTTAGGGTGATCAATCATTACATACAATTCATACAATATGTGCCAAAGCAACAAACAGAATCATAGCATCACCCATAATCAAGCACATGCATACATTCAACTATCTAACAAGCACAACCAAGCATAATCTTAAGCCTCCAAAATACAGCATCGTATTAATCCCAACTTACCTCGACTCCTCGCTCACTCACTCGAGCTCCGATTTGCTCAGGCCATCGCCGATCATCCCTATAACACGAACATGGTTTCAGCTTTTCATATAAATATTATAAGTTCGTTTTATTATATAACACTTATTGTTAGGTTTTGTTTAAGGTTTAATATGCCTAATTATCTAGGTATTAAATTTTTTACAATTATTCTAGGTTTGGGGTTAGGTTCAGGTTCGATTTTCGCATCGATTTCTAAATTAGGTTTTAGTTCGATTTCTAAATCCTAAAATGTTCGAATCCTAATGTGAAATTAATCACATTAAGCTCGAGTATCCAAATATCCTATTAGGTCTTAATTTAATATTCTAAGCTATTCGGTACACGTTAACCCTAATTGAGGTATCGGATTTATTCCCAATGTGTAAAAATCTTACATTTTGAGATATTTACTTAAAATTAAATATTATTTCAGATTTATTATTTTTCTGATTTCAATTATAATATTATCTAAATAACTTTATTTTTTTAGATTTATTAATTTANTTAATTGAGTAAAATTTTCAATTTTAGGTTTTGGAATGGTCTTGAGAAAAAAAAAAAGAAGAGAAAATAGAATTAAGTTTTATTCAACTCAGAGTTAAAATGAAGAAATTATGAAGTTTGGATGTGACATGATCAATGACATGATAGTATTAGTTGTAGGGGAGATTTTCTAGCTAAACAGAGTAGTCTATAGAAAGTAACACAACTTGAGTGACACGACCGTATCCTAAACTGTATTAATAGCAAATTTGAAAAGATTTGATAAGATATAAATGACACGACCAATGATACAATAGTTTTGTTTGATTGTGTCACTCATAAGAAAGGGGAATTTTGAACACAATATAAAAGGCTTGTTAGGGGATTTTTGACACTTTTTTTCATACAAATTTTAGAAAAACTCTAAGGGCAAAAAGGTCCAAGAGAGCAACGCACTTCTAAGCTTCAAGATTCAGATATTTCGTTAGTTTTCATGGCTCTTATTTTCATGTTCTTTATTGTTTTGATTCAAGATTATTTCTTTGCCATGATTAGCACGTAAATTCATTGTATTTAGGTTATGTGGAACCTAGAATTGCCATGTGACATTGAGATTTAATAGATTTAATAAAATCTTTATTTTCTTTAATTCAATTATATGTTCTTTATTGTATTAGATTGATTTTTCTAGGGTATTGATTTAATATTTGATATTGTGCAAGAAAATTGAGAGATTGCTTGTACAATTAGATCTAGGCATAATTGATGAAAATTTTTGCAAGCCTAGAGATAAGTTGGAAGGTTTTTCCTAATCTTAATTGTTATCTTTAAGAGAATCCATTGTTCTTTAATGTAATTTGTAATTATGTTATCGAGAAAAGATTCTAATAGGTAATTCAAAAATTAGGGTTAATAGACTTGAAAAAGTTATTGACTTTATTAGAGAATTCTCCTAATCAATGAAATTAGATATGGAATAAGATTATCTTATGTATAAGTCACATGTGTAATTCTAGGGGAAGTAAGATCTATAAATGTAGTTGCATCTTTAAGTTAATTGCTTTCTTGTTTAATTTCTTTAATTTAAGTCTTGATTAGTTGTTAGATTAGTCATTGATTGCAGCTTAGTTTAATTCTTAAGTTCTTAAATTTGAATTTTATAGGTTAGAGAATAAAGAAATAGTCATTATCAATACTCATAATCCTCGTGGGAACGATATTCATTTTTGTTTACTATACTATAAGTCAATAGGTGTACTTACCTTATATCAAGTTTTTAGAGTTGTTACCAAGAACTTATGATATTAAGAATGCTAGTCACTTTATTATTCTAACCATTGCTTTCTTTGTTTTTCTTGATTTTTTCTTTTCTTATTTTCTTTTGTTTAATTGGTGTGATCTTGAATTAACTCCAAGTTTCCTTTTGTACAGTACTAGAAGTCTTTTGTGAGACTTGATTGAAATTGACCCTAAGATTAAGAGAACAACTCCAAGGAATTTAAGATAACTAATATTGAAAAAAATCAATGGAGGTGAAAAACCAAGGATCTACCTTGAGAGTTAAGGACGAGGGTGAAGTAAAAAAGCAAGTGAACGATTAAGAATCTGACCAAGAGAGTGTACCTGAAGACAACATGGCCAACAAGAAGGAAGAAAATAGAACCAAGTTAGATTATTCTCGCCTTCCTTTAACTAGAGCCTAATCTAGCATAAATAGGCCGGTTGTTGTAGCCAATAATTTTGAGATCAAGTTGAATAGCATACAAATAGTGTAACAGCTCATGCAATTCAATGGCCTACTAGATGAGGACCCAAATGCTCATATTTTTAGCTTCTTGGAAATAAGTGGAAATAAGTGATACCTTTAAGATTAATGGAGCAACTGACGATGCCATTCGAATGCATTTCTTCTTATTTTCTTTGTGTAGTAGAGTTAGGTTGAATTCCCTCCCAAGAAATTTAATCTTAAACTGTAATGAATTGGTGAAAAAGTTCTTGGAAAAGTGCTTCCTAACCGCAAAAACTGCTAAGCTTAGAGCTGATATATCATTATATGCCCAACTAGAAAGTAAGACCTTATTTGACATTTGGAAGTGCTTTAAGGACCTATTAAGATGGTGCCCACATCACGGCTTCTCCCTTTGGATGCAAATTTAAACTTTTTACAACAGTCTTAATTATGAGCTCCGTAGTTTCATATAGTTATTTTAAGCTAGTAATTAGGGCATATACGAAAGTAGGTTAATCGATACAATATTCCATCTATGAGTCTTAGAAGTTAGATAAGGATACGTTGTAGGCTTAGATTATAGAAATGTAATAATATAAGAATATTATAGATAAAAATAGTTAATTTCACTAAATTATATTATATTATAATTTAATTGTTGTAAATGCGCGATTTAAGTAAGGAAAATTAACCAAACTTTAGGGATAAATCCTTTGCATTATAAAACCATAAAATGACATAAAATAATAGGTAAATCTAATATGTGTACATCAAGTGTAATTATTATATATAAATATATACTTTTAAATGCTAAAAATACTTGAAAATATGCATAATTAGCTAAAAATTAACAAGAAAATTGCTAAAATTTGTAAAAAAATTATGGAACAAATAAAGTTGCAATGGATTTGGACATGGAACTCCCTTGGATAGCCGTTGACTAAGAATTTTATCTAAATGACACCTTAAGATGCAAAGAATCCTAAGCATATAAGTTGATGAGAGAGAAAAAAAAAAAACACTCTATTTTATAACACTTAACTTATGAATCATCACCAATGCTCTCCATTGGATTCATGAGTATCTTAAAGCTACAGGAAAAATATAAGAGAGATACGATCAATGGAGAAAAATTTCTAGAAAAATTAAGAAGTGAAATGGCACTATGTGAATTGAGCAAGAATCTAGAGCATAGGTTTAGGCCATTCTGGAAGAGAACCACCACTACTGGGAGACACAAATGGCAGTACCCAAGGCTGTCGATAAGGTGGTTGAGGGTGGTAGTGGCTGAATGGTGGTTTTTCGATGAGTTGATTTTGGGTACTCGAATTTTTTTAAAATTGTAAAAATATCAAATTTATTTCGAAAATTATCAAAAAATTTATTTTGACATATTTCTACATGTATTTTTAGGGAAAAATATTAGATTGTAAAAAAATTAAGTGGAATTATGACCCCTTAAGAAATTGTGTGAAATTGATCAATTTTCAAAGTTGTTTTAAATAACCCTATTGTTGTTGTTTTGAAACCAAAATTTTTTTAGAACTTCACTAAATTACATGTATGAATCTTATGAAGAGATTTTGGCTAAAAATAATTTCCATGATTTTTCATAATTTTTTAGGCTCTAAAATTTAGTAAAAACACTATTTTCAGATATTTTCATGCAATAAATTCTAAAGAAACTTATTTATACCAATTTTAGAGCTCATTTGTGTTATATATCATAGGGAAGAATCATTTAGGGTTTGTTAGATTGAAAATAATTTGATGTATACACAAACCATTGGTTATAGCTTACATGCAATAAGGTGAGGGCATATGGATTTGGAAGTATGGGCATGGGCAATACGGCGAGAAAAGGCATGTTGAACAAATTGTGTGATAATGTTTGATGATGCTTGTAAACTGGAATAGGATGCTAGGGCTAGTCGTTAGGAGTAAATTTATAAATTGATTCTATTTAGAGAATTCTTTAAATGGTTGAATTGGTAAAAGGGGGGACTAAATTCTTAGTTCAGATACTTAGTTAAAAGGATAAATGGTAAAAGGATCATAATTATAACTCTATTAGAGCGTTGCTTAAGAAGCCATTCAGTAAAAGAAGCATAATTATAAAGACTCTAGAGCTATGTTTAGATAGTTGGTAGATGAAAGAATTCTAATTTTAAATATGATGGAGCCTTATTTAGGAAGTATTTGGTGAAAGAAGTGGGATCATATTGATTTCAAAGACATGACTAGAGGGTTAGTTGAATTAGAAGGTTTTAGATAAAATCGCTTCAGAGATATCTTTAGAGGGTTAGTCTATAAAGAAGGGACTTAATCTCTAGACTAGAGAGTTGATTGGAAAGTTAGATAGTAAAAGGGACTTAACTATACCTTCATTCTTGACTTGTTTGGGAAGTATTTAGTAAGGGAAATATAGTCAGAATGGCTTTGGAACTTGATTCAAGGTTTGGTTGGTGTGAAACGCTTAATGGAAATGACTTTAGAGTCTTGTTCAAAGAGTTGGTTAGAGTAAGAGTATAATTGGAATAATCTTAGAGACTTGATCAGAAGGTTTTGAGATCAAAACTTGGTATTAGGTAATCTTTTAGAATCTTGTTTAAAGACTTCGGTAGTAAGTTAGGATTCAATATAAAGCTTACATCACTCACTAGAGATAAGTTATACCCATACTTAAATTATTAAAATGAACTTATTTAACTTTATATTTAATAAAACTAAAGTAAATATATTGAATATTTAGGGAACAGTTGAAGTGGACAAGATCAACCATCAGCACCATCGAGCGTGACATGTCTAAGTAAGTAAGATTGGTACTTTACTATACTTTGAAATATTATTTAAGAATACTAGGAGGCCTTAGTATGTATTTTGCTTGTGATTGTAAGTTAGTAACTTGTACGTGTGTGCTTGAATATTGTATTGTTCTTATGAAGTGCTGGACTGTATGTATTCATTGCTTTATGATGTTGCTTGCTTTGATTTGTTTGGAATTGGTTGATCACC
Organism: Lumnitzera littorea; assembly: GCA_024138015.1. Classification (NCBI taxonomy): domain Eukaryota; kingdom Viridiplantae; phylum Streptophyta; class Magnoliopsida; order Myrtales; family Combretaceae; genus Lumnitzera; species Lumnitzera littorea. The sequence continues at coordinate 74,793,091 of JAMXBB010000003.1, read as the reverse complement.
TCAAAAGCAATCTAACTTAAACTTGACTTAACTTCTAATTGTACATGCATCACCACTCACTAGGGGAAATGATTAGGTTTCTCCAACCAAACACGAACCTTTTGATGAGGATAGTAAAAATAGTCCTTTTCTCACCCTTAGTCGAACTACGTGATAGGAGAGAAAGTTGCAGTAAGGTTAGGGACCATAGTTCGAAGGTAGTTTCGAGCGGAGTGTGTTTCTCTATTGCATAAACCCTAGTTTGGTTCCGATTTACAAAGTTTACGCATTAAACTCCCTAAAACCCAAATTAAAGTAGGCGTAATTTCTCTAATCTCACAATAAGTGGTTAGTGTCATGTGATGGCATTTACTTGAACACGTATCACTTCTAATTAACTTTGCTTGAAAACCTTGGTTGATGTGTGTCAGATATATGCTATTATCTCCGTCCCATTTATTGAGCAAGTTGTCACTTATTCCCCTATAGTTGTTTTGTAGGTTTCCTAATAGATACACTAGTACTACTCTAAGTTTTAGAAATGTAGAGAATGGGGTTGGGGAGTGAGATTCAAGACTAATTGACAAATTCCTGTTTTGTTTATTGATTTTACTAACCTTTAGGAAAATTAATAGGGTCTCTTCATATGACCCTCTAGTTTTTAGCTATTGTTATTGGTATTATGTTCTGTAAACTTATGAACTTTTATGAATCCTCATTATGTTGATTTTCTAAAGTTATTTATAAAGCTTGTTTTCTTCTTAAGCTTTTATACTACAAAATCTCTTTTAAAAGTTATTTTAGAAAATTACACCATAGGTTAATACCAAATAGATATTGAATTAGATGACTCAAAGTTGTGGAGTGATAAAGGCTTGGTGTAAGTTACACTTATGCTAATGGCTAAAGTGGTTAGCTTCTAGCTTAGATTAATTTATATGACGGGGCTGTGACATTAACCTTCCCACAAGGCAGATGATAGATGCAGTAACAAGAGGTACATTGTACATAAAGACACCTGAACAAGTTCAGAATTCAATCGAAGGGATGACCATTACTGACTACCAATGGGAAAATCCTAAGGGTAGGTAAAGAGTTATATGTGTATATGAGTTAGATGTGGTTTACTCCTTGGCCACTAAGGTGGAGATGCTGAGTAAAAGTTGACTCACTCTCAATTGGTTAATAGTTGCCTCAGTTTAGCCCTAATAGTGCATACTAAGAAGGATTTGCAAGGATCGAGTAGACGGACCAGGTTGATTTCCTAAGGAAACCTTCAAGACCCCAGTATAATCCATATGGTAACACCTATAATCTTAGGTGGAGAGACCACCCTAAATTTTCTTAGGAAAATCAGAAATAAAGTTAGAGTCAGCAATAGCAAGCAAAGAACCAACCTCAGTAAAGATCTAATTTGCCTCCACTTGGGTTTCAACAGCCTTTAGCTTTTCTACTAAGCCTAGAAAAGAAGTTGGAGTATCTCTTGGAAAAATATATTTAGACTAATGAGGCAAGGATGCAATAAATAGAGACCTCCCTCAGGAATCAAGAGGCTTCCATCCATAATTTGGAAAATCAGGTTATATAGCTTATAACGATGTTGAATGAATGGCCACAAGGGTCTTTACTTGGAAATATTGAAACAAACCTTAGGGAGCATGTTAATGCAGTGACCCTAAGAAGTGTGTTGAGTTTTCTCATCATTGTTTTGATGATAACAAAAAGAGTGAAGATGTTTAATAAGTGTGTAGGTCATTAAGGAAAAGATAAGAATTTATCCTAGAATTGAATTGGAAATTTAGAAGAAAATTCAAAATCCAATTAAGAAACACTGGACAATATCAACAAGTTACAAAACAGAATGTTGCGTGAAGTTTATTGATTTTTTAATTATTTAAAAGCCTAGCTTCACTAGGTGGATATATTTGGGTAACATATCCAACTCTTTCTACAAAGTTAGACAATTAAAACTATGGGGATAAAATTGGAAATATTTGAGATATTTTAAGGATAAGCTTAATTAGACATATTATCTTATGTCAATAGATTTTTATTGGAGTTATCTTATCATATTATTCACAAGATTTATGTTGCATTATCCTCAAGATACTTAGAGAAGTTTATGGGATTTAAAGTTAGATTTTATTTGTGTTTAAATCAAGAAAGGATGAGGACACATGCTAAGATATTTTGAGATAAGGATGAATCTTAATCTCGTTGTTGCACCAAATTTTTATCAAGTTCAAATGGAGTTGATATACAAATATTTTAAAAGGATATTTACTCAAATATATCATATTTGTTTGAATATTCACAAGTAAGACAACATCAACAATATTTTAGAAGCTCTAAGTTTCAAATTCAAAAGTATCAAGCATCAAGATTTACTCCTAGTATTTAGGTGATATTTATTTTCAAAAAGAGTTTAATTTTCAAAAACTATATTAGTTAAATATGAGAAGAAACTAGGGTAATTGTTTAAGGATACTTATAGACTTCATCAAATAAAAGAGCAGAAGTACAATGTTCAGCTTGAATTCAACTTCAAGTGTGATTTGGCTTCCACATTTTAAGGAATCACATCTACCAATGACTAAGTTAAAGATTTTTTTAAAGCTTTCAAGAGTCATCCAAAGATTAAAATAAAGAGACGTTGCACCTAAAGTTATAAAAAAGAGAAGGAGTTCAAATTTTCAAGATAAAAGATCAGAGTTGCATTCGTTTACTGAAAACTTTGTATTAGAGAAAAATCAAAATCACTTTCGAAACCTAATTTAGAATCAACACTGTCTATGACTGTTTTACATTCAGTTTTTTCTTGAGCTTATGTTTTGAAGATTATTGTATTCTATCCTCATTGTTATTGTTTAAGTCATACTTGGAAAGTTAGATGTGTACTAGTAGAGAGACTTTAGATTATGTAGATTTATGTATAGGTAAGAATGGCATAGTAAGATAGAGTAAAAGACTTATGTTATTGTTCTCTCTTGATTAGTTATTGGAATGTGGATGGTGGAATGACACTGGTGTCGAGCCTGATTTTTCGATTTTCTATTTATTTAAAACTAATTTTTCATTTCCTGATTAATACTAAACCCTAACCCATTTAATATTAATCCTCGACTAAAGAAATTGAGAAATTCTGGTTTTTTATTGAAAATCATTTTTGGAGTCGCCACCTCACCGAAGTTGGGAAAAGAAAAAGAAACCGTAATCAATTTGGTGGATTGATTACGATTTGGCAACCGGTCTTTGATTTCAATTTTGAATGAAGAACCAGAGGGTTTCGAGTTCGGGGGCTAACCTATTAAACCCTAATGGGTACCATTATTTATATGCCGAAATTAGGATTATTTTTCTAATTATAATATTTAAAAAAAATAAATAAAAATCAAAAGAAAAAAAGAACCTAAGTCTCTACATATTTTATCGTCACCTCGAAGGTACCTACGTACCTGCTAGCCGGGATCAGACGATCGTAGTTCTTTTCGAAAACTTTAATGTGTTAGTTCTTTTTATAAAAAAAATAATTGGTTAAATTTGCGTTTTTATTAATCATTTTATTTTTATTAAGAAAAATCCCTAAAAGCCTAATTTTTATTCCTAATTATAAAAAAAAAACCTAATTTTTGAAAAACGCCAAATTAAAATTTTTATTTAAAAATAACTAAGTGATGATTTTTTTTTATTTTCAAGAAAAACCCTAAAGATTTTATGTAATATGCAATTTTTATGAAATATGCAATGTTCTACATGTTGAATATTTTATATAGAAAAGATGCTTAAAACATAAAAAAAAGAAAAATATTTCATAACCATAGAAAAGATACCTAAACTATAGAAAAGATGTTTAAACTATGAAAAAGATATTTAAACCATATAATATAAAAAAATCTAAATTATAGAAAAGATATCTAAATCATAGAAAAAAAAAACCTAAACAATGGAAAAGATACATAAATTATAGAAAAGAAGCCTAAATTATAGAAAAGATGTTTAACCATAGACAAAATGTTTAAACATAGAAAAGATGCCTAACCATAGAAACGATGCCTAAACTATAGAAAAGAAATTTAAACTATGAAAAAGATGTTTAAACCTTAGAAAAAAAATCTGAACCATAGAAAAGATGTCTAAACCATAGAAAAGAAATTTAAACTATGAAAAAAATGTTTTATAGAAAAGATGTTTGAATCATAGAAAAGATGTCTAAACCATAGAAAAGATGTCTGAATCATAGAAAAGAAACCTAAACTATGGAAAAGACATCTAAACTATGAAAAAGACATCTAAACTATGAAAAAGACATCTCAACTATGGAAACAAGCCTAAACTATGGAAAAGATGTCTCGCCGTAAAAAGGAAGTCAATTAAATTTTTTTTTTATTTTATGAACATCAAAATGATTTTTTTATCTAGAAAATCCTAACATGTCTAATGCAATTTTTCTAAATTAATACAATATACAAAGAACAAAATTTTTTAAAATATGAGATTTTATAAAAATATCATTTTGAAAATATGAAATCTAAAAAAAATAAGAAAAAAAAACTAAAATTTAACTTAACACATGTTCACAAGACACTAATGCTATAACTAATTGCTAGCAATTCAAGACGTGATAAAAATAAAAAAAAATTAATATAAGTCTTAAAAATAACTGCACATATACTAAGTAAGATAAAAATAAATAAATAAAACAAGTTATAGACAATAATTAAAAACCACTATTATGTACCTGAAAGGTAAAGCACACAAAGCTGATGAAGGAGAACAAATTGGATCCCTAGTCCTATCGCGCGCACAACTATAAAATTGGTTTAAACTTCTGAACTTCTTCATTACGTGATGAAGGACGATGGTCGGCGTATAACGGAGTTGCTGTTGCGTCGGATTATTGTCCTATGGATTTCGGCCCCTGCTGCCGTCCGCTGTGCTACTGTCCGCCGGTATGTTGCTGCTGTTTGATGAAGGAGATGGCCTGTTAAACTTGCTGTTTGGCATGCTGAAGCAACCGTATGGCGAACTGCAACTGTATATGGATTGTGGATCTGGTTCAGCAATGTGCAGTTGATTAATGCTGCAGGATGTGACGCTTCGCTAATCGTCCGTGTGATAGTCTGAGGTTGGTGCTGTCTGTAGCGTATGGACAGTGTCGTTGGTGTGCAATTGTGCTGATTGTTGTTTGGTTATGGTGTAATTGTGATGACAGTGGAGTAGTATGTGCAACAGTGAAGTATGGTATTAGATGCTAATGTCTGTAGCGTGTTGCTAGTTTCTAGCAGAGGCTCCTGTTTTTATATAGTCTAAACCAAATCATATTGTATCGTAGCATATCTAATTATATTTGATTCGTTAATTAAATTAGATTCAAATTTAATTCAAATCTGATTTAACTAATATTCATATGATTTGATTAGATATGAATCCGATTTTAAATCTTACTTCTACAACGACAGAAAAATAAACACATAAGTGCCTGTTGAGACTCGAACCCAAGACCTCAAACTAAATCCATCCAAATATTCTGCTACTTATTTGTTAAGCTGTTGGTCTGTGTCTTGACATTCATTACGATTAAATTATATTTAAACTATCTGAATCCCTAAACTAAAATTTTTAATTAAACTAAAACTAAAACTAAAACTAACACTAAAACTAATTATTCCTAAGATAAATTACTTCCTAAAAATCTATGAAATTTTTATGATTTTTCCTTTTCTTATTTTTTTTTTTGGTATTTTCATGATTTGTTAATTTTTATTATTTTTATTAATTATTTAATTATTTTGAATTAGGACCCTTTTTGTAAAAATAAAAATTAAGACTATGGAAGGGCAAAAATTAGGTATCTATAACTGGTATGAATAATTGGTTCCCTAACAGTAGAGTTGAAAGAATGTAGTAAGCATAAGGTTGAAACACTATAAATCTCTTACCTGATCTTTTCATCCCTGTTCACTCTTTACTTTGAATTTTTATTTTTGATCACATATTATTTCATGCCTAATCTTGCTTAACTAATCAAAGGGGACATTTTTAATCTTATTTTTCGAAAAAGTTCAAAGTTTTATTATAACTAATTCACCCCTACCTTTTGATTGCTTTTGAGACCTACAATGTAGTAACCTTGAGAAGTGGAAGAGAGTTGTAAGTTAAGAAGAGGAATAGTGGGGAAGTAGTTGAGACAAAAGAGGAGGTTAAGGGTAAGGAGTGTGTAGAGCCACTAAGACTAAAAGAGAGTATAGAACCACCAAAAGTAAAGGAGTATAAGCTATTCATCCCATATTTGTAGTGTCTTAAGCAAGATTGCACTAATTAGAATAAGCAATTTGGGAAATTCCTTGATCTTTTTAAGTAATTGCACATTAACTTACCTCTTATTGATGCTTTATTACAACCAAAGTACATAAAGTTCTTGAAAGATCTTTTGTCAAATAAGAGGAAGCTGGAGGATTTTTCAACCATCAAATTGAATGAGGAATGCTCGACACTTCTCTAAAAAAAGCTACCAAAGAAATTAGAAGAACTAGGGAGTTTCACTCTTCCATGTATGGTTGATAATTTTTTAGTAGATAATGCTTTGGCAGATTTAAGAGCTAATATCAATTTGATGTCGTATAAATTGTTTAAAAAGCTAGGCTTAAGAGAACCTAAACTAATACGTATGTGCCTTCAATTAACTGATAGCTCTATCACATACCTTAAAGACATCATAAAGGATTTTTTGGTACAAGTCGACAAGTTCATTTTTCCTATTGACTTTGTTATTCTTGATATAGAAAAGCATCTTGAGATACCACTAATTTTGGGTAAACCCTTCCTAGCTACTACTAAGGCTGTTTTTGATGTTAGTGAGCATAAGCTCATCTTAAGGGTCGGAGATGAAGAAATTGTTTTTCGGATATCAGATACAATGAACAAGTTCCTTGATTTAGAGGGCATAAGTTATAACATTGATGCTACTAATGCCATCGTTATTGAATGTATATAGGAAATTCTTGTTAAAGAACTCGCAAACCATTACTTGGAAAATGGAGATGAAAAAATGGTGAAAACCCTTAATCATTCTAAAGTTCTAGCTCAATTGGGAGTTAACAAACCTATTGTGGTAAATAAGGGGTTTGAACCATTCTGTAGATCAAAGGAAGAAAAGTTAGAACTTTCCAAAAAGAAGCCATTAGTATTGGAACAGAAACGAGCAAGAGATCAATTGGAACATGCATTTGTAGTAAGGAGTTCCAAGCAACAGATGCCTACTAAACTAAGTGGAAAGTGGACAAAAAGAAGAAAATCAAGTTATAGAAGCTTAATGAGTAGCATGATAAGGAGAAAAATGGTAGAAGTCATGTACCTAGAAAAGGGAATTTGCAAGGTTAATTTCTAAAGGGTAAATCTATACTTATGTAAAGAGTTCAAGAGTAAGCTAAAGGAAGAGATCCACCTCTACATGGATGAAGAGTAAGTAAATCGATGCATTTTGTTGAGCTATCGATGTTAAATATAATGCTCTTGGGAGGTAACCTAAGTCTATGATTTGTTTTAGAATTTATGTTTTTTATTTTATTTTGACACACTTTAGTTTTGCATTAGTTTCATTGATTTAAAAAATAAAAAGAAAATTGAGTATAGTAAGTTACATAAGCAAGACACATGATCGTGTCTCTGCCAATGTCAATTACAATAAAGGGGGCATGAGCACACTATAGTATGTTATAAGGGTAACAAGATATGGTTGTATTTATACCCATTTCCTGTACAGTGACCATGCCCATCCACAACCATAGTGAGTTACATGGTTGAACAGACACGATCGTGTCTACAATTGTGTCGCATGTAATCCATTATAAAAGGTAAAACCATAGTAAGTTATACTGTTGGATAAACATGGTTGTGTCTATCAATTGTGTCAATCACAAATATAAATGGACTCACTGTAGTTGTTCTAATTCACTTCCTTTCATTCATAAATTACACCCTCTCTTACTTCTTTTCTCTCTTGTCACGAAACACATACATACATATACTTACTCTTAGCTATTTTTTGCACAAACAACAACATCCATCATTAAGTTTTGCTCTAACCTTGCATCAAGAACAAGGTATATCTCCTGATCTGTTTTCTCATGTTATTTCTTGTGATTTGTTGGGTGAATTTGTGTCTTTAGATGCGTGATTTTGGAAAGAAATTTAGGGTTTTTGCATATATTTAGTATACTTATTGGATTGAAGTGGATTTATCCATGTTCTAGTATATTCTTTCACAATGGAGTGTTGGATTATGGCATGACATGACCATGTCATTTAAATTAGGCATCAACTTAGGATTTGAAGGACATGAGATTTGACATGATCGTATCACATTTCGTACATAGTATGAAGTGTGGGTGTTTCGATTTTGTTCCTTTTATCAATTGAATTTCTTAATTTGTGTGTAATTGCTAGTTTTCATTTAGACTTATTACTTAAGGTTTCTCGAGTTTCCATTACTTGTAAGTGCTATTAAGTGAATTAAGTAAAAATTCATGTCTTAAAAGGTTAGAAATCACTTTTATTTCAGTAGTTAGGATTGCAAGGAAATTTCTCACCAAAAGAACTAGACTTCACATGCTTATTAGGCGTTTCCTAAAATGCCTCAATGAATATAAATGCTATTCTCTTTACACTTAGCCATAGTTTTTGAAACATATTCATGCTCTAAGTGTAGGGAAACTCTTATGAATGTAATTTGACTTGAAATTTGTTCATTTTGGATAGGAGTTATGGCACCAAAAGCAAAACTTCCAATTAAGAAAAAAGGCAAGACCATTGCATCTACATCATCCTCTTAACTACCATTACCTCAATCATTAGCAGCTATAAAGCTATCGGTTCATCCTATGCTAAGGTTCAAGGATGAAACCATGATGAAGCGACTATAGTAGTTATAGAGTTGTAAGTATAGAGAGACAATATACTTAGATTGGGGGTTTATCCATCAATTGAATTTAGAAGACTAAGTCCATGATATGCTAGCTATGTATCCATGGAAAAATCATTGACTCTTCAAGCTCAAATTTGGTAGGAACTTACACTTGAGATCCTGTGTTCATTCCACTAAGAGAAGCCATACAGAGAAAGATATGGGGCAAAATAGAGGATGAAATTTTTGGTCAATGGACGTACTTATGGGATTTCTTTAGCCGAGTTTGGGGTTTATATCGGGTTGTATGATGAGAATATGTTAAGACCCTTAAGTTTTATGAGCTACCTTACCAGCTACCTCGTAGAGTGATGACTTCACGGTTTTGGTGCTAAATTGATAGATCTTTTGCATATATTTTGAAATCAAGCAAGGCTTCTGTCACGCCCCGAAGCGGCAGAGTCGTAACAGCCCCGCCATGTAAACCACCCTAAGATAGAAGTTGGCCTTACAACCGCTATCCTAGACCTGATCTACACAAGGCGTCCACAACTAACACGCTTTGAAGTAGACAATTTGTAATTTAAATAAATCATTTATCTAAGAAAGTGAGGAAATATATATATGCTATAATTCAGCTATTGTAATTAAGGTTTACAATATTTCTCCGTAATATATTTCCTAGTTGTTACATTATTCAAAATGAAAAGTAATTCTAAAATAAAAACTTAACCCTTAAAATATGTGTTTATTCTTCACATGTTTTTCCTCACTCCCCAGGATCCAGCAGTTGCTAGCTTCAGAGTAATTGGTTGCCGCTTCTTAGCCAGCACTTGCACGATGTCTATAGGGATGTGAGCAACCACAGCTCAGTAAGTAGGGACGGAGGACTTAAAACTATACCATACACACAACAAGGTTTTCAATCACTTATTAAATGCAATGCATGTGCAAGCAAATGCCATCGCATGACGTTGTCCGGCCCGTCGTGAGATTAGAGAAATTGCGCCCGCTCTAATTCGGGTTGAGGAGTTACCGTTAATGCAACAGCTCACTACCAAACCCAGGCTTGTGTAATGGAGACCTTGCTCCTCCCGCGACTACCTTCGAACCACTGTCTTCATCTTCGCCGCGACCTCCTCTCCTGTCACTTAGTTCGATTGAGGATGAAGAAGGGACCATTTTGCAATCCTGCGCTATCCCTTCCGAAGGGGTCGGTATTTGGCTGGAGAGTCCTAAATCCCCTAACGGGTTGCCATGCATGTTCGATTATGATTACTGGTCATACATTTGATTAAGTCCAATTTAGAGTGATCAATCATTACATACAATTCATACAATATGTGCTAAAGCAGCAAACAGAATCGTAGCAGCAAACAGAATCGTAGCACATGCACGCATTCAACTATCTAACAAGCACAACCAAGCATAATCTTAAGCCTCCAAAATACAGCATCGTATTAATCCCAACTTACCTCGACTCCTCGCTCGCTCACTCGAGGTCCGATTTGCTCAGGCCATCGCCGGTTATCCTTATAACACGAACGTGGTTTCAGCTTTTCATATGATTGTTATAGGTTCGTTTTATCCTATAATACTTCTTGTTAGGTTTTGTTTAAGGTTTAATATGCCCAATTATCTAGGTATTAAGTCTTTTACAATTATTCTAGGTTTGGGGTTAGGTTCAGGTTCGGGTTCGTTTTTCGCATCGATTTCTAAACCAGGTTTTTAGTTCGATTTTTAAGTAGCGTTTTATATTCCAACCCTAGAAATTAGTTTCAACCCATAATGTGAAATTAATCACATTATTTCCCGATAACCTAAATACCATCATTACCCTTTGTCAGTGTTTATTTTACTCGGTACACTTAAATCCATATTAGTGTACCGAATTCACTCCTAATGTGACAAATTTTTACACTTTTCATATAATTCCATAAATTCAAGTTTCCTATCAGATTTATTGTGCATTTTTATTATTCTCAAAATATCAATTTTTATTATAATATTTTCTATTTATTATATTTTCAATAATTACACATTATGCATTATTGCATATTATGCACATAATGCATTTCTAATATTTCTATTACCTTAATTACCATCTCTAAATACCAATTATTATTTCAAAATGTCTAAATCCATCCTAAATCAGATTTTACTCCAAATTTCCCTAATTTACAAAATTAACTATTTTTTTCCTATTACTCATTTATTACATAATTAACCTAATAATTACATCTAACACCCTAAATGCTATAAGTATCATAATCCATCAGATCTTAACACCCTAAAACATCTACTTATTCACTAAGTCAGAAATTAATAATTTAATTACTTAATTAATCCTAAATTACCCATTTTATGCCTCATTTTAGGACCTAAAAATTATCTAAAAATTTCAAAAATTAATTTTTGAAAAAGGGCTTCATAGCACTGTTCTATATCATCTGAGTAATCTACACAAAAATTTTGGGCTTGAAACTACACTCCTAAGGTCATTTATTTCTAAATCGAAATGTGCTCGGTTTTGCATGATTTCTTAGGGGCTATATATTACGAAACATAATTTCATCAAAATAATATTTTTCCTACAAACGACATACAAAAATATCTCAGAATAACAAAATTCATAATTTTCTAATTATAATTACTATTTTTACAAATTTTCACAAAATCGGGCTGGAAATCGGACTCACCGATTTGGGTGGCTCCGGCCACCGCGGGCCGCCGTGGCCTTGTCGGCCGGCCTGGGCGCTGCCACCACCGTGTGGTGGTGGTGGCCGTCCGCTTCCAGCTGCTCGTCTGGTGGGGGTTCCCTTTAGAAGCCCTAATTGCACAGATTTTTCTAATTTTTTTCCAAACCGAATTTTTCTCTCAATTTTCGACTCTCCCTAATTTTCTCTGATTCCCAACTGTCCAAATGAGTTCCTGGATTTTTCTTGCTATTTATAGGGCTTTAGTGTAATTATTGTGCATTAAATTAGATAAGACAATTACTTTATCCCTTACATTTTGGCTTTTGTGTTGCTTAATTCTTATTGGTTAATTTTTATTTTCCTTATCCTGACATGCCACGACCAAGTTTACATCATTCCACACCCTTCTGATTTTTTTCTGATTTTTCCTCAATTATTTTATAATTTTCTTTAATTATTTGCTTAGTTTTCGGCCAATTTTAGTAATTACGCGTATTTTTATCTACACGTAAATACATGTGGGGTATACGTGAACATTCCTAAATATTATTTTGGTCATTCTAAAATTTTTAATATACATATAATCTATCTTTAATAATTTATTAGTTATTATATTACACTTTTTACCTTTTTAGTAATTAGCAGTTATTATGCTTAAAATTTGAAAATTTTATAGTCTCCTATTTTAGTACTTATTTTCTTAAATTTAAGTTTATGGGGTCATTTTTACTAATATTCTTCTCAATAATTTATAATTTGGGTTTGATCGGATCTTTTAACCGATCGCCCTAAACCTTGGGTTCTAAGTTCAATCCTACGGTTACTTGGCTGAACTTTGGGGCTTACAGCTTCAACCATGCATTGTCTCAAGTATAGAGTAGTTCATTGGCTAATTTCACATACTATCGGTAAGAGCACTAGAGTAGTAGGAACTTTTGAGCTACTTTATTTATATAGCATGATTACCTAGTATCCTATGAATGTTGTAGTGTTATTAGTTGAGCATTTAGAAAGGCAAGCTATAAGAATTAGAGTGCATGGTAAGATCTGTTGTGGCTCATATATCATAGTTTTAACATAGGGTATGGGACTTATGTATTAACAAATGCTACCATTGACTTTGGTGGGAGAAGTGATGCCTTTGTGATGGGACACTTTTAGACATATGTGGATGTATGTTGATGATGAGGAGCGAATGGCTTCTACTAGTACTAGCCAAGGAGGAAGCTTTCAGTTGGATAGGATCAAAGATATGTTTTAGTAAATGATGACTAGGCAAGACAAGATAAAGTAGGAAATGGATGACAACATTATTAAACAGAATAAGCTAACCGAGTTTGCAAGTAATGTCATTCAGATAAATGAACTTAAGATGCCAGATGTCTTTTTGTCTCCTCCTTCTTCTACTGAGGATGAGGATGAGAATGAAGAAGATGCAGAAGAGGTTAAAGAGAACCAAGAAGAGGAAGAAGTGGAGGAGGAGGAAAAAAATAGTGAAGAGGTTGATGATGAGGATGATGGGGAAGAAAAAGAGGATGACAATGATGAGATACATGGATGATGCTTCAAAGGAAGATGATTGAGGCTCTTCCGATGCTAGATGATTAGCTTCTCCTATTTGAAAATTTTCTATACTTGGTCATTTAATGTATTTTGCTTAAGTTTCTGGACTATTTTCTAGTTTTTTATTTTACTTTTATCTGGTTTTCTTTTATTCTATTTTCTTTGTTTTGTGACTAGTTAGTTCATTTGCATGGTAGCGGTTTTGAAATTTGAAGCTTGTAATAGAGGTTGCAATTGGACATGATGATTCCGGACATGATGATTCCAGACTTTTTGGTTGATATGTATATATAGGATTTTGAGGAAGTATTAGATCTCCTTCCTACTTTTATATCGTTTTCCCCATGAATATTTTTATTGAGATATTTCTTATTGAGTTACTTAGTTTCGTATAATGAGAACAATGTGTGGGTTTAATGTAGGGAATGGGGTATGAAAGTTATTACTTACTTAAGAGACCAAATTTTCTACATTCAACCCAATTATTTTGGTTAACTTCAAACTATTTGAGAAATTTACAACTTCTAGATGAAAAGAATTGACACTTAATCTTTGATGATTGATTTACCTAATGCTATAGTTGATTAGTGAAATCTCTACGGAGTAGAGTTACGGGTTATTTAGCTTAAGATTTTAGGATTTAGAATTAGAGCAATATCACTAGTTTGAGAGCTAGTTATGACTATTTTTGAATTTACTTTAATGTATATTTTTCTCTTGAATGCTTTTAGAGTTCTATAATCCTTAGTAAATAAAAAAGAAAAAGAAATTTGTCTTTTGAAAATTACCTGAAAAGTCACAAATTGGTTAGAGGCTAAAATGAAAAAAAAGAAAAAGTGATAAGTGAAGTAGTTATGTTGGTAAGGATCGGTCTTGGTTTCTCAGAAGAGTAAGGTTCTTTCCCATTGCTTAAGGATAAGTTGATATGAATGCCTTGGTTCGTTAGAAGATTGAGGTTTGAATTCTGCTACTCATGGACTCTAATTAAAGTAATTGTGCATGAATGAATTAATTAGATGAAATGAAAATACATATCGAGGAAGTTATCAGAAGATGAGTGGATGTAATATGTGTTTACTATGAATTATGATGCTTAGCTAGATTAAAGAGAGAGTTGAATATATTTTAGCTAAGTGAGTTAAAATTTTTATGACCTTTTCTTGATTGGCGAGATGTTAAACCTGATTTTAAGTTTAGGAATCTTTGATTAAATGACCCCAAGTAAACTTTAATTTACATAGGTTAGCTTATGAACTTTAGTATATTATGTATGTTTTGTGCATTGTAAAGAGATTAAGAATAAGGGAGGCAATTGTGAAGTCCCTTGTTGGTTAAACAATTTGTGGCTTCTTTCCTTCCCTAATTTACCTGATAAAATCAAGAAATTAGATAAATTATTAATGACAAGTTTATAGTCCCACAAGAGATGATGACACCTATTTATGGTGATGTTGTTCTCTTTGATCTAATCAATTGCCTTATGTAAATCTACTTCATAAGCCGCTTTCATATATCCCTTTTATTTGCTATCTCTGTGCTTTATAGCACATAGTTTTGCTTCTAAGGGGGTCAAGTTGTTATATTACGTATGAAAGCCCCATAAGACAATTCCATTATGGTCTTTAGCAAGTGCCCTAATTCCTACTCTATTTCCCAAGTTCGTGACTACGCCTTCACAATTTATCTTTATCCATCCTTCTTTGATATACAAACCCTTTTGAATTACTTGGGAATTTCCTAGATGGAGCTTTTCCTCCCTATTTATAGCCTACCACTCATTTGCACCTTTTGTTATTCTCTCTACTTAATCTTCTATAACATGATCTAGCAAAAAAATACGTCTGTTTCTATTTGTCCAAATTTCTCTTAAAGCAAAAATGATTCTTATAATTTCGGGTAGCCTAGTTTCTCTTGAACTCACTTTCCCCCCTTGCATTTACTTTGTATCTATCTCCTTAAATCTTTAAAAGAGTATTCATCTAACCTTAAAGTGATTCCTAGCCTGTACCATAGTTCTCTATTCTAAGTATAATTTAAGAAGATGTATTAAGTTGACTTTTCTTTGTGATGATAAAAGGTGTATCTCCCATTAACATGGATTCCTCTCTTTTGCAAATTCTCCCATGTCGCTAATCCAATCATTAAGATTTGCTACACCAACAATTGATTATTAGGTGTTACCGGTAGTTTCCAAATCTACTCCTAGTCTTCCTCCCTTGTTTGTTGCTCCTCTTTAGTCATAAGGCTAGAATACATTGATTTAGTGGAGATTTCTCCATCCATTGAATATGGCTAACGCTATAGATCATTTTCCTCACTATCTTCCTAAAGCATAGGGTATCTTAGTTTCGGCTTAATATTCTCATCGAGGGGGTATCCTATCACATCTTCCTTTTAGTTAGAGACATTGTCCCATATCCGAGAGGTCTTTAGATGTAGGTCAAACCTATGTAAGGGGCCATATAACCATTCACATAGTTTTCCACCATCCTTCCATCTATCGATTCAAAACTTCATACTTCTTCCATTCTTCTGGATCACATGTGCTTTATCCTTAACCCAATCTACAACGCTGTAAACTTCCCTATGAAACTGAGAAGTAGATTTTTTCTATTGTTGCCATTGGCTTTGTTTATACTTTTATTGTACCAATTTTGTCTAAAGGACCTCTTTCCTTTTTTGTTTCCATGCTAGGTTCACAAAGTTCACTTCATTTCTTCTTTTAATATCTATAAGCCCTAAATCACCATTCTTCATTTTTTCAACTTCTCTTGGCTAATCTAAAGGATCTTCCTTACATCAAGTGTAGAACACCATGTAAAATCTCTATGAATCACTTCTTCTTTCTTTGCAAAGTTCTTATTCATAGGGAGAACTTATGAGCAATAGTTAACAATGCTTTCAATCACATAATTGCCAATAATTTCTTCCCTGCCATGCTCAGGAGATTTACTTTCTAGCTTGCTAATTTTCTCCTCATCTTCTCTAAAATGAATCTTATATCTATATTACTTAGTTTTCTACCCTCTTTAACTAGAATACCTAGATACTTGCTTATCTCTATGTTTTGTCATACCTTGAAAACATTATAAATACTAGCTTTCAACTCAGTACTAATGTTTTTGGAGAAAAGAATACATGATTGTTCATAGTTAACTTTTTGTCCTAATACATGTCTGAAACCTTCCATCACTTTATGGATTAGAATTGCATTGTCCTTTGTCGCTTCTCTCATAAGAAGAAGGTCATCTGCAAAGAACAAATGTGATAGCAATATATCTATTCCCTTAATCTTCTAAGGCTACCACTTTCCTTCCTGTACCATCACATGAATTATTTAACTCAAAATTTCCATAGAGAGGATAAATAAGTATGGAGAAAGGGGGGTTCCCTATCGAATTCCTCTATGGGTGTAGAATGAATCCATCATCACCCCACTAAGTACAATTCAAAATTACATCGAGGCAAGACATGAGCCAATCAACTTCACCCATGATTTGGGAAAACTAAAATTTTTTTAAAGTACTGTGAATGAAATCCCATTCCACTCTATCATAAGCCTTTTCTAGATCTTATTTTACAACCATCCAACTATTTTTTCCTCTTATCTTCTCAAAGGAATGTAATACTTCTTGAAGGATGATGATATTATCTTTAGCTGCTCTCCTAGGGATGAAACTTAACTGTTCTAGGTTGACCAAATGTTTAAGAAATGGTCTTGATTTGTTAAATAAGCATTTGCTTTCAATCTTGTACATTGTAGTATAAAGACTAATGGGTAGGAAATATTTTACTCTACCCCCAACACTTTTGGGATAAGGACTAGTAGTGTTTAATTAATTTCTAGAGGCATATGTTTCTCTTTAAGGATGTTACTTATGACATCACTTATTGTATTTCCCACTATGCTCCAATATTTTTTATATAATTCCTCGTGCAAACCATCAATTCTAGGTGTTTTGATGTTTCCTATACACTATTGAGCATTCTTTATTTCTTCCTTAGTCCAAGTTGATCTAAGCCATTTCTTTCCTCCTCTGTCAATTTTCTTTACCCATTTTCTAACTCATAGTCATTTCTCCATATAAATAACCTCTCTAATGAATATAAATTTTGAAAGAACTAGTTAAAAAGTTTTTCAATTTTCACATTATAATCAACCCAGTTCCAAATAGAATAAAAAAGACCACAAACTCACTATTACGGCCTTCTAGTCATGATAGTAGCATGGAAAAAATCGTATATTCCTCACCCCATTTAAAACCTAGTCTAATCTAGGTTTTTCAATCCATAGACTTTCTTCTTGTTTTAGAACCTAATTGAGCTCCTCTTATGGCTTACGTTCCTTATCTATTAGAGCTTGTAAGGGTGTTGAGAATAAAATGTGTCATGCCCCGAAGCAGTAGAATCGTAACAGCCCCGCCATGTAAACCATCCTAATATAGAAGTTGGCCTTACAATCGCTATCTTAGACTTGATCTACACAAGGCGTCCACGACTAACCCGCTTTGAAGTAAACAGTTTGTAATTTAGATAAAGCATTTACCTAAGAAAGTGAGAAAATCTATATATATATACTATAATTCAGTTATTACATCATTCAAAAATGAGTAAAATAATTCTAAGATAAAAACTTAGACCTTAAGAATATATGTTTGTTCTTCAAATATTTTTTCTCACTCCCTAGGATCCAGCAGTTGCTAGCTTCAGAGTAGTTGTTTGCCGCTTCTTAACCAGCACCTGCACGACGTCTATAGGGATGTGAGCAACCACAGCTCAGTAAGTTAGGATGGAGGACTTAAAACTATACCATATACACAACAAGGTTTTCAATCACTTATTAGGTGCAATGCATGTGCAAGCAAATGCCATCGTACGACGTTGTCCGGCCCGTCGTGAGATTAGAGAAATTTCACCCTCTTTAATCCGGGTTGAGGAGTTGCCGTTAATGCAATAGCTCATGACCAAACCTAGGCTTGTGTAATGGAGACCTTGCTCCTCTCGCAACTACCTTCAAACCATTGTCTTCACCCTCGCCGCGACCTCCTCTCTTGTCACTTAGTTCGACTAAGGATGAAGAAGGGACCATTTTGCAATCCTGCGCTATCCCTTTCGAAGGGGTCGGTATTTGGCCGGAGAGTCCTAAGTTCCCCTAACGGGTTGCCATGCATGTCCGATTATGATTACTGGTCGTATATTTGATTAAATCTAGTTTAGGGTGATCAATCATTACATACAAATCATACAATATATGCCAGAACAACAAACAGAATCATAGCATCACCCATAATCAAGTACATGCACACATTCAACTATCTAACAAGCATAACCAAGCATAATCTTAAGCCTCCAAAATACCGCATCGTATTAATCCTAACTTACCTCGACTCCTCGCTTACTCACTTAAGGTCCGATTTGCTCAGGCCATCACCAATCATCCCTATAACACAAACGTGGTTTCAGTTTTTCATATAACTATTATAGGTTCGTTTTATCTTATAACGCTTATTGTTATGTTTTATTTAAGGTTTAAGATCCCTAATTATCTAGGTCTTAAGTCTTTTACAATTATTCTAGGTTTAGGATTAGGTTCGAGTTCGGGTTCCGCATCGATTTCTAAATTAGGTTTTAGTTCGATTTTTAAGTATGGTTTTATACTCGAATCCTAGAAATTCGTTTCAACTCATAATGTGAAATTAATCACATTACGTCCCGATCTCCTAAATACCATCATTACCTCTAATTAGTATTTTATTCCACCCGGTACACTTAAATCCTTATTTGTGTACCGAATTTACTCCTAATGTGAGAAATTTTTACATTTTTCATATAATTACATAAATTCAAGTTTCCTATAAGATTTATTGTATATTTTTATTATTATCATAATAGCAATTTTTATTCTAATATTTTCTATTTAGTATATTTCCAAAAATTTCATATTATGCATTATTGCCTATTATGTACATAATGCATTGCCAATATTTCTATCATTTTAATTACCATCCCTAAACATCAATTATCATTTCAAAATGTCTAAATTCATCCTAAATTAGATATTATGCCTAATTACCTTAATTTACAAAATTAACTTAAAATGTATTTCTTTTCCATATTACTTATTTACTACATAATTAACCTAATAATTACATCTAACACTCTAATTGCTACAAGTATCATACTCCATTAGATTTTAACATCCTAAAACATCTACTTATTCACTAAGTCAGTAATTAATAATTTAATTACTTAATTAACCCTAAATTACCCATTTTATGCCTCATTTTAAGGCCTAAAAATTATCTAAAAATTTCAAAAATTAATTTTTAAAAACGGGCTTCATAGCACTGTTCTATATCGTCTAAGTAATCTACACAAAAATTTTGGGCTCGGAACTACACTCCTAAGGTCATTTATTTCTAAACCGAAATGTGTTCGATTTTGTACGATTTCTTAAGGATCATATATTACGGGGCATGTTTTCATCAAAATAATATTTTTCCTACAAACGACATGCAAAAATATCTTAGAATAACAAAATTCATAATTTTCTAATAATATTTACTATTTTTACAAAATTACACAAGAATTGGGCTAAAAATCGGACTCACTGATCTAGGTGGCTCCGGCCGCCGTGGCCTTGTCAACCGGCCTGGGCGCTGCCACCATTGTGTGGTGGTGGTGGCCGCCCACTCCCAGCTGCTCGTCTGGTGTGGGTTCCCTTTGAGAGCCCTGATTACACAGTTTTTTTTTAATTTTTTTCTAAACCAAATTTTTCTCTCAATTTTTGTCTCTCCCTAATTTTCTCTGATTTCTAACTGTCCAAATGAGTTCTTGGATTTTTCTTGCTATTTATAGGGCTTTAGGGGATTTATTGTGCATTAATTTGGATAAGACAATTGCCTTATTCCTAAATTTTTGGCTTTTATGTTGTTTTAATTTAATTGGTTGATTTTTCTTTTTCAGATTCTGACTTGCCACGACCAACTTTGCATCATTCTACACTCTTCTGATTTTTCCACAATTAATTTATAATTTTCTTTAATTATTTACTAAGTTTTTAGCAAATTTAGGTAATTTCGCGTATTTTTATCTACACGTAAATACATGTGGGGTATATGTGAACATTCCTAATTATTATTTTGGTCATCCTAAAATTTTTAGTATACATATAATCTATCTTTAGTAATTTATTAGTTATTAAATTACACTTTTTTCCTTTTCAGTAATTAACAATTATTATGCTTAAAATTTGAAAATTTTATAGTCTCCTATTTTATTACTTATTTTCTTAAATTCACGTTTACGAAGTTATTTTTACTAATATTTTTCTCAACAGTTTATAATTTAGGCTTGATTGGATCTTTCAGCCGATCGAAACCTTGAGTGATTGGTTGTGAGGCTTACAAAATGTCTCACACTTCTTTTAATTTCTTAATAACAACCCTATTCCTATGGGGGATAAAACCAAACACCTCTTTATTCCATTTTTTCAAGGCCTCTACAAACATTTTTTGCATTATTCACATAATTAAAGTTTGAATAAACCTAAGTATCACCTATAAAATTCATGAAATCAAGATGTTGCAACTATGTTGACTGAAAACGAAAAGGTATTTCTATTCTTGGCATGTCAAGCCTAAATTTTTTGGTTTTCCATTTTCTTGAATTTGATTTCAACCAAACCTAATGCCTATTTAGTTTAAATCCTCAGTAAGAATTAAGGAAAGCTTGGTTTCTTTATTTTTTGAAAACGTTTGGGGTCAACACCTAGAGGGATCGGGAAAAGAGATCAAATTAAAATAAATTAGGTGAATTGATTTTAATTTAGCCATTAGCTTGCTACTTTGAAACTTTTTTTTTTTTTAAAAAGGTTTCAAGAAACCATATATCTTAGTTCGGGTGCAGCCTTATGAAACCTTAATTGCGTACCACTTTAACTTAACAAATTTAATATTTATCTTTCAAAATCCCATTCTAATTCGTATTTACAAGTGAATTAATAAATAAAAGCTTATCAACTCACTAAAAGGAAGAAATGTGAAAATCATTTACAAAAGGAAAAATAATTTTTTTTTACATATTTTAAGTCACCCTGTAATTAGGTATATGTGTTTATGTACTTACTATTCAGGATTAGACTTTCATAGTTCATTCTTAAAATTTAGGCATGTTGTGTTTTTTTTTCTTCTTAATTTATAAAAAATCAATCAGTTTTGCATTTTCATTAATTCATTTTCATTTAAGAAAAATTCTAATAAGGATTGTAATTCGAAAAATTCTAAGGAAGTCCTATTTTTGGAAAGAAGGTTTGTTAAATAGACTTTTACTTGAAATCCCTTTTCTAAGTGACCATAGACACCCTCTTTTTGTCTCTTTCCTATTTTGTTTTTTTAGAATAGGGTAAGGGGTAAAAGAAGAATTTTGAAAAATGCAAAAAATTAGAAAATTTATAAAAAGATTACAAAAAAAAAAATGGAAAATTCACAAAAAATGGAGAAAAATAGAGGATTTAGGAAAATTTAGAAAATAATGACAAATTTATAAATAATGATAAGTTTTTTTTTTAAGGTCTTAGATAAGGGAAAGATGTTGGGCCTCAGCTTATATTCAAATTTAGCTCAAACTGACTTTGTTCATATGTGTAATTTAATTGCACATATGAATAATGTACAGGCTAACAGCCTAACGGTACCACATGTGGACTTAACATTGCATATGGCTTGGAGGTTTTGGGGTTTGAATCTTGCCAAAGGCATAAAATGCCTTTTATTTATTCCATGACAACAAACATTGCCATGTGTTAAGCAATCACTATGCTACACTTCTTGATACATGGCGCTTCGTTATTGCACCACATCATAATGCGTGGCATTGTAAACTAAACCTTGATTTGCAGTACCACATCGTCTACGTGTCATCTACATGGCATGACACATGGCACTACGCATCACTGTAGCCATCCATTTCATCAACCACATATCATGCAAGACACATGGAACATTACCATTCTACCTTATAGTTGACGTAGCATTGCGTTAGTATATTGTTGTCAAAATCGCGAGTTAGCATGTAAAATTGTGCAAGTTTACGAGTCCACTTGCCTTCCATGTGTTAATTTGTTTACAAAGTTGATTCGAACGAAAATAGTAGTAGAATCGCAATTTAGCTCATTAAAATTGATTGAATCATGTTTTTATTTCCGTTTCTATCGAGTTTGCATCATCCTTTTATTGTTAATTTAATAGTGGGCTAAAGTTAGCCCACTCTATTCCACATTCCTACTAGTTATTTAGTAACTAAAGAAATGGAATAAAAGTCAAACTTAGCCACTTCGGGTTTCTTTTTCTTCTCCAATCATTCTATCCTTGTCCATTGTCTTCAACCTTTGTGACTTCAACTTTAGGTTCTACGATTCTACTAACAAGTGACTACTATTGCTTGTTGTTGCTGCGTGAAGCTTAATCCAAGTTCAAGCACTTCTTCTTCATCTAAGTTCACACAGGTAAATCGTATTTCCCTTTCTTTCTTTATTTTTTCTTTTTTTGCTTCTTGGGTTTCATAGCTTACTACTACATTCATGATTGATGATGCAGAGTATTTCCCTTTCCTTCTTGTTATCACATCAATTGTAAATCTTAGCATTTAGCTAAATACTAGAGTCATTCATGATGCATTTAGAGGCATGTAAGGCCATGATAATTACTATGTGTCTTGATTTTATTTGGTGCCTTTTGTCAACGACTACTCTTAGAATAAAAATTTTTATGAGATGTCTCCTTTTTCAACTTTCTTGATGAATCTGAACACCTAACAACCCATTTTATCACAAAAGAGTAAAGACACCTTTCACTTGCAATGGCAGATTGAGAATGGTAGCCATGGAGAGAAGCATCTGTATTGAGTTTAGCTCATCCTTCAATTGGTAGCTACCATTTAATCAAGCATAGAGTCAGCCTCTTCAAATTGAATTGCTTTTGATTTTAAGACTGGTGCTCTATCGCTTTAGATTTAATTTTCTACACCAATTGGCAACAATGCTGTTGCACATTATGTACTATTTGATTTCTATCAAACCAAATTAGCCAAAACGCAAATACAAAGGGGAATGAGCTTGGGATATCCATCTTATTTTGCTTCTTAATCAACACTTGTAGCTAAGCATCAAAACTTAAATTTTTAAGTGAATTCATTTGGCTACTAAGGATTAGATCTAACCAAATATGTTGAATAAGAGAGCCTAGTCTAAGAGCATGCTCCTCGGTTTCGTTTTGCCCATATCCACTTTGATAGACATTATACATGTTGCTAACAAATTGCTTATTTTTTTTTTTATACTAGTGCAATTCCATTTAACTACACAAAAAATCCAGAGTTTGCAAAGAGCTTGAGATGGTTGGTCGATATGGCTTTGGGCTTAAGCGTCCTTCCTATCATGAGCTCAAAGTGACTTGTTTGAAGAAAGAAGTAGCTCGAACAATAGAATTACTTGAAGACTACAAAGCTGAATGGAAGAAGACAAGTTGCTCCATTATGTTGAATGCTTGGACTGATAGAAAGAGGCGTTCTATATGTAATTTCTTAGTAAATATCCTAAAGGGATCAATCTTTTTATCATCCATAGATACTTTTGATATTTCCAAGATAACCGATAAAGTTTTTGCCATGTTAGATGATATTGTAGAGAAGGTTAGAGAGGAGAATGTTGTACAAGTAAACTAGATAATACTGCAAATTATAAAGTAGTGGGGGAAAAATTGATGGAGAAAAGAAAATTGTTATATTGGACATCTTGTGCAGCACATTGCATTGATTTAATTTTAGAGGACTTTGAGAAGAATTTGAAGATCCATCATGGGGCAATTGTAAAAGGGAGGCAAATTACTATATATATATACTCTAGGACCATACTTATATCAATATTGGGGAGATATACCAAAGGAAGAGACTTGATTAGGCCTGGTGAAATTTGTTTTGCTACTTCTTATTTGATATTAGGTTGCCGTAGTGAGTTAAAGGGTGCATTGACGACAATGTTTACTTCTAGCCATTGCAAAGCAAGCAAGTATTTAAGTACAAGTGATGGAAAGTGGATTTAGCAGTTGGTTTTAGATAGTAAGTTTTGGAAGAATGTTATTATTTGTCTCAAAGTTGCATTTCCTCTAATGAAAGTGCTTAGATTAGTGGATTTAGATGAACAACCAGCCATGGGCTTCATTTATTTAGAAATGGATGATGCCAAATAAAAGATCAAAGCAAATTTCAATAACGTAAAGAAAAAGTAATATATTCACTTTTAAGCTATTTCTTTTGTTTCATTCATTTTAAAGTTTGATTTGTTAAATGATATCGTATTCATTTGATGTATCATATAGTTATGGAGCTATATTCAAGATTATAGATAAGAGATGGGAGCTTCAACTTCATAGACCATTGCATGCTACAGCTTATTATCTTAATCCTCAATACTATTATAGTCTTAATTTTAAAGTAAATGCTAATGTCAAAATTGGACTATATTATTGCATTGAGCATATGGTCAATGATCCACTGAAAGATGCAAGGTTGATATACAACTTGAACAATTTAAGGATGTTAAAGGACTATTTGGTATTGAAGCGGTAAGGTTAGCAAGGGAAAAAAGCTCCAACAAAATGGTGGGATTCATATGGAGATGCATGTCTACAACTATAAAAGTTTGCTATTCGTGTTTTAAGTTTAACTTGTAGTTCTTCGGGTTGTGAGCGCAATTGGAGCGCATTTGAAATGGTATGATGTAAATTGTAAATAATTCTTTTGTTTGTTTTTCATTATATATGTTATTGATATTGTGAATGATTTAATCTTATATATAACCTTTTTAATTTTCAGGTTCACACGAAAAAAAAAAAAAGGAATAGGTTGCATCAACAAAAGATGAATGATTTGGTATTTATGATGCATAACTTAAGACTAAGAGATAGAAAAAATAGAAAAAGTGATGATATTACCAGTTGCATTGTTGAAGATCCCTCATCTGATGATGAATGGATAGTAGAGGAAGAAAATTTGCTTAACTCGTTATATGAGGGTGTGTTGAATATCCTTTCAAGTGCAAGGGGTAAAGAAAAGGATGTAGACAATGATGTGGAGGAAATTGATGCTTTTGTAAATTTAAAGAGTCTTAGAAGTAAGACCCCTGATGATTTAAAGATTCATGATATTGATGTTGTTGAAAATGAAGTGCAAATGGATGCTTCAAAAGATTTTGAATTAGAAGATATGGAAATGGTAGAAGTATTAATAATGATGCTGAAGTTAATGATGGGGATGATGATGACAATAATGATGGTGATGGTGATGAGAAAGATTGTGACAATTCTGATGATGATAGGGCAATTGAAGATTTGTATTAATTGTTTGTTATTTTGTATTTTGAATCAATGACTTATTGTAACTTTTGCTTTGGTTGATTATCCTATAGTACAAGTCTATGTATACCTGTAGTATGAGTCTATGACTTATGCCTGATTATCTATATAACTTTATTATGACTTATGGCTAAAATGTATGTTGAATTTTTTTTATTTCTATTATCCATTTTAATTTTTAATGGCTATTATAAGGAAATTTATAATATTTTAAAGTTATTTTATATAAGTTATAAAAATTTACATTTTTACGTTTCGATTCTACATTTCGATTTTACAAATCCCTTGCAATTTTACATAAAATCATGACTTTGATAACCTTACGTTAGCACTGCTTTCTCTCTCTTTCCTTCTCTTTCCTTCTCTTTCCTTCCCATTCCCTCCTTTTCCCCAGCAAAATAGCTGTACCCCCTTTACTTTAGCCTCATTTTTTACGTAATTTCCATGCTCAAACATAGCAATTAATGGATGATTCTTGTTCTAAACATAGAATGTTGTGTATTGAATCCAAAAACATGACCTTGTACAGTCATTAAATGGGTCGAATCAACTGTTGAAAATAAAAAAAAAAAAAAAAACATTGAAAGTGCAAATTTTTCTTCCTCTTTGAATTTTTGTGATTCAAGTTGCCATGCTCAAATTCGAAGCTTCCAATCACTTCATTTAGTAAGTTTAAGCTCTCATAATTGTGTTTGACTAACCAATTATGTAGAAAATTCATTTTCAAATCGCACATTGAAGGCGATCAAAATCGAGCATATTTAATCTCGGATTCAAAGCCATTTGATCACTTTCCTTGCTAATTCGAGCTCTACATAGTATAAAAAGAGCTCAAATGAGCTTAAAACACATAGGAAATCAATAGAAAATCTCCCTCCCTCTCTTCCTCGATCACTCTCTCTCTCTACATTTCTTTCCTTCTCCTACTACCGTCGAATGCATCAATACTACCAACGAGCCCCCCTAAACCTTAACTCTCCAACCCAACTTCCCTTAACATCCGTCATGCCTTTAGAAGTCACCAAGCATGATACCTTAAAACCATTGTTGGCCGCCACTTCAACCACTACCCAAACAAGCTTTGGACGTCATAGCACTAAGCTTACCCCCACCCTTACCATCCCCAATACAAAACACATAAAAGTCCCTTTACCCTCTCAATTTGGTGCTTAGATCGCCTTGAACCACACCCCTCCCCCTGCTAATCCCCCTATGAGTCATTACTATCTTCTCTCTCTTAACACGCTTTAGACTCGAGTTCAACTTGACGACTCGATCCAGATCCACATGTTGCCCAACCAAAGCTTGATTCGACTTATGTATCTATAATCTTTTGGTTTAACCTCATTTTCGATTCGATTGTTTTCTTTGTAGTATTTTTTGTATTTATTTATTATTGTATTTCTGATTGTACTGGTAAAAAGAAAAGAGAAAAGAAAAAAGAAAAAAGAAAAAAAAAAGGTTGGCTTAGTTTTATTTTACTCGATAAAACACAAAAAGAAAAAAATAATAAATAAATAAATAAAGTAAAGAAAATAATAAAAAGAACGTTTTCATTAGTTAAAAAAAGTACTTTTCAAATATATAAAAATAATTAATCCTTTTCCAAAATTATGGCCTTATTTAGAATTCCCCAAAGATAAAACCCTAATTTAAGACTTTTTTAGAAAATTTCCTTAAATAATAAAATCAAATTAAAAATGTAAACTCAACATGTTTTCAAAATTAAAAATAATCTAATGCATTGAAATTTTACACAAAGAACTACGTATATCTAATCCTGAATAATGGGTATATAGGTACCTTCGGGGTGACGTAAAAAATAAAAAAAACTTCTAATTCAAATTACTTAATTTAGTTTTTAATTTATTTAATGTCAATTTTAAAAAAAGGTGATTCCAAGAAATCAAATCTGAATTTGGAAAGTTAATGGTATTTGTAAGGGTTTAGAAACTTAACCCTCAGACTCAATCTTTTGGTTTTCAAAACCGTTTAATAAAATTGGTTTTATCAAAAGACTAGTAGCTAAATTATAACCAATTCACTTAATTGATTATAATTTAACTCTTTTTCCCAACTCTAGTTGAGTGGCAATTCTAAAATATTTTAGTTTTCTTTAAACCTTAGTTGAGAATCAATATTAAATTGGTAAGGTTTAACATTGATCGGTTTAAAGAAAACTTATTTATAAAAATAGGGAAAAATTAAGCTCGATAAGTTAACAACTCCATTAGGGAGGTTAAGAGGATTAGCTATCTAACTTTCCAAATTTAGAATTAATTCTTTGAAATCACCTTATTAAGTGCAATTTATTTATTTACTTGTTATTATTTTCTACATTTGCATATAGTTGTACTAACTTTCTTATAGGGTTAAAGTTATATAAGTTTTTTTTTTTTTATATAGGTGGGGGGGTGTTGGGGGGTAGGTTTACTTTCTGTATAATGGTTGTATGATAGAAACGGTCAAACTGAGATCATATTAGGACCCTTAAGATAGGGGGGCCATTGTGTAGGCTTTGGATGCTATGGTGTAACTATCGTTTGAGGTTGATTAGGCCACCCTTACTTAAGCTTAATGTGACTAATGAAAGTGTTTTCTAAAAATAAGTGAGGTCATATAAGGTTAAGGACCTTTAGAACTCACCCTTTATGCATTCATGACATTTGGAACCAATAAATAATCAAGCAAGATGAAAAGAAAAGAAAAGAAGTAATAGTTCAAAGTTTCTTTAATTTCCGTTGTAGTTTCACTATGTTGTAAATATAGAGTTGATGTAAATAGGTTTTTGTCTTTGTTTTATACTTTATTGTAGATAGCGATTCTTCAATCTTGGAACAAATGTTTTCTTTGTAATTCAGCCCAAATAAATAGCCTACTCATCCAACTCCATCCATTTTAGAGAAAGGTTCATCGATAAGCCCATCAACCCCAAGCCCACTCTAGATTAGTGGCTTCAACACTTCAAGCCAAGGGAATAAGAGATCATTACCAACAAAATCATACCCATTCCGTCACTTCCTAAGGTAAAAATTGAGATTAATCTAATTAGGGCTCTAACCAATTTCTAGAAACCTAAGGAAGTAACTTTTTGAGTTGGGCTCTACTTAATTAGTCCAACACTTGAAGAGTATACTTAATTACTTCAAGCCCCTTCCTTAGAAGATATATACACTCCAAATCTAGAAGTTGAGCTAGTGAATGTATTTTTAAGATTCCTTGGGATTAGAAAAGCTGAAGTAAACAAGGCCTTAAAAAGCTGTAATGGAAATTGCATCAAATTAGAAGACTTAAAAGCCTGGTTCACCATTGAGCCTAGGTCCAACAAATGGGGCATCTTTTATGGCAATCCTAAAGATTGGGGATAGAACAGAATGAAGGTTTTTATCCTAGCTACATTGAAGACTCTCTTATTCCTTAACGGAAGGTTTCTCATCCATTTTAGGGTTGTTGAACTAATAGGCCAATTTCTTGAAGGCAAGTTATACATCCTAGCCCTCTTCGCATAGTAAATAAAAAACCTCAACATTTTGAAAGAGAAAAACTATGGTGCACTGAAGAATAGCATGGCATTACTAACGATTTGGTTTGCCAGCCACATGAAGTGTTTTAGGCTTGATTTGATTCGAGGAGAATTTGCCCACAAGATTGATTTAATCGATTCCTTTATTAATAAGGACCATTTGCTAGAAGATAGTCTATAAGCTCCTACTGCATATCACAACCTTGGATTACAAGGACCTTCAGGTTCTAATGCCACAAAAGATATCCAAACTACGGATGATCAAGCAACTATGGGAAATGAGGACTATCAGCATTAATATTGATTTAAGAGAATGGCTGGGAGAAGTGAACAAATATAAGGTCACTAAAGAATATTTGTACGATCAACTCCATAAGGAAGAGGAGATTTGGTATTGAGCACTAGAGGTCAAACAACCCGTGCTAGTTGAACCAAACTCTAAGATCAAGACCAACATGGACCAAGTACAAGCTTATATAGAAGTTATCTATAAAGAGTACGACATGTGGGAAGACCTCTTTTGAGAATCCAGACAGCATTCCCGAGCCTTAGAACATTGACTGAAAATGACTTAGAGAAGGCTCAAAGAAATTGAAGAAGCAAATGAGCCTAGCCCAAGAAAGAGGAAGGAAGCATCAGCAAGATCCAACAAGTAGTAGAAAGGAACATCGGCTAAGCGTTAGAAGAATGTTTAGAAATAAGAGTACTTTTTTGAAATAATGTATTTTTTTAACATGTAAAAGTGAACTCCGAAAGTTGCAAAATAATGAATAAAATTGCCATCTTGCTGCTTAATTGTTGGTTCTTTTTCTTTGCATCCATATGGGATACACCTTTGCATTCTTGTGCTTTTATTTATTTATTTATTTATCTTTCACTCATCTCACTTTTTTTTTTTTTTAAATATGTGTGTGCTAACTTGTTGAGAAATGATCTTAAACTGGGTTGTAAAGATAACTCCTAAACATCAAACCTTCCAGAGAAGTCCTATTTGAAGCTGTTCTCAAACCAGAATGGCTAGCTAAGGAATGACAACATCAAAATCAACAACAGCAGAGTCAACCTTAAATTTGTTGATCCTACCAAGTTTAGGTTTCACTCCTTAGAAAAGACAATAGGAAAAATTGCAAACTAATTGAGCTTCCTTGTCGACAACATCACTTTCCTTAAATCCATAGCACCATTAAATGAGGAAAGCTCTAAGGCTCGATATGGAAAAAATGCTGAAGCCCCATCCCTTAAAGCAAAAGAGGCCTATCCCAAAGCGAACCTAGCCTTTGAATCTTTCGAGACAAAAGGGTTCTATCTAAGAGTTAACTTAACTTTTGAGTTGAACATTTATTCATTCCTGATCAACTTGAAGTTAGAAGTTGACCAAGATTGATTGATAGAATTAGAAAGGTGGTTGACCTAGTAGATCACTAAAAAGATGAAAATGCTCGAAGGTTATGATGGTTTTGAGTAAGCTGGTATTATAAACTTCTTAACTTATGACTATGGAAGCATCCTTGAAAAATTCAAGGTGCCTGACTTTGAGAAATATAATGGGACTGGCTGCCCTAAACTACACACTAGATTGTATGTACAAATATGGTAAGTACATATAATACGATCAGCTCATGGTGCAAACTTTTTAGGATAGCTTGATGGGTCTTGCTTTGACTTGGTATGCCCAATTAGACCTGAATCAGGTATACACATAGGAGAAGCTGGCTAGGGCATTCTTCGAACAATATAAGTTTAATGTGGAAGTAGTGCTAACCATGATGGATTTGGTTGCCTTATAAAAGAGGCACAATGAATCATTTAAGGAGTATGCCTAGAGGTGGAGATCCCTAGTTGTAAGGGTATCCACCCCCATAACCAAGAAAGAGCTAACTTCAGCTTTCATCAATACTCTTGAAAGACCCTATTTCTCTCACTTAATCAGGTAGGTCTTCTCTAGTTTTGCAGAGGTAGCAGCAGTAGGGTGCCAGATTGAAAGTGCCATCTCCTTTGGCAAGTTGTAAGAACCATCAAATAGAAGACTACCCTCTACTAAACCCATTACAAGCAAGCTTAGAGAAACTATTGTTGGCATGGTCAATTTAAACACTAAGGCTAATGCCTGGGTCTTTTTTAGAACGAATCCTTTACTAGTTTAGCAAAAATTTAGGAATCGGCCTTATACCAACAAGGCCCTTAGATAGTACACCAAGATACTGGT
Organism: Lumnitzera littorea; assembly: GCA_024138015.1. NCBI lineage: Eukaryota > Viridiplantae > Streptophyta > Magnoliopsida > Myrtales > Combretaceae > Lumnitzera > Lumnitzera littorea. The sequence continues at coordinate 74,761,809 of JAMXBB010000003.1, read as the reverse complement.
TTCTCTTAGCCAGGTCCTTGAAGGATAATTTGATCCATTTTGAGCTTCCCAATGAAAGGTATAAGCCAAGGGTTTTCAATCCTAATGAAAAGTGTTAATACCATTTTAGGTAAGTAGGCCATTCAACTAATTCATGTTGGAGTTTAAAAAACAAGATTTAAGATTTGATCGATGAAGGTATAGTCTAGCTTGACTTCATGGAGGTTTTAGTTCCAAACGTCAACAATAACCCCTTGTCCAACCATAGCCCCATCATTAACATGGTATTTGACAACTTAAATCCTACAATCAGCATAATTGGTTCCAACTAAGAGCCTAAGGTTGACAAATTTTATAAACAAGAAGAGAAATAAGCTTTAAAGACCAAAAGGTACACCTTTCATGTGCCCTTAGCCTTTGAAAGTTACAAAAATGCTCCTTTTAATTACCAGGTAGTTAACCAGAGGTAATTGAGTTCACTCATGGCAGGGATTACCCGCTTTGGTAAAATTTATGACCCCAAAGAAGACTTGAAAACGAAGAATGTGCTGGAAGAGTCAAGCAACAAATCGGTTGAATTTGAGGTAGGATTGATTGCTTTCACTAAGATGATTAAGTCTAGTGAGTATAAAATAATTGACTGGCTCGCTAAGACTCCAGTGCAAATATCTCTTACGAGTCTATTGATGACATCTAAACAACATAGGGAAGCTCTATTTTAGACTCTAAGGGAGGCCAAGGTCCCTTATGAAATATCAGCCGAAAAGATGGGATCAATTACCCACTCTATCTTCACTATGGATCAAATTTCTTTCTCTATTAAAGAATTGGGTGAAGAAGGTAATCAACGTACTAGGTCTCTATTCATAATAGTAAGGATAAATAACATTATCATAGCTAGAGTCCTCATTGACAATTGGTCATCATTGAATGTTTGCCCCCTAGCTACCCTAGATTTACTAGGAATCGATGCAACTGTAATTAAATTGAGTTCAACAATTGTCAGGGCTTTTAACAGATCTAGGAGAGAAATTATTAGGGAGATTGACTTACTAGTTAACTTTGGCCTACAAACTTTCAACATCTGATTCTAGGTCTTAAACATCCCAAAGGCTTTTAACCTCTTATTAGGGAGACCTTCGATTAACTCAGCAAGGGCTATACCTTCCAGTTTACATCTGAAGGTTAAGTTCATCTCAAATGGCCAGGTCATAACAATTTTGGGTGATCGGGATAATGAAATATATAAAGAAATGGCCATATCCTATATTGGCATTGAGGAGCAGGAGGACTTTAGGCTATAGATGTTGTTTGAGGAAGTGTGTATGCTTACCAATCAGAAAAAAGGATGGAAGGCTAAAATTCAAAGAAGGGTAGGTTGGTACTTATGGGTTCGGCTGCATTCCATCTCCGATGGAAGAGTTGCAAAACATGTAAGTGAAGAGCAAGAAGGGTGACATATTGTATCACGCCCTAATGACCTTTCCACCATTGATTGAGACATTCATCTAAGCTGATGTTTAGATCCCAAAATCTACCAAAGAGGATACCTCTAACAAGAATGAAATAGCAGCCCCATCTCACAAGCTCCAACGCCTGAATAATTGGTTCTCTATCCCTATAAATAGTGATATGTCTTCGTTAAGGTAAAGGATGAATCGTGATTTAGTATTTCATTGAGTTATGTAATAATTACCTTTGCTTTATTATACTTAAGAGAATCTCTTTTAATTTTATAAAAATTTGTCTCCATTCTCTTCACCCCTTCTTTACTTACACTCTTTTCTTTACATACTTTTGACCCAGATCCAATGCTCTAATTAAAAGCTAAGGATACCTCATACAGATAGGTGATGAAAATATTGATATCACTTCCAGCCTTACTAGGTTAGTCATCGGGAGTGATGTTGATGACTACAGTAACATGCAAGAGGGTTGGAAAAGACATAAAATGAGTAAAATTTCCATTGACAAGCCAATGGAGACAATTAATGTTGGGACTGATGACAACCCCAAAGTTTTGAAGATTGGAGGGAATTTGAAAGAAGAACAGAAGGTATAATTGACTGCACTTCTATCTGAGTATCAAGATATGCTTGGGTTAGATCCATTAATTGTGGTCCAACGCTTAACCACATGAGAAGATATCAAACCTAAGAAGCAAAACCTAAGGAGATTCTAACCAGATATCTTATTGAAAATTAAAGAAGAAGTCAAAAAGTTTTTGGTGGTCAATTTCATCGAAGTGTCTGATTATCCTGAATAGGTAGCCAACATTGTGCTAGTGATGAAGAAGAACAGAAGAGTTAAAGTGAACATGGATTTTTGAGACCTCAGCCAGACAATCCTTAAAGATAATTTCACTTTGCCCCATATTGACATCGTGGTGGATAATATAGTTGGGAACCATCTCTTTTCCTTCATGGATAGATTCTTTAGATATAATCATATCAGAATGTATGAAGAAGATAAAGGTAAGACAAAATTCATTACAACTTAAGGCACATTTTGCTACAAAGTAATGCCTTTCGGACCAAAAAATGTTGGGGCAACTTACTAAAGAACCATGGTTGCAATCCTTCATGACATGATGCATGAAGAAGTTGAAGTGTATGTAGATGATATGATTCCAAAGTTCAAAGAAGGAGAAAATCACGTGAATAACTTGAGAAGATTATTTGATATGTTGAGAAAATTCCAATTGAAGCTCAACCCTGAGAAATGCGCCTTTGGAGTAAATTCAGGGAAATTATTGGGTTTCATAATCATCCAAAAGGGCATTGAGGTAGACCTTGATAAAGTCAAAGCAATAGTTGACTTGCCCCCTTCACATACACTTTAAGAAATTAGAGGCTTATTGGGTCGCTTAAACTACATAGCCCAGTTAATATCTCAACTCAGATAAATGCTGTCCCTTATTTAAGTTATTGAAAAAGAATGCCAAAATAAATCGAGATGAAGAATGCAAGCAAGCCTTCACAACAATTAAGGAGTACCTCATGAACCCCTCTAATTTTAGTAGCTCCTAAACCTAGGAAGCCCTTATTTCTATACCTTATAATACTACCATAATCCATGGGGTGTATGCTTTGTCAGAAGGATGAGGAAGTAAAAGAGCAAGCCATATACTACTTAACTAAGAAATTTATTGAAGGGGAATAGAAGTAATCAGAAATTAAAAGGACATGCTGTACCTTAGTTTAGGTAATGTATCGGCTCAAGCAATACATGCTCTATTACCATATTGAATTGTTGACTCAACATAATCCCTTAAAGTACTTGGTAGATAAACCGGCCATAATCAGTAGAATCTCAAAGTGGCAAATGTTGTTGTTAAAGTTTGACATCACGTACGTGAACCAGAATTTAGTCAAGGAGCAAGCATTAGTGGATCAGTTGGTAGAAAATCCCTTTGATGATACCCCCGAAGAGGTACAAGTTAGATTCCTTAATGAAGGCATCTTAGTAGTTGAAAGAAGTTCGAATGAAGAAAAAGGTGATAAGCCCTCAAAATAGAAGATGTTCTTTGATGGAGCTGCTAATGTGTCTAAATGTGGAATTGGGGCAATAATGATATCCCTTGAGGGTACGCAGTTCCTTATAGCTGTAAGGCTTATTTTCCTATACACTAACAATATGGCTAAATATAAGGCATGCATCATAGGACTCAAAATGGCCTTAGATAAGGATATTCAATAATTAGAAATGTATGAGGATTCTTCACTCATTATCGACTAAATCTAGGGAGAATACAAGACTAAGGATCTTAAATAAGTACCTTATCACCAGTACTTGATTGAATTAATGGAGAAATTCAAAGAAATCACTTTCACTCATATACCAAGAACTCAAAATCAATTCACTAATGTGTTAGCCACTTTGGTATCAATGATCCAAAAATCTAGTGGAATCGAACTCTAATTGCTCACAATTGAAGTCGAAGAAAAAACTGCCTTTTATCAAGCAATTAAAGGTACACATGAGAAAAAGTCTCAGTATCATGACATTAAAATGTTGCTATAGCAAGGTATGTACCTCGATAAAGTTGAGAAAAAGGATAGAAAAACAATCAGGAGATTAGCTACCTTATTCTTAGTGAGCAAATCTATCTTATATCGACGGTCATTTGATGGTATGCTTTTAAGGTGTATAGATGATAAAGTTGCTGAGGTTTTGATGAAAGAAGTACATGAAGTATGTAGTCCCCACATGAACGGTTACATGTTGGCCAAGAAAATTATAAGGCTAGGATATTAATAGCTAACAATGAAAGGCGATTGCATCAAACATGTCAGGCATTGTCACTTATGCTAGGTTTATGCAAACAAGATAAATATCCCGCCTCAAGAATTAAATACGCTCTTTGCTCCTAGGCCATTTGCAATGTAGGGTATAGACATCATCGGCTTGATCATTCAAAAAGCATCTAATGGGCATCGCTTCATACTGGTTGCCATTGACTACTTCAATAAGTGGGTTGAGGCCTCATCTTATTCAAGTGTTACTAAAGGGGTAGTAGTCAAGTTTATTAAGAGAGATATCTAAGCTTGATACGGGGATCTAGAAATGATCATCATAGACAATGGCACTAATCTCAACAAAAAGCTTATGTCAAAGTTATACTGACAATTTAAGATCATCTATAGGAACTCTACCCCTTATCGACCCTAAATGAATGAAGCCATTGAAGTAGCCAGCAAAAACCTCAAAAGGATAATTGAAAAGATAGCTGTTACATATAAGGATTGGTATGAGATGTTACTGTTCGTATTCATGGCCTATTGGACTTCCATCAGAATATTAATAAGGGCAACGCCTTACTCTTTAGTATACAGCATTAAAGCGGTGTTACTAGTAGAAGTTGAGATCCTATCTCTCAAAGTACTATTAGAAACTCAGTTGGATGAGGCCAATTGGGTAAAGAAACGCATCGAGCAGTTGAATTTGATTGTTGAGAAAAGGTTGACAGCCTTGTATCATAACCAATGTTACCAACAAAGAATAGCTCGAGCATTTAACAAAAGGATATGGCCTCGGCACTTCAAAGAGGGTGATATGTTGTTAAGAAAGGCTCTTCCTAATGCACAAGACTCTAGAGGAAAATTTGCTCCAAATTACAAAGGCCATTATATCAAGAAGCGAGTGTTATTTCGAGGGGCTTTAATTTTGTCTTAGATGGATGGTCCAGAATTGAGAGACCCTGTAAATGCTAATGCTATAAAGTTGTACTACCTATGAAAGTCAATGTAAGTTTTTACTCATAACATGAAAATGCCAGTTGTCTTAAATATTATTATGGTTTAATTTTCATCTTCTATAAGCAAAGTTGGTATCCTTGGCAATTGTCGGCATTGGAATCATCTCCATCCCATTTTCCTACTCTACCAAAAGGTCTAGTTTCCCTTACTCCATTTAAATGAACCATACATTGAAAACACGATAGAAGTTGAAGGTAAGATATAGAACATCAGTAATTAACAAAGCTCTTTAAAATAATTTATTATGGATTGATCTCCATTGAGGGGGGAGTTTTATTGTTTATTTTTTAATGAAATGTAAAATCTAGATGGGCAATCACCTCATGATAGATATTTACTAGCTAAGGATAAGGGTTTTAGTTCATAAAAAGACAATCAATTGATGGACAAAAACAGTAAGTGGCATTCAGTATTTGGTTAATTTTTGTGACTTTTCTAAAGGGTTAGTGAGGCCTCAGAGGCACCATGATAAGATCCCTTAGGTTGACGACAGGGGTTTAGGGTTGAGCCCATTTTGAAGAACGAGTTAACTGGTTTTGATAGGACTTTTCAAAAAAAAGGATTTGATAGTTTGGGTGCTATCGGCGATATTAGGTAAGTACTTTTACATGATGTTAACATATTGGTTTTTGAACATTGCATTTGCATTTAGACCATATCTCCTTGGATAGTAACTAGTATTCGCAATTCTTTTTCCTAATAGTCTTTTGGGTAGAGTTTTTAGCTGGCTTACATGGTGCTTACCCTTTGTACCATCTTTCAGGTCTTAGCTAACCTTTAAAGGCATGGTATTAACTCATTTCCCTTAGGATCTTAGCTATTAAACAATCCTCCTTTTAGAGTTTTTAGCAAGCCTAGCGTACTTCCCTTCTTGTCTTTCCTTCTTAAGACCTTAGTGAGCTAGTAGGGTGCTTCTATTTACCTATTTCTTTTAACAAGACCATAGGTCACTTCTCTTTATCGGTTTCTTTTAGTGAGCCCATAGGGTGCTTCTCTTCACCAGTTTCTTTTAACAAGCCTATAAGGTGCTTCTCTTCACCAATTTCTTTTAGTGAGCTTATAGGGAATTTCTCTTTACCAATTTCTTTTAGCGATTCCTTACCAATTTCTCTTAAGAGAGCCTATAGTGCATTTCCTTTCATCATCGAGTCCAATTTAGGGTTACTAGTCTCTTAAAGACACTCTCGCCTAGGTTAGTGAGCTTAGAAGAGCATAAACAAGTTTTTCCAAATTGATTCCAATTTAAAGTTGCTAGTCCTATAGAGACATTTCTGCCTAGGTTACTGAGCTCAAAAGAGCATGGCTAGGTTTTTCTAAATCGATGCTCATTTAGGGTTACTAGTCTCCTAAAGACGCTCCTACCTAGGTTAGTGAGCTTAGAAGAGCATGATCAGGTTTTTCCAAATTGATTCTTATATAGGGTTGCTAGTCCTCTAGAGACGCTCCTGCTTAGGTTAGTCAGCTTAGAAGAGTATGATCAAGTCAGCTCTAAACCTTTTTATACTCACTTAGCTAGCTCTTAAAGCACTTTCTCTCCCTTTCACCTTTGACCTTTTGTCAAATCCCTAAGAGATAGAACCTAGGATAGCTAGCTAGTTGTAGCATTTCTTAGGACAAATTCCATCCTTAAGACAAAAATAATGTCTCTTTTATCTTTATGGTGAAGTTTTACTCAAACTTCATCACAAAAAAGAGTAGTTATAGACACTTCATTTTTGCCTCTTCGCAATTTTGTTTTTAGAATAAGGTAAGGGGTGAAAGAAGAATTTAAAAAAATACAAAAAATTTGAAAATTTAGAAAAAAATCAAAATAAATAGAAAAATTGGAAAAAAAAGGGATTTAGGAAAATTTAGAAAATAATGATAAATTTATAAATAATAATAAGTTTTCTTAATGCCTTAGATAAAGGAAAGATATTTGGCTTAAACTTAGATTCAAATCTAGCCTAAGCTGAACATGTTCATATGTGTAGTTTAATTGCACATATGAACAAGATACAGGCCAACAGCGTAATAGTACTACACATTGACTTAACATTGCACATGGCTTAGAGGTCTGGGGTTTGAATCTTGCTAAAGGCATAAAATACCTTTTATTTTTTCTATGACAACAAACACTACCACATGCCAAGCAATCACTATGGCATACGTCTTGACACATAACACTTCATTATTAGGCCACATGATGACACATGGCACTATTGATTGGACCTTGATCTGACGTGGCACCAATATGTCATCTACGTAGCACAATGCAGCATCGCGGCAATCCATGTCATCAGTTATGTGTCATGTAAGACACATGGCACATTACCATTCGACCTTACAATCGACCTTACAATTGACATAGCACCACGTCAGTGTTACGTCAGCATCTCTTTCGCTCTCATTTCTTCTCTTTCCTTCCCTTTCCCTTTCCCTCATTTTCCCCAACAAAGTAGTCGTACCCCCTTCTTTTTTGCCTCATTTTTCACATGATTTCCATGCTTAAACACACCAATTAATGGATGATTCTTGTTTTAGACATAGAATGCTGCGTATTGAATCCAATAACACAACCTTATATAGTCATTAAATGAATCAAATTGATTGTTGAAAATAAAAAAAATATTGAAAGTGCAGATTTTTCTTCTTATTTGAATTTTTGTAATTTAAGTTGCCATGCTCGAATTTGAAGCTTCCAATTACTTCATTTAGCAAGTTCAAGATCTTACGATCGTGTTTGACTAACCAATTATGCAGAAAATTCATTTTCAAATTACACATTAAAGGCAGTCAAAATTGAGCATATTCAATCTCGAATTCCAAGCTACTTGATCACTTTCCTTGCTAATTTGAGCTCTAAATTGTATAAAAAGAGCTCGAATGTGCTCAAAACATACATGAAATCAATAGAAAATCTCTCTCTCTCTCTTTCTCTCTTCCTCGATTACTTTCTCTCTCTTCGTATGATATATCTCTCTCTTTATGTTTCTTTCTCTCTCCGACCACTGTCTAGTTATGTTCCCACCACCATCAAGCCCCTTTGATCCTCAACTCTCCAACCTAACTTCCCTTAACCTCTGTCATGCCTCTAATAGTCGCCACCTATGATACCTTAAAACTACCGTTAGCTATCGCTTTAACCACTATCTAAACATGCTCTGGACACCGTAGCACCATACCTACTCCTACCATCCCCAATAGAAAACATACAAAAGTCCCTTTATCCTCTCAATTTGGTGCTTGGATCGCCTTAAACCACCCCTTTATGAGCCGTTGCTATCTTCTCTCTCTTAACCTGCTCTAGACCCGAGCTCATGTTGACAACTTGATTCAAATCCATGTATTGACCCAATCGAAGCTTGATCGAACCATTGCGCCTGTAAGCTTTTGGTTCAGCCTCATTTTTTATTCAATTGTTTTCTTTGTAATATTTTCAACATTTTACTTATTTATTATTGTATTTTTTTATTGTACTTGTAAAAAGAAAAGAGAAAAAAAAAAAACAGAGAAAAGGAACAAGAAAAAAAATAAGTAGGTTTAGTTTTATTTTATTCGGTGAAATACAAAAAGAAAAAAAATAATAAATAAATAAGTAAAGTAAAGTAAATAATAAAAAAGAACGTTTTCATCACTCAGAAAAATTACTTTTCAAATAAATAAAAATAATTAACCCTTTTCCAAAATTAGGGCCTTATTTAGAATTTCCTAAAGATAAAACCTCGATTTAGAACTTTTTTAGAAAATTTTCTTAAATAATCAAATCAAATAAAAAACGTAAACTCGATATGTTTTCAAAATTAAAACGAATCCAACACACTAAAATTTTACAAAAACAACTGCATATGTCTAATCTCGAGTAGCGACTACATAAACACCTTTGGGGCAACGTAAAAAATAAAAAATTAGTTTTTCCACTTCCAGTTCAAATTACTCAATTTAGTTTTTAATTTATTTAATGTCAATTTTTAAAAAAGGTGATTCTAAGAAATTAAATCTAAATTTGGAAACTTAATGATATTTGTAAGGGTTTAAAAACCTAACCCCAAGACTTAATCTTTTAGATTTCAAAACCGTTTGATAAAATTGGTTTTATTAAAAGATCGGTAGCTAAATTATAACTAATCCACTCAATTGATTATAATTTAACTTTTTTTCGTGACTCCGATTGGGTAAGGACTTCAAATCATTTCGGTTTTCTTTAAACCTTAGTTGAGGATCAGTATTAAATGGATAGGGTTTAATATTAATTGGTTTCAAGAAGACTTATTTATAAAAATTGGGAAAAATTAGCCTTAATAGTGACAAAATACATTCTTTTTTTTCGTTTTTTTTTTGTAATTTATATATATATTTATTATGTTTGACCAAAGCATGCTTTAAATAAAATAAAAAAATAAAAATAAAAAATAAAACAACAAAGCTTCTCTACTTCTTTTTTTTTTTCTTTGCTTTTTCTTGGATTTTTCTTTAGAGCTCGAGTCGGATGGTTGGGTTGTGTTTGGGCCATGAAGAAGAGGAAGAACCGTTGCAGCTTAGAGGGTAGATTCTGCTCAAATTGAAAACCAAAATAACCAGATATGAACATTTTCATGAGTTTCTAATTGGGCATAGGAGGGATAGACTCGATACCAAAATCAATGTTAGCCATTTGTAGTGGTTAAAGAGGAGGTCGCCAATGGTGGTGTTCGTAAAACAAGGGCGTTGGTGACTGAGCTTATGAAATAGCTTAGACTAGGGATTGTAGGGTGTGGGGACGTTGGTAGTTCGATTGGATCGACGAGATAACCAATAAAGGCGGTGGTATGACATGGCTAACGAGGAAGAGAGAGAGGGAGAATTGAGTTAGAGAAAGAGTGCTTAGAAATGAGAGAAAGGGGGAGCTTTTTCTGAGTGCCCATGAGAAGTGAAGCATAAGAGTTTCTCTAAACTTGCTTAAACTTAGTAAGGCCATTAATTTGGCCATTAACAGCCAAATCGTATAATATTCGAAAAGGTGGAAATTGACACTGTTTAGGTGATTACATGAATTGGAGAAGTTTAATACTTGCTTCCAAGTTTGATAAGAAGCTTCGATTACTTCTTGAAATGTTTAGATTTAACAATCAAGCATAAATATTTATCTCAGATGTCAAGTTGTGCTTGATTTTCTTGGCTCGATTTTAGTAGGAAAACTAATGCATTTAGATGTAATTTTAGTCTAAATACAAAATTTTCCATGTTATCTTCAAGATTTCACCACTAAATTGGTCAAATCTCGTAGAAAATTGGACTAGATAAGCTTCTAAAGTGGATTGATCAATAAGGGGAAAAAACGAATTATCTAGAGAAGAAGATGGAGGTAACTTAGGTGTACGTGCGACATACTTGGATGGCACATGTAGTGGACGCGCTAGATAGGGATGTAACTAGGCGGGTCATAATAGGGTACTCGATTTGTTTGACCCGTTAAAAACCCTATTGGGTTTAGGGTCGGGTTACGAAAAGTGATTTAAAATCCAATAGCAATTAGGGTTGGGTTATGGGATTTAAAAAAAAGCCTAATGGAAAACCCGACTTGGGAAAAATAAATAAATAAATAATAAAAATATTGATTTGATTATTATTACTAAAAAAAACAAGAATGCTCGATGCCATGTGTCTACTATGTCCAGTCATTGTTGATTTATTCCAACTTCTACGTAAATTAAATTGTTATTTTAAAAAAAAATTGTGCTACCCATTCCATTGTTTAGAGAGTCATCAGTCATGACTCATGAGTTAATTGACTATACTCCTAAAATTAGAGTGCATTGGATTTTTTCTTTTAACAAAATTTCCTTTCATTTTTTCGAATTTTTATTAATTTACTTTTGTATATAATTATATTATTGAAAAATTTTAATTCCTTGGATTAATCAGAGGCCACTACATGGCAAATATTAATAGAAATTGTGATGGTATTATAAAAAGCCTCGTTTGCAAAAGTTGGTGCGTTGATAATTGAATAGGAAAAAAATAAAGAAAGAGAACTAAAAATTAGTCTATTTATTCTATTAAATATGGTCGGGTCGGGTTGGATATTTTTAAATAGGGTTAGGTCATGGGTTGCTTTATAAAAACCCTATAGGATTTTTTATGAGTTTTGAAAAACTATTAATGCAATTAGGGTGGGTTTAAGTTTTATAAAACCCGTTTTGAACTCGCCTTGGTTGCATCACTAGCGCTAGATTAAAAAATAACAGGTGTAGAATGCTTGTTCTTCTTGTGGAGCAGGATCATACATTGGGCTTCAGCTTGGTCCAAGATAAGGCTTTTAGCCTTGTTAAAAAGAAAAGGACTAAGCCTTTGCGCCTAGTCCAATCTAAAGGTTGTTTTTGTTCTCTCTCTCTCTCTCTCTTTTAAATTACCATACTAAACCAAATTCTAACCTAAAATGAAATCCTAAATGACTGGACTTAAAATTTAATCTTATGTTTAATCAATTTTTAAAACCAAGCCTAAATTATCGAATGTGTCATACTTCGACCCTACACTAAATGAACTAAGGTTTTTTATTTTCGTAAAAAAAATTTCTACTCCTAATATTTTTATTTGTGAAAATTTTTTATTTTTTTGTATTTTTTTGAATTAAGACCCTTTTCTACATTCTAAAAAAACTAATGGGGCAAAAACGGGGTGTCCACATAGCCTAACTTGCTTTGTTTGGATTAGATTCCAAAAGAACTGGTAGATGATCCAATTGATTTGATATTAGATGAAATAACTTTGCTTTCAGGAACAATCTTCACCATTCATAATTAGTGCATGCCTTATACAATTGGGTTTGGATAAGGCTACACAAGCGTTTTGATTATTAATAACACTAATTTAGCATACATTTTCTATGTTTATTTAGTGCTATTTTAGACTTTAATCAAGTTAATTTTGTGTTATTTTGAGCTTAATTTGTTTAAATTTCGTTTTCAAGGACTTTAGAAGCATTGCATGAAGTTTTGAAGGTTTTTAGCAATTTTTGGAGTCATTTGAAGTAAAAGCATTGATCATGGAATGAAGTGAAGGAAGTTTGAACAAAAATCAAGTGAAGAAAGAAGTATAGTAGGGACTATGGCCATTGTCCTCACCCGTATTTCATTCATCGAGCAATTTCATTATTTTTGAAGTTTTCTTGTGAAGAGCCAGAACATGCCTACACTCCATAGCCATGTACCTAGGGCTTGGTCATCCTATAACAAGTGAATCTTCTATTTTTGTTAAGTCTCTCCTTATAATCCTAACCCTACTCCTTATAAATAGATCATTAGGGTAGCATTTTTAGAGAGAGCCCCCTTTTGTAGAATTGTAATTTAGAATTGTTGTTGAGGTCTCTCAATTACTTCTTCTTTTCTCTTTACTATATTGTTTTCTTGAATTATTTTTAGTAAATTATTATTGGAATCTAGTTCTTTTCTTGTAACAAGTCTTCTTTCTATCTATGATATTATTCTTTTATGATCTAATTATGTAGAGTACACTATCTTCAATAAGTATTTTCTCGGGATGCTATATTGATGTATGAGTTTACTATAGAGATGCGAGTCTTGCTGTTAAATAGACAAGTGTAATTAGAAGGAATTAAGTATGCTAAGAGATTAGTTACTGAATTGCTTTAGATTAGGGCAACCTAATAGCGAGATCAATGTTCTTAATGCAATCTTATGATGCTCTATTCAGAAGTGATATAGATAGAGAGGATCTCAAGATTAGGTATAGAGATGTGAGTTCAACTAATTCAGACTCCAATTTCCATTGAAATAAGATTAGGAATCTTCATGATATAGGGAAGATTAAAAGGTTGCATAGAACTAGAGAGTGAATAATAATAATTTACTGAGGATCATTGTTTATTTCTCTTACTTGGTTCTTGTTTGATTGTTTTAATTAGTTTTGCTTTATTTAGTTTAATTTCTTTTATTGTTCTTTATTTAACTTACCTGTTTAATCACAATAATCCCTATAATGATAAGTTAAATAATTAGAAGTTTTAGGTAAATTGCTAGTAATTAGGTTCTCACATACTAGCTTCCTATGAGATTGATACTTAGACTCACATTCATTTTATTCTATACTATAATTTAACCAGGTGCACTCGTTTGCTAGCATGATATATGCCTAATCAAGTTTTTAGTGTTGTTGCCAATGAATAAAAAAGCGTAACCTAGTTAGAAATTGCAAAAAGAAACCTTAATTTCCAATTATTTTAACATTTTCTTCATAATCCTCCTTTCAGTTCTTCTAGTATTTTCTTTATTAGCATGCTTTTAACCTGTTGAGTATTGTAGACATTAGTAAGGGAATTGCATAAAGGAATGGATTCAATCATCAAGCTAACAACGTAAAACATTAGTGCTCCTTGGGAGGCCACCTAAGTTTGGTTTAATATCTATTAATTCTAGTTATCTTTATTAGTTTGTTTGTTTATTTTGTTGTTTTGTCATGAGTTGATTCAAGTATTGAATTTTGAATAGCTAATGTTGTCTTGCTTTGAAAAATCTAACATTATCTAAAAATAGTTCATTGATGCAATGTTAGAAGTTCTCATCTAGTTGAATTAGTACTTGGTTTGTTTTTATGTTTCAATTTGTTCTAAATTCGGGATTTTCTAAAGTAATTGTAGAAAATTGAGTCAAAGGAATCAAAATTGTGCAAATTTAAGATCTAGAGAAGAATACGATCAAGGTCTACGCTTGTAGAGATGGACCATGTTCCCCTTATAAAGAATTTCAAAGAGAAATTAGAAGGAAATTAAGGACAAGAAGTCCATGGGCAAAGATAATGCTCGTAGTAATGCTCAGGTATGTAAAAATTAAACACAACACAGACCATCACCATGGACCATGCCTATGGTTTGGTGCAATCTAAAGATGACAAGAAAAAGAATTTGTCGAGCTTGATATTTTCCACTTTTTATAAGTTATTTTTTTTAAACTAATTAATATTTAACCTAACTCATTTAATACGGATCATCGACTAAGGCTTAAAGAAAACTGGTTTTTTAAACGTACTTTGAAAATTCTTCAGAGTCACCATCCAACTAGAGTCAGGAAAAATAGAGTTAGGTTAAATCGATTGGGTTGACTGATTTAACTTAACCACTAGTTTACTCGCAAACCAATTTCTAAAAATGGTTTTTTGAAAACAAGAAGATTGAGTCCAGGGGCTAACTTTTTTAAACCCTTATGGGTGGTACCACTAACTTCTCAAATTTAGATTTGCTTTTTAAAATTACCCTTTTTGAATTGAAATTCAATCACTAGTCAACAAATTTGATCTTACTCTATTAAATTGGATAAATTAAACTAAATTATAAAATTTTAAGTTTGGTTAGGGCTACTTAGGCTTTGATTTAAGATGGACATGTAAGGCTTATGTTTTTAGGCTGAGTGTAAGATTCAGGGCTTTGTACCTTTTGGGCCTTCTTTGGTTACGGCTACTTAGGCTTTGGTTTCCAGCATCTTGATTTAGTTTTGCTACCCCTACTGGGATGAAATATGTCTTATAAAGCGTTCATCTTACGCTTGAGCCTAATTTTTTAGCCCCTTTTCTTTTTTCTCCTTCTTCTCTTCTTCTTCTTTTATTTTTTTTAATATTTTTTGTTACCCCATTCTTTCCCTTTTTTTTTCTTTTTTTTTTTTTTTACTTTACCCCTTTTCTTTGGGCCTCTATTATCGAGTCTTTGACTTTAAGAAATTCAAAGCTCTAAATCCATAGATTCTTAGTATATAGGCTTGAGCAAAGTAGGTATAAGCTTGAGGTGTTTGAAGAGTGTCAACTTTTCTTCATTTCAAAGAAAAATACTTTAGTAGAAATACAAGTCATCTTGGAATTAATGTTATTGAAGCAAGCATAAACCAATTTTATCTTTATCTCCTAATCAATGACTTTAACCTCTGAATTGCCTCATTGAGGGGTGGTTCTTTATAGGGTTTAAATTTTTAAATTCTCCAAATTGGTTCAATGGGGTTGTCAAGAGATAATTGTGTTCGGGATTCAAAATTGAATACTTAACTTCATTTTAATTTGCGTATCAAATTCAAAATTGACCCCTTTTAAGGAATTAGTCTAAAATTTCTTCACCATTATGTCACTTAACTCTCCAATTGTTTAAGGGTTAGCATAGAGAATATAGTTTGCCTCTTTTCATCCTAAACCTTTTAAAGGTAAGTTATCAATTCCTTAAGGAGGAGTCTATTATTTATTTACCTTACGTGAAGATTGGCTTTGCCCTTCAGCTTCTTAACATATGGCCTAGTGTAAATTGTCTCATTTGATGTAAATTCGAGACTAAGGTTGCATTTGATTTCACGTTTGACTTGGTTCATAACTAGGCTTGGTTTTCTAAATAGACTAGAGGTTTTGGCTTAGCTTGGTTATCTTGATGGGTCGTAGTTTATGTTTGTAGGATGTCTTAAAGGGTCAAGTGTCTGGGTTAGTTGCCTTAATAGGTCGAAGGGCCTTGCATGGGTTGGATGCCTTCATGTGTCAACTGTTTAGGCTAGCTATTTGAGTGAATCAGATGTTTAAGTGAGCCAAAGGCTTAGGCTTGGGTTGGTTCCTTCCTATTTGGGTTAAGCCCATAAGGATTTATAACTGTCAGCAACTTTCCTTTTCATTTTCACTTTCTTTTTTCCTTTCTTTTTTCTTTGAGAGAGAAAAAATAAAGTTTTATTTTATAGAAACCAAGAAATCAAATTACAAATAAGGATGGTGATTTTTAGGGTTCTATTTACAGGTTTATGAGATTTATTTACATTTCCCTAAGGGAGAGAGAATGAATGGTTAGATGAATAATTATTGAAGTACTTATTTACAAAAGGGCATCTTAAAGAATGAAGAATGATAAACTGAAGAGAGCTTTTAACTATTTTGCAAAATCAAAGTATAGAAAACCAAGGAAAAGAGCCTAACATTTATTCTTGAAACTTGACATCTATTCTAGGCTGTCTAGATATGAATTGAAAAAACCTTAAACTAAGTCTTGTAATGAGCCCTAAGGTCTTCCAACATTTCATAGGTTTCCCTAATGACTTGTCCTAGAAGGGTTCTTAAGGCCTGTTTGTGAGCTTCAAAACATTCGAGTTTCTCCTTTAGATAGGTAATTTCATCCTTTAGCAGTTGCTTACAAATTCTAGGGATGTTCGATAGCCTATCAGTTTTGTGATTATTTGCTTAGTTATCTACCATTTTACACCTGAACATTTCATGGCCAAGAATAAGTTATTAATGAAAAAAGAAATGCATGTGGAAATATGTAGATGTTAAGATCATTTAGGTTAATATACTATTCCTTAGGTTTTAACCCTATTGTTATTTTAAAAAACTGATTGCATTAAAAATTTCAAAAATTAGTAGGGTTGCAATTCTTAGGAGTATTGTATTAACTTAAACTTGAAGGGGAGTATATACAATTAAGGTGGGGTCTAAAAGGTCCTTAAACTTTGTGACTTCATTCGTTTTGAGTATATGCCTTCATTGGTCACATTATAGCTTAAGTGGTGGTCTAATCAACCTCGAGCAGTGATTACACTACTACACTCAGAGCCTACACAATAGCCTTCCTCCTAGGGTCCTAAGACGGCTTGGTTTTAACCGCATCTATCATTCATCTTTGATATAACAAATGACCTCCCATGTCCCAATGTATGTTGTATGTAAAATAAATATGATAATCAAAACAAAGTATACACATGAAGTTAATAACAAATACAATAAACAAACGAATAAATAAATAATATGGGCATTTTGAAAGGCAAATTTAATTTTGGAAAGTATTGTAAGTGGCTAGCCCTCTTAATGTTTACAGTCTTCTTTACCTCCCCAATGGAGTTGCCATCTTGCTGAGCTTGATATTTTCTGGTCTTTATAAGTTAGTCTTCTTTAAACCTATCAATATTAAACCTAACTCATTTAATACCGATCTTTGACTAAAGCTTAAAGAAAACTGGTTTTTCAAACGTATTTTGAAAATTCTTTAGAGTCATCATTCAACTAAAGTCAGGAAAAAGAGAGTTAAGTTAAATCGATTAGGTGGATTGATTTAACTTAGCCACTGGTCTACTTGAAAACCAATTTCTAAAGACAGTTTTTTGAAAACTAGAAGATCAAGTTCAGAGGCTAACTTTTTAAAACCTTTACGGGTACTATTACTAAATTTCCGAATTTAGATTTGCTTTTCAAAATTACCCTTTTTGAATTGAAATTCAATCACTAGTCCATAAATTTGATCATGTTCTATTAAATTGGATAAATTAAACTAAATTGGAAAAATTTAAGTTTTTTCGTTTTTTACTAAATTGAGTAAATACAAGTAAAAAAACTAATTTCTCCAACTTTTACATCATCTCGGAGGTACTTACGTACTCGCTATTTGAGATTAAACGTAAATAGTTTTTTTTTTTGTAAAATCTTTAGGTGGTGAGTTGATTTTAGCAAGAAAAAGCTTGGGTTTATATATTTTACCCAATTCAAGTTATTTAGGGATATTTTCTAAAAGGGTTATAATCGAAGTTTTATTTTTAAAAAATTCTAAAGTAGTCCTAATTTGGAAAATGGCTAATTATTTTTATTTATATGGAAAAAAAAAAGATTTTCTAAGCGGTAAAATGAATTTTTTATTTTTTATATTTTTTTTCATTATTATTATTATTATTATTTATTCTTCTTTTTTCATATATTATTTTTATTTTTTAGAGTTTGAATCAAGAAAAATAGAAAAATTTAAAAATAAACTATTGTACCTTTTTTTTTCTTTTCTTTCTTCTTTTTTTTTTCTTTTGTTTTCTTTTCCTTTTCCTTCTTTCAAATCTTTTTTTTTTTTTTGTTACAAATACAATACTTAAAAATAAATAAATAAATAAATAAAAGATTACAATGCGTAACCGAAGTAGCAAAACAAAAGACTATAACAAGAGGATGGTTCGGACGGGATAGCAAGTGGATTACAGGTTAAGTTGTCAAGCTGAACTGTGGTCGGATTGAGTTGGATCAAAGTAGGTCTTCGGGTTGTTGGGTTAAAGATGCTAGCGGCTTGAAGTGGGGCATCATAGATCATTTTAGGATAGTTTTTGAGTGTGGAAGACCACTTTCATGCATTTCTTACTTAACTTAGTAGGTCTAGGAGTGGTGCTGCGGCTAACTGTGGTCATTTGAGTGGTGGTGGTCTGGTGGTTTGGAATGGAGAGAGAGAGAGGGTTTACGTAGCTCATTATGGTGGCTGTCGTAGTGGATGGGGATATTGACTGGGGGTTTGGGGTTGAATTATGGAGTACGAGTTAACGGTGGTTCATTGCGTAATGTGCAGTGGTAGGTGCTATTGATGGTGATGTGCTTAGTGTTACTAGATGTGTTTGGTGAATAGGATTGGTAGATGGTAGTGTAGCATGGGTTGTGTGGTTAGGCTGCTGTGCCTAAGGTTTGTATATGGTGCTACAATACTTGGAGTGGACATTGGGTTTAGGCGGGCAATAGGTGGTTTGAGGGTGAATGTGGTCTCGGCGTATTAGAGTGGGCTTTACTATGGATGGGAGTTTATGTGTGTTTAACGGTATGTGCAAGTGTGGTTGTGAGTTGTTCGGCGAAAAAGAGAGGTCGGGGATGGGTCTATTGTTCAGTACGTAGATGATGGGCTACACAGTATGGTGGTAGAAGGTTGTAAGTGTTTAGTTGGGGTCATTGGCTATTAGGATGTGATCAATTTGAATGTGTAGTGAGTTTAGGAAATGGGTGTATCGAGAGAAGGTATGCGCGTGTTTGTGGAGCTGCTACAATGGGTTCGTCACTATGCGTGTAGTGCGAAGGAGGTTAGAGTGGCGTTCAATCTAGGTTTAGTCAAAAGAGAGAGAGGGAGAGTCGAAGTTGGAGGAAGGTTGGTGATAGATCTATGTGGGTTTAATGTGTGTGTTGAGTGCTGCGGTAAGGAGTGGTGGAGAAGGAAGATGAGGACATATAATGGTAATTGGTTTGGTGAAAGAGAGAGAGAAAGAGGGAGCTCAAATGATTATCGTACGAGGATGTGAGGAAGCTGTTAGGGTTGAGGTCGCATGTGGTGGCAAGTTGATTTTGGGTTATTTAATTGGTGGTTTGTAGCTATTGCCATTGCTATTACTCTTAGCCGTAGGTCTGATGAAGAATGATGAAGAGGGTGGTGGGTTGAAGATGGGACGAACGAGTAAGATTATGGTTAAGGATGGAGAGGATTTTTGGTCATGTGTTGAAGTGTTGTGTGGATCTTCGTCCTATTGCTATGGGCATCGTATTTTGAATTTGGAAAAAAGGAATCCGATTCAATATCCATCCTAAACTTAGTTGTGTTATTAGGTTCCATATGAAATAGGCCATGCAATCTTCATGATTTGATCTTTAATTTGATGAAATCATGATGAAAATTGTATCAAAAAAGGCACTAAACTAAGGACCTCGAGCATGTTCATCATGAGAAAAGAGAGGAAAAGTTGGGAAAGAGAGAAAATCGTGAGCCATCCAATCAGGTTCTAATATGTGGCACTTTTGAACGAAAAGAAATAAAAGGCAATAGGTGCCTCTTGCAGGTTTTGAATTCTAAACCTCAAGCTTAATGTAATGTCAAGTTAATATACAATACTATTAGGCCATTGGCCCATGCTTTGTTCATATATGCAATCGAATAAGGTCAGCTTAGGCTGGATTTGAATCTAAGCTTAAACTCAACAGCCTTCTCTAAATCTAAGGCCATGAAAACACTTAAATTTAAAACTTAAACTATTTAAAATTTTATTATTATTTATAAATTTATTATTTTCTAAATTTCCCTAAATCCTCTACTTTTTATAATTTTTCCAAAGTTTTCTATTTTTTTTTGTTCTTTTTTTCTAATTCTCTTATCTTTTGTATTTTTCTAATTTGTTTTAGTTTTTTTTTTGTAATTTTCTAAATTTTCTATTTTTTTATTTTTGTTTGAATTTGGACCCCTTACTTAAGAAAAATAAAAGGAGGTAAAAATGGAGTGTATACACAATCTATTTCCATTCTAAAGTGCTCTCTCTCTCTCTCGCTGTTTATTGGGATCTTGATTTTAGGAGTGATTTAGGAATTTTAGTGTGATGAATTGTGTTTTGCATGCTTTATTGGCTAAATTTTCATGAAAAATGAATGCTTGTTAAGGATTATGGATGAGAAAGTAAGAGAAAGTTGAGGAAAATGAGAAAAAACTGAGAGAAAGTGATAAGAAGGTGAAGGGAAGTGGTGGAAATTGATGCGAATATCAAAATTGCAGTATGATGTACACAATTATTGTAGAACTTGTTAAACCTTATTAATATTGAAATTCTTCATGAACTTTGAGCATTATTAAAATCGATTTATTTTGTCCTAAATTCGTGTTAGGATTAGGAAATTTGTTGTTAATAGTTGCACAATTGGATTGTGAAAAAACTTCTTCAATCAACTATTTGTTGAATGCTAATGTTTGTTGTCAATTAAGAATATGAAATTATAGGATTGATTAAAAATAACCTATTAATTTCATTAATCTATGACTTGAGAAATTGGTATTTCAATATATGGTATACCACTATTTTAAGGATCTCTTATATTAAGAAAGTTTGGAGAATTTGTATATGCTCAATGCTAATGCTTTTATCAAACGAGGCCTTGTATATAATTGGGACTTTATCATCCCTATGAGTGCATTAATCCATGACTTTAGTAAAATTAGCATTATACTATATAAATTTTTTATGGCTAATTTAATTAATGCCTATGTTGCTTAGTTGGGTAAACTAGCAATTAACTTGAAATGATGGTTGAGTTTTATTAAGTTTCTTGAATTAGTTAGTGCCTATATAACATGAATTATTCTTTGATCAAACTTGAATTCTTTTCCTTTTTTATTATAGAAAAATGCATCGAGAAAAATATACATGTCGCAAGAACTCAGGCTTAACCCCTACATACCCACTTCTTTAATTTCTGCTTCCATGGTAGCAATAGAGATACTGTAAGCCCTATAACTGTAGAATTGTATTTAGTATGTAAAGTTTAAGGCAATCGGTTAAAGGATTCGATCAAGCCTAAAATATAAAATAAAGTTAGAAATATTAGTAAAAGCGATCCTGTAAGTTTGAATTTAGGAAAATAAGTAATAAAATAATAAAATATTATAATATCAAAATTTAAGTATATTACCTGTTATTTATAAAAAAATGCGTAAAATGAGTTATGATAATTAACGAGTTACTAGAGATAGATTATATGCATACTAAAAATCATAGAATAACATAAATAATATTTAGGAGTATTTACTTATACTCTATATATATTTATGCGTAGGTAAAAATATGTGAAATTACCTAAAATGCTTGAAAAATATTAAAAAAATGCTAACTAATTAAAGAAAATTATAAAAAAATCAAGAAAAAATTAGAGAAGTGGGGAATGATCTAGATCAAGGTTGTGGCAATAGGGGGAAGAAAGAAAAAAATTAGCCAATTAAATTAACACACTTAAAAAGTCAATTTGGAAGAGATAAAGCATTTATCAAGACAAATTAATGCACCAAAATTTTCCAAAAGCTCTATAAATAGCCAAAATTTTTTAGAAGCTCATTTGGGCAGTTGGTAGAGTAGAAAAAAATAGAGAGGATCGAAACAAGATAATTAGGGTTTAGTTTTCAAAAATTTTAAAAAAACTGTACAGTAGAAGCAATTGGATTGAATCCATGAACCACCACCAACCGAAATCGAACCACCACCACCACCATACCCCACATCCATCTCTTAGATTGATTGATACTACTTGGACCACCGCTAGTGACAGAAAGTCCAACAGTCAAGTGAGTCCAAATTCCAATCAATTTTGTGTAAATTATTAAAATTATTAATTTTATCTAGAAAATTATGAATTTTATTATTCTAATGTTCTATTATATGTAGATTTAGGGAAAAATATTGGTTAGATTTAATTACATATAGAAATATAAGGTACTTAAGAAATCGAGCAAAATTAAGCATATTTCGATTTATAATTAAATAGCCCTAAGAGTGTAGTTTTGAGCTCAATTTTTTTGTTTAGACTATTAAGTGATATAAAATAGTGCTATGAAGCCCTTTTTTAGAAATTAATTTTTGAAAATTTTAAGTGATTTTTAAGCCCTTAAAGTACATATATAATTAGGGATTTTTTAGGTTAATTAATGTTTAATTGAACAATTACTAATTGAGTATATAATTAGGGATTTTAAGATGTTCATATCTGATATGGTATGACAATTGTGATACTTAGGGTGTTAGGTGTGATTATTAGGGGTATTATGTAATAAATATAGGTAATTTGATAATATGTAGAATTGGAAATATGGTAAATATAAAATATTAGGTTAAAATGGATAATATAATAATAATATTAATATGTATTAAATTTGGTTCGAAACTGAAATTTAGGCATTTATAGGAAAAATGTAAAATTTTCTCATATCGGGAGTAAATTTGGTACATAAACGAGGATTAGAATTTACCAAGTAGACTAGAATACTGATTTAGGATCAAAAGTGATACTTAAAATACTCAAGCTTGATGTGATTAATTTCACATTAGGGTTTGGAATGTATTTTTTAGGATTTATGTATAATACTCATAGTTAAAACCTAAATTAGAACCAGATTCAAAAATCGAATCCAAAACTAACTTAGAATGAATTGGTAATAAATAATATATATATATATATGTGTGTGTGTGTGTGAAGAATTTAACTAAATCATAACCTAAAGTATATATGTATATCATCAAGACATAAACACTAAAAACATATTTATGTTATATATTGTAAGATACGGAGACAAGTCAACCTCTGACTAGTTGAGTGAGTGACCTAAGGATTCTAAGTAAGTTGGGTTTAATACTTTATTGTATTTTGTAGTACTCTTTTATAGTACTCGGAGACTTAGGATTGTATTTGACTATGTTTGTAAGTAGTTATGTATGCATGTGCTTGGGTATCAAATTTCGTGCTAAATTTTGTGTTGTGTTTGGTGATTGATGTGAATGGAATGATGTAAGATTGTTTGATCACCCTAAACCATACTTAATCATAATTGACTTAAATACCCTAATTAGACATGCATTGTAACCCTTTGAGAGGCCACTAGGATTCTTCAACTAAACACCGACATCTTCGGAAAAGATAGCCCTAGATAGCATAATATTCTTTTCCTCATCCTTAGCCAAACTAAGTGACAAGAAAGGAGATCGTAGTGAGGATGGGGGCAATGGTTCAAAGGATAGTCTTAGGAGAAGCAATGTCTCCATTACACATACTTGGGTTTGGTTGTGAGCTATTGCATTAATGAAAACTCCTCAACTTAAATTAGAGTGGGTAAAATTACTCTGATTTCACAATGGATCAGACCATGTTGTATGATGGCATTTGCTTGTTACATTGAATATAATTAATTGCTTGATAATTTTGTTTGTGTTTGTTATACTTTCATAAGTTTCCAACTTAACTTACTGAGTTGTGGTTGCTTACACCCAAAGAGAGTCTCTTATAAGTTTTGACTTTTGACTGCTATGCCACAATATAATTATCCCTAGGTTAGTTCTCTTTTGAAGCTATGGGAAGTGAGGGTCAAATGGCTATATGATCGAGTCTTTTTAATGTCTTGATAGTACTTTAGGTATATGAACTGAAGTGTGAGATGTAAGTTAGCCGATTACTATAGTTAGTGTAATTTCCTAGGATTTTAAGTATATATATATATACTTCAAAGTGAGGAGTCATGGATTCTTTATGTAATTCATTTCTATGATAGGCACTATAAGGTCAGTCACTATCATAGGTTGGTTTACACGATGAGACTATCGCGACTCTACGACTTCGATGCGTAATAGATACTCTTACCTACCCTAAAAAGAATTTGGTAAGTTCACATACTTAAATTAGGATGCATTGGCTTAGATTGGCTATGAAACTAGAATTAGACAATTGATAGAATTTAGAGGATGGCACCAACTATTGACCAT
The DNA here is from genome assembly GCA_024138015.1 of Lumnitzera littorea. Classification (NCBI taxonomy): domain Eukaryota; kingdom Viridiplantae; phylum Streptophyta; class Magnoliopsida; order Myrtales; family Combretaceae; genus Lumnitzera; species Lumnitzera littorea. The sequence goes on along the minus strand of JAMXBB010000003.1, from coordinate 74,737,580 downwards.
CAATGAGCTAGTATATAAGAATTGACCTTGGAATTCCTTAACACCTTCAGTTAGGTATTGATAATCTCTCTTAGAGTAGGCAGAATTCCATTGACTTTAGATGTTTTGGCAATGAATTAAGCCTTCTTATTGAAGATTTAGGCCCATTGACTTTAGATGTTTTGGCAATGAATTAAGCCTTCCTATTGAAGATTTAGGCATCCATATGGGATTATATTTTGTTGATTATGTCATGATGTGAGAATATATGGAATTGCCTTATAAATTGCCTTAGGGAGTGCCTAAATCTTTTGTCTTGGGTGACTTAACTTAAGAGGAAGGAATTTATAATATAGGGAAGTCAAAAGCCTCAAATTTAACTAACCTTACTTTGAGGCTAATTTATTATGTTTTAATTAAGAATTTTATAGGTAGAGACAAAAGCTAAGGAGTTGTGAATGAGTGAGACATTTTATACTTATATAACATTGCTAATAGGTAACTCATCAGTTTGGCTGTTAGGATGGCCTGGTTCCTTAAGAACCAGGTTACTGATGGGTAAGCCAAGTATATTTTTGTAGGTCCTCATCACCCACTTGGTGACAAATTCTCCTAGACTTCATAATGCACCATGCATGTAAATAATAGGCCCTCCTATTCCTCTCACATATGATGCCATTAAAGACATGTAGCTCCTACCATTAGATGAACTCCCACTTGAGCTAGCTAGTGAAGCTTCTTCCTCATTTCCTTAGTAGAGATGTAGCTCATCTTCTTCAATGATCTAAGTGATAAAGAATTTATGGGAGAGATACTAAAGAAGTAGATAGTGTTAATGCATAAGGTAGATTATTCTTAAAAGAGACATGACTCGATCATGGCTCATTTGTAGATTCAGCCTCCATCACTACCTCTTATGTGAGAGCCTGACTTAAATGAGGAGTTAGATAGGGAATATAAGATTGAGGAGGAGGATGACGATGAAGATGAGGAACGAGTTTTTCTTGCACTTTTATTTTTCTAAAAGACTTGGTTTGATGTTTTTCTATTTTGGATGAATGTAATAACTTATATACTATTGCTTTCCTTTCTTAGACTGTTTTTATTATGCTTTGTAAGTATTACAGGGGACTAACATTTGGTACCTGAATTAATTCTTTGTTTTTTCTTAGTTTTATTTAGTTTAACTTTTTTTATCTTTTTTCTAGTTAGTTCGTTTTTGTTAGTAGCAAAGAAAACCCTGTGCTTAATTGATGGATGAAATTCGAACTCCAGACTTCACACTTTCTAAGATCAATGACAAAAATCAAGGAAGTCCCAATTCTGTTCCCTTTGCTATTTTCATTTTTCTGCCTACTTAAATTTTTTATTTGCATTGCATTATGTACATTGATGATAATGTACAACTTAAGTATGGGGGGAATATTAGATTATGTACGCTAATATTTGTTAAGTACACACATAAGTTTTTGACAATATTTCTTAGAAATTTGCACCCCACCCCACCTACCCCCCACACACCCCTCCCCTTCCCCTCCTATAAGTAATCATTTTTTTTTTTTTTGAATTTGCTCATTCCTTTATGAATTTAAAATACGTTGTTGAATTTAAGTGATTAAATCTTTAGGATTTAGAGTTACTCATCACTTAAGTTTAGACTTAAGCTTAGGATTATGATAGATATGAATAGGTTAGGGAATAGCTATTTTGATTTTTAATCTTGATTCTAGACGATAGCTATCTATCCTTCTTTTTAAAAAGATTTTTTAGATTGAATGAATAAAAGAGATTTGTCCTTTAAAAGTCCTTTGAAAAATCAAAGTAGTTGGAGCTATAAAATAACTAATTGAATTGATAAAGTAATTGCTAAGGATTGGTATGAATCAATTTTGGTCCCTCAATAGAGGAAGACTCTTTCTTACTAGTAATCACAAAAATAAAATTAATTAAAGTTGTTAAGGATCGGTCTCGATCCTTAAAAAAAGTGAGGTGTGTTCCTATTGGCAACTACTAAAGTAATTAAAAAGAGCTAAATTAATGAAGATCAACCTTGATCCATTAAAAGAGCAAGGTAATTTCCTAATGCTAATCAAGCTTTAATAAGAAAAAGAAAATTGAATTAATAAGCCTACTAATGAAAATTAAAAGAAGTAGAGAGATAATCAGATGATGAATTGATGTAATACGCATCTGATATGTTTTTTTTTTTTTCTTAAAGTTAAAAATAATTAAGGAAGATTTCACACCTCTTGAGTTAGAGTAAAGAAATCCTTATAACTTTTTCTTCATTAGTTTATGCATGTTATTGTAAACTCTTAAAAGCTTTAGTATAAGTTAGGCTAATTATTAGGAAATATTTAAAGATATACTTGAGATGGGCTAAAATTGCTAAGAGAGAATTGAGAGATATGCTTAAGACTTGAAAGGAAATCTATAAATAATGATATAAACTATTTATATTCTTTAGAATTAACTAGTCAAAGATAGGAATAGCTGGTCAAATAAAATCAACACAAGAATGTTAGTTAAATCAAAAGAATTAAAGAAAACTAACAAACTAACAAAATGAATTTTTAAAACCAACACATGAAACAAAATAAAGAGACCCTAACAAGACTACAATTTGCACCAACCAAATGTGTATGTTAACATATGTAAAATAAAGACTAAAGACCTAAGATGGAAGAAGCAAAATTGAACAAGTAATTGACTATGATGTATGCCATAGCCTAATCTTCTCCTTTACATCAACATGTGGAAAAATTGGATGCCCTAAAATAATCCATATGTGGCGCTAACTTCATATGTGCATCAATACGTGTGAAAAAGCCTAAAAGACTAAGATAAGGAAGAAGAAGCTAAGTTGGACAAGTAACCAAATTCTAGAAACAATAAAGTCATGGATGGTGAAATTATCCCATTACATCATGTTTAACTCATCATTCTAGAAGTAATTAGACTTCTAAGTCAACAAGGAAATTACACTAGAAAGTACCTTAAATCTAGAAGCCATGATGTCATGAATGATGTTTTCAAATAAAGAAAGAAACACATGATTCAAATGGTGCACATGGAGTGGTGACAACCATGTGAGACACAATACACCATAATTCCAACATGCCAACTTAAGAACAAATGAAAGGATAAGATTATAAGACAACAAAGCTTATGAGATAAGCAAAATTAACCTTTTCCTATAAATAAACCCCACCATCACCTTTTAGGACCACATTTGTGCCTTTATTCCAACCAACACATGTTTCTTTCTAAGACCTACTAACTATTCTTCTTATTCTTCTTCACCTTCTAAACTCCAAGACTTTAAGGGTAAGCTTTGATAATCCATTAAAGCTTGCATATCATAAAAAAAAAAAAAAAAACTCTTTTCAACTATTTTCCTTTAAGGGAAACTTTCTTTTATTTATTTGCTAAAAACAAACTTATAAAGAATGACTCTCTTCAACTTCTTTTCATCAAATTCCTTAGCAAATAAGAGAAGTTTTCTATAAGGAGTTTGGAAAAAAAAAACCCATCAAATTTTATCAAAAGACAAGATTTTCTATGAAAACTTAAACTTAAGCTTAAGCTTTGTCTTGATAATTTTCTTAAACCAATATGTTCTTTTAAAAGCAACTTCTTCTCAAAAGTCTTTTAGATAAAAAGCTATTTTCATTTTAACACTATTCCTTATCGTAGTTTTCAAGGACGATTAAGGAAAAGAAAGTTTTCTTTCTTAAGCTATCTTAAAGAAGTTTCCTCAACTTGGGATTTTAAAAGAAATTCCATGAACTTTTAAAGGAAGTCTTTCTAATTCTTTTTCATTATTGAAAGAAGTTTCCCAAATATTCTACTCAAATGAAATTCAAAAAAGAAACCAAAAGAGTTCCTCAAAACAAAAAGCTAAAATAATAAAAACTAAAATAATTAGACAAAGTCATGTCTTAAAAAGTAACTCATCTATCATGTCCGAATAAAATTTCCCTTGACTTAGAATTTATCGATATATGGACACTTCATCTCAATATCGTACCAATTTGGACCTTATACAAGGACTAGAAAGCTGTGGAACAAGAACTGAGGACATAAATAGACATATAAAGACCCTTTGGACATGATACGAGAAATAAAACATTAAAACTTAAGAAATGAAAAGAAAAAGCTCAAAACAAAACTTACTAAAAGGTTAGTAATTCAGTATGTTTCTCAATTATCTTTATCTTTATAAGTATTTTCGATTTGGAACTTCTAGAAGATTATTAATATGAATAGGAAGATGGCTAGGTGAGTATCTACTGTGATTATCACTTATATGTACTTATAGAGTAGTTGTACCTTGAATCTTATATACTTAACTTGATTTGTATGGGGTATTCGGGAAATGTATGTTCTTAAATTGCTTATTAAGACATTTAATGATTATTTACATAAGTAAAGTTGATAATTGTGGCGTAATTCATATGATTGTGTGATGTCTAGGGTGATCGATAAAATAAATGGAGATTATATATATCAAAATCTAAACATCAAGGTAGTCATACATAGCATATTGCATAAACTCCTTTTATTTACTATCACTGTCATACATGAAATGGAAAGGCTAAAACCTTCTTTATTTATTGCAAACTAAATGACTTTGAAGACGAGGTCATATTTATTCTTTTGTTTTGGGTTTGTATACATCTGGAGGCCGATTAGGGATCTAATTAATCCTTAGTTATTTAGTGGTCAGGGAAGGTATTATTTCTTATTTTCATTTAAGCCTTCTTGGGATCGACTAAGAGATCCTTCTCTTGTAATTTATTTACAAGGCCTTTGTGAACATTTTTGTTTTGTTCCTTTCACTAACCAAAAGATCCATCTTCCTAGGGATTATGAGGATTCTAGGTTGAACATTTTGTTGGTTCTCCTAGATAATCAAGAGATTAGTTCTCTCATGATGTTAGGGAGAATGGGCTCATTTGGTTCTCCTAGGACCAATCAAGAGACATCATCTCTTGATCATTACTAACATGGGTTTAGCCAAGAGTTAAGGTTTTATGACAATTTTATGGTGACCAAAGGTGTTATGCTAAGTGAATTTTATGCTAAATTGGATGCCTGGACATTAGTGGAACTATTAATCCTCAACCTAAGTCGAGGTGGGGGAGGGGGTGAATTAAACCTTAGACTATATGTGGGATATTGGAAGGTCATGTGTATTGTTGCATATGTTTGATTGTTGCATAGTATTTGTTTGTTTAGCTACTTACTTGAAAGGTGATATGAGTTGGTATCTCACTAAGTAGGTTGTAGTTTATACCCTAATAGCTTTGATTTGATGCAAGAATCCTACTAGGTCTACTTTAGAAGATCTAAACCTTTAGTGAGGGTTAAAAGCTTAGGAATAAGGTTGGGGAGAGCAAGCAAGGATTTTAAATTATGAATTTTAGAAAGGAAATTGTTAAGTTAATTATAATATGTTTTATTTGAAGGACATCTAAAGTATTTTAATTAAGTTTGTAATTTTATATTTAAATAATAATATATGAACTCTGTTTTATGCCATTGAGTTTGTGATACACCATAAAATTCTAGTGTTGATACTTCATGTACTTATTGAAAGTCATTAGTAAAGTTTTTCAAGTATGTGAATAGTTACTTCTAATCTATATGTAGGGGTTTATCTATATTAGGCCATCTTCAGGATTATGATTGTTAAGCCTGGTTTTCTCCTTTTAATTTTTATAAATTAGTTTTCTTTTAACCGATCAATATTAAACCTTACCCGTTTAATATTGAATCTTGACTAGGGTTTAAAGAAAACCGATTCTTTTATATTTTGGAAAATGGTTTGGAGTCACCACCCGATCAGAGTTGGAAAAAAAAAAAGAGTTAAGTTATAACCAATTAGGTGAATTAATTATAACTTAACTACTAGTCTAACGATAAAAGCAATTTTCAAGACGGTTTTAAGACAAGAGAAAAGGGTCTAGAGGTTACGATTTTTAAATCCTTACAAGTACCATTTAACTTTCTAATTTTAATCTGAATCTTAAAGATCACATTTCAATAGACTATTCTATAAAGTGAAACTCAATTATTGGTTAAGTGAATTGAATAATTTAAGTAATCTAAACAATAAATAGAAAAAATAGGTTTTTCGTTATTTGCCGTCGCCTCGCAGATGCTTATGTGTCGCTATTCGCAATCAGACTTATATAGTTTTTCTTTTCGAAAATTTTAGCAAATTGATTTATTTTAACGTTGAATAAAATGTCAAGTTTACGTTTTTACCTACTTCAATTTATTTAAAGAAATTATTTTAAAAGGTCCTAATTGATGTTTGTTTTTGGAAATTCTAAATAGGATCCTAAATTTGAAAAGTCCATTTATTTTATTTTTTTAAAAAAACTAATATTTTATAAGTGGTAAAATTTTATTCATTCATTTATTTTCTTATTATTTATTATTTTATTTTATCTATTTGTAAAAATAGAAAATAAAAATGGACTATTGTTTTTTCTTCTCTTTTTCATGCTTTTCTTCCTTTTTTTTTCTCTTTTTTTTTTTTTACTATTACACTTACATGGAAGACAAAAAAATAAAATAAAAAAATAAATAAGTAAAAAAATAAATAAAGAAAATTTTTTTTGTGTAAACTAAGTTAATTTGGTTCGGCTTGAGGTTGGCTTGGGGTTGGCTCGAGTTGAAACATAGGCTAAGAAAGTCGAGAAAATCAAATTAAATCGTTGAAATTCATTAATGGGTTTTAACCCAAAAAATGAATTTTTTTCCAATTTTAAGCTCAATTTTAATTGCATAAATGATTGAATTTAGACGAATTTTGGGATAAATTCAAAAGTAGGCCATGCGTATTATCCGATCTCACCATTAATTCGGTGAAATAATATAATAAAATCGATAAAAAATGGCCCTAAAAAGGCTATATCACGTTGACAAAACTGAAGATTTAGGCAAGAAATACTACAAATATGAAGGAAGGAAGGGTGGGTAGGCTACGTATAAGGCACATGCCACACGCCCTTACATGCACGCACAATGCATGCACTCATTACAAAAATAAAGGGCATGCAATGTTTTGATCAAGGCTAAGCCCTATTTCTAATAATTGTAGACTAATTTTCTAGTCTACACTAATTATAACTCTTTATATATATATATTAAATAAATACTTATAAAAAAGAAATCCTATCTTAAATGTATTTATATTTTTCCTTTTAAAAAGGAAAAGGCACTTTGTGCCTGATGAGATTCAAACTCGAGTCTTCTTGTTATTCATGCATATGTATTACCATTAGGTTGTTAACCTATGCCTTGTCTATGCAATTAAATTGCATTTATGGACTAGATCAGCCTGAGTTAGATTTAAATCTAAGCTTAAGCCTAACAGTCATTATTATTTTTTTATCTAAGTTAAAAACTCTACTCTTTTCTAAATTTTCTAAATCCTCTATTTTTTTTTTTTTTTTTTTTTGCATTTCTTACCCTTTATTTCTTTTTTTTTCTCTCTCTTTTTCTTTAAAATTTTCTTAATTTTTGGCTTTCTTAAATTTTCTACCTTTTTTCTTATTTTTCTACATTTCTTTTTTTTTTTTTATGTTTTTCTTATTTTTTTGTCTTTTTCTTTTTTTTTTTTTTGCATTTTTTCTCAATTTAGGACCCCTTATCTTATTCTAAAAATTCTAAAAGGGGGAAAAATGGAGTATCTACAATGACAACTCTAATATTAAGTTTAGTTTCTACTTAAGTGTTGTGGCTAACTCTAGATCATCTAGATTGATCACTGAAAGTTAGTAGTTCTTAAATTTCAATTAGGTAAGTGTTCTAAATACATTGTACAGACAAGGAAAAGGGGTGATTTGGGAAAAATCTAGCTATGCTATTAAAATTTATTGTTTTTCTTGGGGACAAGTAAAAACTTAAGTGTGGAGGAATTTAATAATATGAAATTAGTATACATTTTCCTTGGTTATTTAGTGTCATTTTAGATCTCAATCAAATTAATTTTATGTTATTTTGAGTTCAATTCGTTTGAATTTCATTTTTAAGGACGTCCAAAGTATTTCATGAAGTTTTGAAGGTATTTAGCAATTTTTGGAGTAATTTAAAGTAAAAGCATTTATCACAGACTAAAAGGAAGGAAGTTCAAATGATAATCAAGTGAAGGAAGCGTAGTCCTCACTTGTATTCCATTCGTCAAGTAATTTCATCAATTTAGAAGTTTTTGCATGAAGATCAAGAACATGCCTACACTTTACAGCTGTGTACCGATGGCATCACCATCTTATAATGAGCAAAACTTTTATTTTTGTAGTGAATTTTCTATTTTTGTTAAGCCTCTCTCTATAAACTTAGCCCAACTCCTTATAAGTAGACCCTTAGGCTAAGATTTTTAGAGAGAGCCTACTTTGGTAGAATTGTAGGTTAGAATTATTGTTGGGGGTCTCTCAATTACTTCTTCTTTTCTCTTTACTATGTTGTTTTTTTGAATCATTCTTAGTAAATTACTATTGAAATCTAGTTCTTCTTGCAACAACTCTTCTTTCCATCTATGATATTTTTCTTTGATAATCTAATTACGTAGAGTATAGTCTTCAATTAATATTTTCCCGAGATGCTATATTGATGTATGGGTTTACTTTAGAGACGTGAGTCCTATAGTTAAATAGACAAGTGATCAAATATTGAATTTATTCGGATTGGAGTAGCATGATCTATGTTCTTAATACACTCTTGCGATGCTCTATTTAAAAGTGATTCAAATAAAGAGGGTCTTAAGATTAGGAATTAGCTAGAGACACGAGTCCGGTTGATTTAGAATCCAATTTCCATATGAATAGTGTAATGTCCTAAAAGGGAGTATAGTAATTTTGCTTAAAATCTTTATATCATGTGTACACCCATGATATAAATACCGCCTAGTAAATAAGAGGTTGCAATATTCTAACTTGTAAGTTTGTAATCATACTTAATCTTTTTACAATAATCTATTTAAATATATATATATATATATAACTAAAAGTGATCTAGCAATCTACAATTCATTAGAACTATAAAGAGTTGGAATCACCTACTAAATAATAAAACGAGATAATTAAACTTCAATGACACTATGAATTACTAAATAATGTAAAATTTAGCTTAACTAATAAAGTTTACTCAAGTAATTTGATTTGTCTAATCTAATTGCTTAAAGGAAAACTGCACTCTAATCTTAGCTCATTCCCAGCTTTTGGTTACCTACAAAAAAGAATTGTTGGAGCATGAGTATACAACAACGCAGTGAGTTTATCTCTCACCACTATCATTTAAGTAAGTTATCAAGCATCATTAAAAAAAAAATACAGTTTAGCTACATATGAAATGAATACATACAGGATGAATGCAACCAATACATCCGTGGAGCTTTGAAACCATATAAATTGTAAATTTACATTATCTATACATTGATAATCTTATGTACTTAACTGCACGATGCACTTCACTTTACTCGCGTGTGGTTGTTTATAGGTATCATCTCAATAAATGAAACTTGACTATCATCCTAGTTTAGAATAGCATACTAGTTAATCAGGTGGATCTCATCTAGAGCTATCTACTGTCAATAGTCAATATAACACCCTACTGGCTCATTATTAACGAATCTATATAATACCTTATAGGCTAAACCATATAAGTCCCAACTCAGGTTACTTACTATCAATCAACTAAAGATGGTTTATTGGTTTTAGCTCAATAAGCAAAATATTGCAAGGGGCTCCTAACCAAGTTAATAAATCTTTCTTTGAATCATAAAACATTTTAAAAATGAATTTTTGCAAATTTTTCAGAAAACTTAGCAAAGCTATAGATATCCTAGTCTATAATTAATAAATCACAGATATGAGATAGTTATATCTGATTAATTTGACTAAATATTTAAACTTACGTATTTAATAAAGTGATCACAAGGATGTTGGCATACAAAACAACCAATTACTTTAACATACAATCAAGGACAAGTAACAAAATATGAAGCAATTATCAAACATAAGCAAGTGATAGTTCATCGAAACTCTCTCACTTGGCTTACTTGCCCACTTATCCTAACCTTCAAGGTTGTTAAATTAGAAATTAAATCACATAAAATATAATGATAATGTATATGTAAGTAATTGGAAGAGGTTTCTTTAAGAACTTAAAAGTCTACCTAATTATTAAAGCTTGCCCTAAATCCCTGAGTACAGTTAAAACTTGTTTTTGTTATAACTTCTTCAATTTAAGTTTATTTTTTACGTTCTTATGGTTGATTTTCATCGTTTTTGAGTATTTTTCATTTGGTGAAGTCTTTTAAAGGTGCTTGGCTCATAAGTCTTCGGTTTAGGTCAAACAATTTCATTGGCCAAACATCTTAGTTTGATTGCTTTAGGGTTTGGGTTTAGTTTTAGGCTTTAGACTTAATTTTAAGGTATCATACCTTACACCTAAGCTTTTGGGCTTTTATTTTGTTATTGGGTCTATTGTTTTTTGGTTTTACCTATGTCTTGGTCTACGTACCTCCTACTAATTTACTTAATCTTTTTTTTTTAAGTCCTTACTTAAGGGTTTTCAACATTATTTGGCGCCTAAGCATATTTTTGAGATAATAGGTCGATTTTATTTGTCAGTAGGCCTTCATTATTTTATTTTAAGGTCTTGATTTTAGGTAGTCCAATTAAAGTTTGGGTACATACCTATTTGTTATGAATCTAAGGCTTAAATAAGCATTTTAATTAGTTATTTACCTAAGTTGAAATCTAAACCCATTGTGGGCCTTCTAAAACACCTAATGGGCTTTGTGGGTCTCTTATTTGGGGCTCTAAACTTGGTGTACATCTACTGGTCATTCCATTCCAAGTGAGCTTAGGGCTTGTTTTTGGGCCAACTTACATGGTTTAAACCTAATTTGCATTCTAAGGCTCTAAACTTGATTCTAACTTATTTTAATAGGCCAAATATTCTAATGGGTCTACTAAATAACTCATTTTACTAAGTGTTCCAAATCTAGTTTTATCTAATTTAAGGGCTAAAAATTAATTTCTTTAAGCCTATATGTCACTTTAGGCCATTTTATGCTTTCAAGATCTTGTCTAGCTACTTAACTCCAACGATTAAGTCCTAAATCCTAATTAGCATTAATCAACTATGTAATTAACATAGTGAAGTAGAATTTGCAACTTGTTTTCCTAAGTAAATGGAGTGGTTGAATCGAGTTTTTAAGGGGATTTTAACTATTCCTCTACACAATTTATTGTAACATGCTAAAATCTCTACCATGATGCATATTAAGCAAAATCTTCCAAAGATGAACATGAAAAATAAAAAATATGATGGAGATAGGACCATTCACGCTTTGGCCTTAGCATGTAGTGGGGGTTTGATGGTGGTTTCTCATCATTTTATCAAGGGAAAAGTATAAAAAAGTCCCTAACATTTACTTGTATATACGAATCAGTATATAGAGAAGGTTTCCTAGGGTTTTCTAAGGGTACAAGAGCAAGTGGTTTAGGGGAAGGGGGTGTCTAAGAGTTCTTCTTAGTTTTCTTTCATTCTTTCTTTGATTTTTATTTGGGTTTGTAGAGAGGGTGGTTTCCTAGGGTTTTCTAAGAGTGAAAAATAGAGTCAAATGAGGGTTTTGAAAGGGTGAAATCGTAGATTAAGAAGGTAGGATAAGGAGGACAAGATATTGCTTTGATTGGTTAAAAGGGTATAATGATCAAGGGGAGACCACTTGCTTCTTAACCCATTACTTGATTTGGCAAGGGTTTATCTCAAAATATCTTAATTACCGACTGACCCTTTTTGTCTTGTCTCCCTAATTGATCTTATCTATTTCTTAATTAAGAAAACTAGGGTTGGTAGATGGATTAAATGGTAATTAAGCTAATTAATTGCTATTATACTTAATTAAGCAATTTAAGCCTAATTAGAGTGTAATGAGGGTTTTGCCATATATTATCACTTTATTTTGAATCCATTGACCTTTATCACTTTGTTTATAACAATCTTTTAATATTCAAGATCGATTAGGGTTCTCGAATTGATATTGAGACCAATGATTTAGTGTTTTCGAGTGATTATTGTGATTAGCGAATACTTCAAGGATATTCTTAAGGCTTATCAATTGAATTAAGGTTTTGGACTTCTAATTAGGGTTTTAGTTAGTTTATTGATGTTTTCCAATCATTTTAAGGTTTCCCATGTATTAGAGTTTTTAGGGTTTTGTGCATATGAGTAGGGTTTTACGGTTTTACTCTCTTTTAGGATTTTCGACTTATTATTTAGGGTTTGTGGGGGGGTTTTTTTCATTTTGATTAGGTTTTTAGATGGTTCTTTAGGGGCTTAGGGTCATCTTAGAGTTTTCATGCATTAAGGTTTTGACTAAGGTTTCAAATGTATGTTTGTGGTCCTACTATTAGTTTTAAGGTTTTAAAAACATCATTAGGGGTAAAATGGTGATTTTATTAATTTAGTATTTTAAATTGACTTTATTTGATTGATCACTATTATTTTAAGATACCTCAAATTGTTTGTTATTGAGCTTACAAGATTTTATGAAATGTGAGTTGAATATACTAACTTGTGGTTGTTCTTACCATTTAAAGTTTAATTTAAGGTTTTGTAACTCTAAGGTTTGGGGTTTAGGGTTTTTATTATGTTCAGATTTTTAATTTGCAGTCATCGTACTTGGGTTTAGAGTCTTTATATGCAATTAAGGTCTTTTTTTATTTTTTTTTCTTTAGTTTTTTTTTAAGTTCGATTTAAAATTTATCAATTTTAATTTCTTTGATCTGATTAACCCTAAGGAATATATATTGGTTTTTCAAATTCAACTCTAAGTCTAAAATGTGAAATTTGCAGGTTTACAAACGGAATTATGTATCCTTATAATGTAGGGATAATTGAGATTGAAATGTTGTATGGAATTAGGGAGTAAATAATAAAAATTTATTAAGGATCATGTTTATTTTTCTTACTTAGTTCATGTTTGATTGTTTTAATTAGTTTTGCTTAATTTAGTTTAATTTATTTTATTGTTCTTTATTTAACCTATCTATTTAGTGACAATCATCCCCATATTGATAAGTTAGATAATTGAAAGTTTTAGGTAAATTACTAGTAATTAGGTTCTTGTAGACTAGCTTCCTCTAGGATTGACACTTACACTCATATTTATTTTAATCTACACTATAACTAAACCATGTGCACTTGCTTGCTAGCATAGTATACGCTCAATCAATCTTCTTGGCCAAGTAAACTGAGGCCCCACAAATCTTAAGTCTATCATCCCACACACATTCACACAATCATGATACTTCATAGCCCTTTGTTGATTTAACTCCATGAACCAACATACCCTACCCCCTGACGGGCATCCCACTTCACCTCTTGACACAGAATTTTGTTAAAATCACCTAACATAACCTAAGGGTCATTAATACATATGGTCTAGTCAATTAACTTAGTCCATAAAGCACTCCTAATACTTCTATATAGGTTAATATAGATAGCAAAAAGAAACCAAGAATTAGAGTTACATACTTGACTATTCATAAGAATTTGTTGGCTTGAAATATGACTTGCATACACAGCAACTTCCTTAACAAGCCACAAGATGACAATCCCTTTGCTAAATTATTTGACCTTTGCATATAGCATCCTATTATATTTAAGATAATCTTTGAGATTGTTGGCTACTTGCTTGCCCATCTTTGTTTCCATGACGATGAGGAGGTGTGGATTAAATTGATTCTTGAGGTCTTGAATGGCCCTTTGCCTAAACTTGGAGTTTGCACCCCTAGCATTCCATGCAAGTGCCTTAAAGGGTCAACATTGCACGTATGAAGACAAAGTATCCACCAAATCAAATGAAATCATAGAGGCAGAGTTTTTGAACCAAAAGTCTCTTTTATAGGGTTGTTGAAGGTTAGCAATCTTCATGTTCTATCGACATGAATGGAACATTGTGTATAGTATTGCAATTTGCATCTTCTACACTGTTAAGAGAATTGATTTCTCCCCTTCTTCTACACTCTTATTTGAGTGCACTTTTGGAGTATGAGAATCCTTTCATAGAAAAATCTAGACTTCCAACATGGCCACTATATCGCTATGACTAATCTTCCTTTCCTCTAGTCACTAATTGCCTTCCCTTTATTATCTTCACTAGTTTTCCTTTGTTGAGAGAACGCTAGGTTTTATTTTCCTATTTTTTCTTTAGACATCGATACACCTTCTATAAGAGTCATATTAAATACTACCATCAAATCTTTAAAAGGTGCTTCTTCCTGTTGTGCCTTTTCAGATATAAGAAGTTGTGTTTTCTTAGGATTTGTGCTCCATTAAGATTCTAAGCAGTTGTATCTTTCTTCGTTCGAGTATCTCCTATATTTTCACCCATTCCTTTAAAAGTTTTTTTTTTTTTTATTTGTCTTTCTTCCTTTGTACTTTAATCTACTTCCTCTATTGTGTATTTACTCGAGTATTCCTCCCTTCACTCTTGTCCATTGTTTCACCATTTTTGACTAAATTCTCATCAAGAGTCATCTTCTAGGTATTCTTTACATCATTTATTATGTCTAAATTAAAGTTGATGGAGACCTGGTTTTCACTTCCTATTCCTTCACTTGATGACATGTGAAGTCCAACATCCTTTTGGTCATTGCCATTAATTTGCTCACTCTTATCTCAAAGGATCTTGCTGTCTTTTTTATTAATTGTATCTTCACCCAAACCCCTCTCCAAATTTTCATTCTTCCTTTTTGGACATCCATTCCTTGAATGGTTCATACGTCTACATAGATCACATAATCTAGGTAATCATATGTATTGAATGGGATAACAATGGTTATTTATTACCATTGTATGCTTGAGTGGATTATTCATGTCTACTTATTCATAAAAGTGTACAAAGTGCCCCCTTTCTAATCCCATTATATAGGAATCAAATCTTAACACTAGACTAATTTTTTTTTTCTAATTCTTCAAATTCCTATTGGAGAATAACACTCTACCAGTAGTCTACTAATTCGAACCTAAATTGCAATAGAATAAAAAGATGACTAGTCCATCCCAAAATCAAGTTCCCACTTTTTCAAGGCCAAATAATGGGAATTAATGAACCATGGACAATTTTTAATTATCCATTAAAAATCTAATGCATTATCTAATGAGATTAAATATACTCCTACTCTCATATGTATTGATTTGAAATGACTTAAGGATCTCCACATTCGTGTTAATTTCTCTAATAGGAATTTATACCTTAGATTTGGTCCCATTAATTTTGCTATAAGTGTATTTTGCTATGGGGCACAAATAGCATCCTTATATGCTTTCGAGAATTTAATGTAACAAACTCTTAGAGCAACCTTCTTCAATTTCTATTCCTCTTCCAAAACTTGATTCATATCTTAGTCATCATCAATTTGTTCCATTGATTCATGAAATCAATACTTTTCATAGGCTTTTGATATATTCATTAGCACTGTATTGCCAAAAGATAAGTACAATCCATTCCTAGAGAAGGACTAGATTCATGGTTTGCACCAAAGGGTTTTATAGAATCCTCACCACCCAAGCTAAGTGCTTATGACTACGCTACGATCGATCACTATCTTTATCCTTCAAGGTTGAAGAAGAGAGGAGTCTAAGGTTATCATCCATTCCCTCAATAACTACTTGTATCTTCAAGTTGCATAAAATCTCCATACTATTACCAAGCTTTTGAAAAGCACCATACTTACTATTAAACTTTTTCTATTACTCTAAATAATTGAACTTTTGAATAATGTACAATTTTATCCTTGCTATGTCTTATTTGCAATAAAAAATCCCATTTCACAAATATAACACATCTTTTCTTATCATTTTATCGTATTTTTATTAAGCTTTTTCCAATTTTATTTCATCATTAAATAAAGCATGCAAAATGTGTAGAATACTGTTAGCAACCATCAATACATACATAGGAGCTCGCATTAGTGTTATTGACTTAAATGACATTAACATTTTTATATTTA
This sequence comes from Lumnitzera littorea, assembly GCA_024138015.1. NCBI lineage: Eukaryota > Viridiplantae > Streptophyta > Magnoliopsida > Myrtales > Combretaceae > Lumnitzera > Lumnitzera littorea. The sequence goes on along the minus strand of JAMXBB010000003.1, from coordinate 74,721,561 downwards.
ATTTTTTTATTGAAAACATTATCTTATATTGCTTAGGTTAGATATATTTTATTATATTTTGATTTGATAGGATTTTATTAATTCATATAGTTTCCTTTTCTCTTATCTTTTAGGTGGTTCATTAGTAACCATTAGATTGAATTATACCATGTGGTCATATTTTGTCTTATTCTTTATAAATAGTTTTTTCTTATTAAGGTTTTAAAATGATACACTATTGATTGAATAAAATTACTTTCAAAATTAATATGATATTGTCTCCATCATATGGTGTGAGGTCATACATTGCGTTAGTGATGTGAGACCTCAATTATAATTATTTTTTTCATCCATTCTTGCTGTTCCAATTCTATTTCTTATATATTTCATCACTATTGCAATTACAAATTTTGAGTCTATAGTTTTCATTCTCGAAGCAAGTTCACATTTGCATTACCACCATCACAAATTACATAAAGACCAATTAAAGACTTTCATAGTACTTATGCATAGAGGAACATTACTATTGTATGGGCGTTGTGACTCTTATTCACTCAAGGCCACACTAAAAGGTTTAGCATAATCAACATAAGAGATTTGTTAAAAAGTAAAATTACACAAAGGCTTTAAGACTGGAAAATATTAAAGACCAAGATTCCCCTTTCACTAAGAATAAAATACTATTGTATTTTGTTTTATTATTTCTGGTGAATTTTGTTAGTAGTCTTATTAGAATTATTGCATAATTTTAGTTTTCAATTTTAATTTTTACATATTTCTAAATTGTGTCCATTCTTTTAATTAATGCTGGTTTTGTTTCCTTACATTAATTTTGGTATTAGAGCCTAAATTAGAGTTTGTTCTTAAGAAAAAAAAAATAATCTTCACTTTTTTTTCTCTCTTTGTTTTCACTTAACTAAAGAAAAATGTTCAATACCAGAAAAACCTATAGTGATAGAACTTTTGAAGAGAACTCGTCTATTGAAAATAATATTAGTGAACCACATAAGTAGGTGGTCCCTAGCACAAAAGAAGTTATGACCATATTAGACATAATTTGTCGCCGATTAGACTTATGCAAGTTGCACGGATGTCCTAAAAGCTGCTAGGTTACTTGTTGGTGATGATGATATTTAAAAAATTCTAAATAGAGCCCCAAATAAATATCTTGACTTTGAGGATGATCAACCCCTAGACGATCACTTCAAAGGAATCCTAGATCTAAAAATGTTTGAAAAGTTGACATATGCGTCATAGGATGCAACATAGGAGGTTTCAATTAGGTGAATATGCAGAATCTATCTTGGAAAACCTACATCATGACAACCATATCGATAACCATAATAAGCATATTAAGGTAGATCCACCATTTTCTAGTGGTAGCCTTAACCTTACTATTTTGATAAATTGCATAACTCCCATTAAGCAATATTTTGATTTCTATATGGTGCTTGGGGACTTCAAAGTATGATTTGCAAAGGTGACATTGATTGCTTAAGTTAAACTATATTACACCAATGTAGAATGCCAATTTTTGTGATTAAGACAACCACTTATACATAATTGGGTAGAGGTGAAAATCAAGTTTAAGGAGAAATATATCTCTTTGTCTTAACATTAATTAATCATTTTCTATTTTGATTTATTTTTCTATTTTATTTTCTTGATTATTGTATTCTAGTTTATTGTTTATTGGGGTAGATGTTATATAATATAAAAAATTAAATTAATTAAATTATTTTGAAATTTGATTTCAAATTTCTTTTTTCAACCTACTTAAGTCCAATCCATTTGGGCCTTATGAAGTTTCTAACTAAGGAGCACGTAGATCAAGATAAAACTTACAAAAAATATATCAATCTTAAGCAAGGAACCTTAACAGTTAGGTAATACATAGCTATGTTTGACAAACTTTTGATTAAGTGTGATGAGTTGGAGTTGCCTATGTTGGCATTCACTAAGTTCATATATGGCTTACAACCCAACATTAGTATATTGCTTTGTCTTTGTTGTGATGAGACCTTAAAAAGACCTTCCAATAAACCTTAGAGATAGAAAACTTGTTGAAATCACAAAGGAGGTTTTTGTCAAGTCTAGGAGTGAGTCTCTTAGAGTAATAATCTAAGTGAAAGATTTAGCAAATCTACTAGAAATGCCTCTAGACAACCTAAAATTGGTATTCCTATTGTAACCTAAGATAAGAACACTAAAGGTAAAAACATTGCTTTAGAGAGTTTTAAGACAAGTTCTAGTAAAAATAAAAATGTTATAAGTGTCATAGTTCTGATTGCTTTGCATACCAATGCCTAGTTAAGAACCTTCATATAGGAGAAGGGACAATAGAGAATGATGACTGTAAGGAGTTACATCATAGTTTAAAAGAATAGACTAATAATGAGGACAGTATGGTTTTGGATTGCAATGAAGGTAACCTGATCATTATTAGGTATCTTATTACCCAACTTAAAGAGGAAGACAATTGGAGAAGGACTACCATATTCCACTATACAAAGTGTAATGTTCATAACTGTAAAGTGATCATTGATGACGGTAGCATTATGAATGCAGTTTCATAAGTTGTAGTATCTAAGCTAAGCCTTAAGCCTAAATCGCATCTTAATCCTTATTAGGTAGCTTAGGTTTATCTATCATTTAAGATTGTTTGGTTTCTTTACAATTTGTTGCATACTTAGGCAAAATTTGGTGTAATGTACTACTCATGGATATTACTCATGTTTTTTAAGGGAGAACTTAGTTATATGACCTAGATGTGGTTCATCACGATAGGGTTAACATTATGTGTTCATGTAAGATGGAAAGAAAAATGAGCTTAGTTTTTCATTGCCAAAAGAACTTAAAGTCAATACAAATGAAGGGTTAATCAACACATAGAATTTAAGAAACCTCTCCATTTATAGGGAAGGTACATTATATGCTTCAATAGTTAAGGAAGTGGATGAGTATACCTTAAGCCAAAGTTTAGCCTACCTGCAGAAGTAAAACAATTACTTGAGGAATTTAAAGACCTTACCCTATTGAAGCTTCTTGATAGGTTACCCCTATGCATGGCATATAGCATGCCATAGGCTTATTCTTAGATTAGCCTTACCTAACTTGCCTAACTATAAAATGAATGTCAGTGAGCATGCTAAATCGAAGAGGTAAGTGGATGGTTTATGGTAGAAAGCTATTAGGAGAAGTCTTAGTCCATGTACTATATCCATACTTCTTACTCCTAAGAAAAATGGAAGTTGGAGGACGAGTGTAAGTTTATGGGCCATCAACAAGATCACTATTAAATATAGGTTCCTAATCCTCAAGTTAAATGACATGTTAGATTTGCTTTTAAATCTTCAAAAATTGAACTCAGGTGTAGATACCATCAAATTAGGATAAGACTGGGAGATGAGTGGAAAGTAGCCTTTAAGACTAAAGAAAGCCTATATGAGTGGTTAGTCGTACCCTTTAGATTGACCAACCATCTACTTTTATAACAGTGATGACATTAAGTGTTAAAACCATTCATTAGAGTGATGACATTAAGTGTTAAGACCATTCACAGGAATGTTTCTTGTAGTGTATTTTGATGATATCTTATAACACCCACGAAGAGCATATGCCACACTTAAGTTAATTGTTTAAAACACTTAGGCATGAGGATGTGTACTTGAAAAAGTGTGCCTTTTTAACAGCTCAAGTAATCTTCATAGATTTTATTATGATAGTAGAGTGGTTAAGAGCAAACCGTTGAAAAAATTAAAGCAATTGTTGAGTGGCTTAAACTAAAGAGCATTCATTTGTTTGGAGTTTCCATCGATTAGTAACTTTTTATAGGAGATTCGTTAGAAAATCTAGCATCATTATGGCCCTAATTGCAAATTGTATTAAAAAGGGGGAACTTAGTTGGACCAAAAATTCTTTGAAAGCATTCATAGAAATCAAGAACAAGATGACTAAAGCACTAATACTTAAGTTAGTTGATTTTCCTAAAGTGTTTGAGGTTGCTCATGATGCATTTAATATAGGGATAGGTGGAGTACATAGCTAGGAGGGATACCCTGTAACTTTCTTTAATGAGAAATTGAATGAGGAAAAACAAATTTACTTAACCTATGATAACGGGTTTTATGCAGTGTTTGAAGCATTGACACATTAGGGACATTATATGTTATATAATGAATTTATGTTATATAGTGATCACTAGGCTATCAAGCATTTCAATTCACAAAAGAAACTTAGAGCTAGACATATAATGTACCTTCAATTTGTAGGAGTACTCATTTATATTGAAGCATAAGGCTAAAGTTGAGAATCAAACTTACTTATGCTTTGAGTTGCATGCACTTTTTGGTAAGTACATTAACTATAGAGGTTGTTACCTTTGAAAAATTGAGAGAGCAACATGTGACTTGTCCGGATCTTAGAGAGATCTATGCTTCATTATTTGGTTGTTAGTTAAGGCTTTACATTGACAATGTCCTTAGGGATGGCTACTTGTTTAGGGGTGATAGATTTTGTGCTCTTAAAACTTTCCTAAGAGACATTTTAATTTAGGACTTGCAAATGAGAGTTGCAATTAGTCATTTTAGGAGAGATAAGATCGTAGTTATAGTTGAGGATAGGTTTTATTATCCTAGCATTAAGAGAGATGTGGCTAGAGTTGTGAGGTAGTATTGTACTTGTTAACTTTACAAGCATAGGAAATAGAACACAGGTCGTTATATACCTTACTTATGCCACATTCTCCTTAGTTGGACATTAGTAGAACTTTGTCTTTGGTTAACCTATGATGACTAGGAAACATGATTTAGTCTTTGTGGTAGTTGATCACTTCTCTAAAATGTCACATTTCATACCATGTAGTATGACTGCTAATGCCACTCATATTGCTAAATTGTTCTTTAATGAGATTGTTATCTTACACAAGTTGCCTAAAACCATTGTATTAGATAAGGATGTCAAATTTTTTATTTTTTTTTTCTTTAGAAGACATTATGGAGAATGCTAAGTACCGGATTATAGTTTTCTTCTAAATTTCATTGTCAAACTGATAGTTATCAAAGTGGTCAATTAGTGGCCATGTGCCCTACTTGGGATCATATCCTTCTTATGGTAGAATTTGCTTATAATAGCTTAGAAATAAATGTACCAAATTGAGTCCCTTTGAAGCTGTACTTGGCTATTAAGTTAGATGCCCCATTAATCTTATATCACTTCCACTTTCATTTAGACCTTCTAGACATGTTAAGTCATTTGCCACCTATATGATTTACAAGCAAAAATAAAAAAGAAGATTAACTTTAAGTTAATTTACTACAAATGAAACATCCCACAAAATGATTTCAAAAACAAAAGTTAGTCTAGTAAAACACTCTTTTATTTTAAATCCTAGCTCAGCAATTATGACAAGATTAATTTCAATTTAATTTAAGATTAGCTTGTTTTTGAGGAGTTGCACCAAATTACCATATTCATATTTAGTAAGATAACCTAAGGATAAAAGGAAAGAAAAGAGAAAATCTTTCCTTTGTTTTATATTGTTACCCCCTGAAAAAGGTTAATAGTATTGCAAGAGGTTTTAAGGATGCATTTAAGTGTTTATGAAGATTTGTAGAAGAAGGTAATGATTTATCCCCTTTATTGAGTTTAAATTTTTTGTTGGAATAACATTATAAGCTGTGATTTATTGTTTAAATAAGGAGATTTTTCCACTCAAGGGATCTTGATGATTGGTGCTTAACCCTAAAAAATTAAAGCATCAAAATTAATCTCAAGTAAGAATCTAAACATTAATTTGATTTTATTAGATATATGGAGTTTTGATTTGATTGTTATCATAAGAAATTGATTTAAAATCTGTTATATGATTACTAACCTATGGCACCTAGAATATGATAATTGAAAATGGTGTAATGAAATCCTTAAGTTTAAGGAATAATGTTGATTTAGTTTTAATTTGGAGATAGTATCAATAAACTAGGATGCTAAGAAAATTGAAGCAAAGTTGATCTTCTTGAAATCTTTTGGATATGAAAATTCAGGGCTATAAATTGTTGTTGACTAAATATGTTAATTTTAGGTTGATGTGGATTGATCTTAAATGGATAAAAGAAAATAAAAAGATTTGTTGTAAATGCGTAAAAGAAATTGACATAGTAAGACATAAAAATATGGTTTTAGAATCATTGGTCTAATGGAATATTAAAGTTGTTAATTAGTAATTATCACGCCTCAAAGCGGTAGAGTCATAATAGTCCCATTATGTAAACCATTCTAAGATAGAAGCTGATTTTACAGTTGATATCTTAGACTTGATTTATACAAGGTGTCCATGATTAATCCGCTTTGAAATAAATAATTCACAAATTAAACAAGTTATCTACCTAAGAAAGTATGAATATATATATATATATATATATATTAGGATTCAAATATTACAATTAATGTTTACATAATTTCGTAACATTATAATATCTACTAATATGTTATTTAGAAATGGAAGATTCTAAAGTAAAAATTAAGACCTTAATAATATATCTGCTCTTCATGTTTGTTTTCTTACTCCCTAGGATTTAATAGTTACTAGCTTTAAGATAATTTTAAGGTTGCTTACTAGCTAACACCTACAACAATATTTATAGAGATGTGAGCAACCAATCGCTTACTAAATTGGGACAAAGACTTAAAACTATAAATCAAACACAAACAAGGTTACCAATTAAATTAGTTAGATGCAATAAACGTATAAGCAAATACCATCGTATGACATTATCCAATCTATTATAAGATTAGAGAAATTACACTTGCTCTAATCTAGATTAAGGAGTTTAGCATACATGTTAATAGCTTACAACCAAATCTAAGCTTATGCAATAGAGACAACACTCCTCCCACTACTACCTTCAAATCATTGACTTTACCTTTGTTGCGACCTCCTCTCTTATTATTTAGTTTGACTAAGAATGAAGAATGGAACCATCATGCTATCAAGCACTATTACATTTAAAGGGGTCAGTATTTGGCTGAAAAACCCTAAACGTTTCTCCGAATGGATTAAAATGCTTGTCCGGGTTAATTTTACAAGTCATATATTATTAAGTCCAATTAAGGTAATCAATCCACATCATACAATACATAACAGTTGTTAATCAATACAGTAAGCCAATAATACACTATATAGTCAAAAATACGCACACATAAGTATGTGCACAATTAAACTATCTATAGGCACAAACAAGTATAACCTTAAGCTTCTAAGTACTATAAAATAGTACTTTGCAATATAGTGATGTATTAATCCCAACTTACCTAGATTTCCCGCTTGCTCACTCAAAGTGCAACTTACATAGGCCATCGCTAATAATCCCTATAATATAAAGGTTGTTTTAATTCTTATATAACTACTATAGATAGGTTTTATTATATAATATAGATTATGATTATCTTTAGTTTATGGTCTTACTATATTTAGTGATTTAGGTCTGAGTCTCTTGGGATTGCTTCTCTTTTTCAGCTTGGTTTCAAATTTGTTTCTTATTTTGATTCCAATTTAGCTTTTGAATAAGATTCTAATTTACCTTTTTATTACCCTCTATTTATAAGTCTTTTAAATGCTTTTTAATTTTTTTCTTATGGTTTATTTGATGAGTATAACCTTTGGTTTAGGCTTTTGACTTACTATTTAATATACTTATATTAACCCTAATTCTATTTCTACTTCTGAATCAATTTTTGATTTAGAAATTATCCACATTTTAACATGCCACTCATACATATGTGTGTGTATATAAGCTTTAAATCTTTAGTTTTTAGTTTAAAAATATAATTTTACTCAATTGTTGAAGTTTTATATTTCTTATGACTAAACTAGTTCTAAACTAGTTTTTGATTTTATTTCTGAATCAATTTCTAAATTAAGTTTTGTTTTTAGCTTCTAATTACTATTTTTATTTATAAACCTTAGGAATTCCTCTCGAACCAATATGTGAAATTCGTCTAACTATACTTAGGTATCCTTAATCTTCGTTTTAACTTCTAACCAGTATTTTAGTCGGTATAGTTCACTATATTCCTAATTTAACTACTGTATTTATTTTCGATGTAAGTATAACCTACATTTTTCACATAATTTCCTAAATTCTCATTCCAAATTAGATTTATATAATTTTCCTAATATTTTAATATTATCGATTTTAACCTAATTTATTTTACTCATCTACTTTCCCTCTTCACATATTATCCACTATTTCCTAATTTACACATCTAACACATATCCAACCTCTCCAACATCACTAATACCATCCTTAATCAATATCTAACTTCTCAAAATATCCAATTACACCCTAAATCATAAAATTAACTTAAATGTATTATTTTAGCTATTATTTCTTTATATTTATTTATTACACAATATCCATATTACATAAAACTATTACCTTAGACACCATAAATACCATCTCACATCATCAACCTCATCTAAAGATACCTAATTACATACTAAATTAGTAATTTCACCAAATTAACATTAAATTACCAAATTAAGCCCACAAATGATCTTTTATGCATGATTTTAGGGCTTAAAAATTAAGTAAATATTTAGAAAATAAAATTTAAGAAAAACTTTTCATAGCATTGTAATATATATCCTAACTAGTCTATACAAAAATTTTGAAGTCAAAACTACAACATAAAGGTCATTTAAATATAAAATCGAAAACTAGCTTGAGTTTAGTTATTTCTTAAGAGTAGTACATCTTGAGGCCTAAATTTATCAAATTGGAATTTTTCCCTAAATCTACATACTAAAATATCCTAGAATACCAAATTTCATAATTTTCTAAAACTATTTGATATTTTTAATAAATTAAACAAAAATTGAAAGGAAATTTAAACCTACTGGCATTACTAACTCTAGCCATTGTCGACTACCTTGTGGTGGCAGGTTTGGTGTCACCCCATGTGCTGTTTAGGTGTAGGTTCTCCTATATTGCCCTAAATACACACTATTTTGCTATTTATTTGTTTTTTTTTTTTGTAAAAATACCCTTTCCATTTTCTTAAGCCCTCTTTAATTTTCCTAAACTCACAATCGACCAAAATGAACTTTGGAAGAGGTTTGCTGAATTTATAGTTTGGTCTAAGGTTTTTCTTTCGATTTTTGATTGCCAAGTGTCCCTTATCTCATTCTTTTTTGCTTTCTATTTGTTCTACTTTAGTTGGCTGATTTTCTTTCTTTAATTTTCAGTTTACCACACTTATTTCTAGACCATTCTACACTTCTCATGAATTTTTCTTTAATTTTTATGAATTTTTTTAATTATTTAGTGTTATTTTAGCTTAATTTAGGTATTTTAAGTAATTTTGCGTAATTTTACCTATACTTAATACATATATAGTACAAGTAAATATTCCTAAATATTATTTATATTATTTTATGATTTTTAGTGTGCTTATAATTTGTTTCTATTAATTTGTTAGTTATCGGAACTCGTTTTACACGTTTTCGATAAATAGTGGGTAATATGCTTATAATTCAATATTCTAATATTTAATTATTTTATTATTTATTTTCTTAAATCCAAACATACGGAATTACTTTTAATAATACTTCTAGCTTCATCATAAAATTTGAACTAATTAGACAATTTATTTAATTACCCTAAATTTTACATGCTAAGCCTCCAAACGCCTAGTTACAAGGCTTAAAATAATTGTAGAAGATCATTTAGATAATTAGTCTTTTAGCCCAATTTAATGCTATGAACCAATATTTTGGGCTAGTGACAAAGTCTAGGAAATAGGCTTGATTTGGGATGTTTTAGGAAAATTTGGCTTGTTAGGCTTAGAATGGTGATTGCTAAACTAGATTTTCTACTTTCATCCTTGCTTGGTTATTGGCTTGTGAAAAATAGACTTGAAAGTAGCTTTTCTTGAGTTCACTTTGGTTTTGTTTCATCTTATTAGGCCTTAAGGAAGCTTATATGTGCTTTAAGCTTATTTATAATAATAATGGGCTTCTTTTAATTATTATAAGCCCTTGCATAAATGTAAGTCCATATCCAAGGCCATGAAAGCTGGAGGAGAGGATAAGCTTCAGTAACTAGCCTTAATCTTAGCCATTCATTTTAAATTGATTCGATGAATAAGGTTTAGCACCACATTCTATAAATAAGAGGCTTTTCCTCTCATTTGCTTCATTGAAAATATTGGCAAGCTTAAGACAAACAATGAAGTTCTACTGAAATCACTCCTTAGAAGATCGAAAGGTAATTTATCAAGAACATCATTTGCTGTCACATGTGTGCACTTAAGGTACTAAGTTTGTCCATTCTTTTTCCCATGTCTCTTCTTAAAGATATCCCTCTATGTGCCATCGACTCAAGACATCTCCTAGGTTAAGTAGCATACTCATTGCATGTGATTGACCTATTGTAGCAACCTAACCATACATTATTTGGCAACTCCACTAAGGATGGAGAGACTTGACAGAATGGTACATGCACGTAAGAAGAATGGAAATGACTAACATGTTTAGGAACACTAGAACTAACATAAGAGGGTTAAGCAAACCTAAGTAATGCAAGATATTAGTGTGCCAACCACTGTGCTAGTACTAGGAAGTATGTAAACACTTGGAAACATACAAGCATCTAGACACATGCAAGCACCTAACCCTATGCAAATGCACGAGGCTATGCAAGCACTTGGGACTGTGTAACTGCCCACTACTAATGATTCACCTATACTACACACCATATAAGAAAATACCTGTAAGATGAACGAACTCTTTACTACTATCATTTAATTCTAACTAGGCATGGTAGCTACAGCTATTGCAAATACCGATATATTTCTACGTATAACTCTACTAACTCTTGCTATGACAACTACCACTTTAACAAAAGTTGCTACATTACTTGGTGTAAATCCACACATAACTATTACTACCATCGTACCTACTGGTATGTTATCCAAGATGGCCGTATTTCCACTAAACGTATAAGTCTCAAGATTCGAGCCTCCTGCTATCGCCTCAGAAGACGTTTAGTAACATGAATAAGTTAACCTAGTCCCTATAAAAGGTAAAGAAGGGGCAACAAGAGGACCTTATATGCCTACTGTAACACTTGACCTTAGCTCATAGATACCTGCAATTAAAGAAATAAGGATCTATCCTAGAGCATCCTCCTCTTCGAGGTGCAAATACAATTGTTAATGACTAGTACAATTGCACCCCACAACCTAATATCGATGCTCCAAATAGTAGCCAATCTTATACCTATAACTTCGTCCTACATAATGAAGGAGGATATGGAAAAGTACATGAGACAAATACGAGTAACACCTTCTACTAACATTCTCAATTTGAAATTCTTGTAGCCTTAGAAGGTCATAGATAAATCTTACCCAAAGGACTACACCACTCTTAAATTTAACAAATTTAATAGAAAAGCAAGGGAGCACCAAAGAACATCTCCTCAAGTTTGTGGAGATACTTGATGTTTACAACCTTAATGACAACCTTAAGTTAAAGGAGTTTTCAAAGTCTGATGAAAAAGGCCTACAATGGCATGTCAACTTGCCCATAGGATCAATTGATTCATAGGGAACCATGTGCAAGCTATTCATGGAAAAAATTTTTGAGACTCAAGAATGAGTAATTATTATCAGTATGGGGTACGCTAAGCAACGCTTAAGGAAAGACTTTATGGACTATGTTAAACGCTTTAGGGAATGCTTGTTGGACATCTATGATACATGTAATGAGAAAGAACTTGTTAAAATCTATATCCAAGGCATGTTTACGGAATGTGCCATGCATCTTGAGAACTTTTAACTGAATTCCTAATAAGGATTAAGGACCAATCATGCACTCTCGAACCCAAGGGCTCACTCAGATGATTCGCCGAGCTATCTAAGGTGAGTTAAATACCGAAGAACATTGCATACCCCAGTCTAACCTGCTAAGCTACTTCATTTCTTACATCATCCAAGAAGCTGCCAAGGCGACCAGTCGATGTGCCAAGCCGACCACTCTACCGCCTACCTATCTAAGCATTGAATCAAGATGTAGCCAACTTTACCAGTGTCGAGGTCGAGCTTATAGTTGTTCAAAGCCAATTACCCAAGGCCGACCTGAGAATGAGTTACCCCAGAATTACCCTCTGTCTAATCCCAATTGTCCAAGTTACTAAACTTCTAACATCGACCTGACTTGATCAGGATACGTCCTTGTTCGGTCAATAGTATCATAAGCACCACAGACTGAGCAAATGGCGTACATGCTATTCTTTTCTTACATCCGTATGGTCCTTTCTAACAATGGACATTCTTTTTGTACGATTACATTGATACCCTTGTAAATTATTCCCCCTTCTTCCTTAGCTAGTACGAATCCTTTTTTTGTAATTTCCTGTAACCTAAGACTTACCCTAATTGGGTATTATAAAGACTCACAAATTATAATAGCCACAACATAAATATACAAAGAATACAATGAACTTTCTCACTCTCTAGAGATAAGTGTCCTTTTACTTACTCTTGAGCTACTTTTATCTAACCTATCAAGTATGGACTAATAGCGAGTGACCTCCAGCCATAATTGTACGTTATATTAAGTGTAACCCAAGCTCATGTGAAGTGTTGGTGTGTCATATCCATCGTTTGTGTATGGGAACCCCTACTTAACCTTCAACTACCATTTAACTTTCGAACCATCTCGTGGTCTATACCTATCCCTTTGGTTATGCATGATATTGGGTCCGTATGTTCATCCACGAATCCGTATTATCCTAGTATTAGAGCTTAGCTACATTCAAAGCTAAATTATGCTATTGTGGTCTTTGAGTGATTTGTTACTGTTCTCGTATGATAGAAGTTCTATAGTTAAAATCAAAGTTTAGGTAGTTGAGAAGTGTTGAAGGAAAACTTTATGCCCTATTTTCCTATGTTTCCTATACACAAAACAAAGTACAATTGTTTGTTTATTCACTATGTATAGTTGTCATAGTAGTGGGAGTGGTGGTTATTGTTCTATTATTGTCATTCACAACAAGAACTTTGGGTAGTGTTTAAAACATCACCTTTGAGAGTTAACCAACAATATCAGATTCAAGTGTTTAAGGAGCTTTGGGAAACCAAGAAAGTGGTACTCAATATGGCTAAGGGCAAGAAGGACGCTTCACACCTCAGTTAGTGGGTGATTGCTTAGATAGGCTTATCAACTTGGTAATTAACTTGGTGACTGTTATCTAAGAAGGCAAACAAAGAGCTAGAAATAATCCAATTAGAGGATGTGAGCAATAAGAATGAGACAATGGTCAGTTTAGTTAAGTTAATGCCTTAGCTCGACTACCTTAGGTAAAAGGAATGGGTAAAGCTGCTAGGCGAGGCTAGTACTTAAAGAAATTGAAGAAGAGGAGGAGTACTACGAGCTTAGAGAAAGGAATGTATAAGCCCCCTAAAGTTAAAGGGTTAAAGATGTGAATACTGAGCTTCTTTGGAGGTGGTGATGCTAAAGACTACCTAGATTGGGCAAATAAGATTAAAAAGCAGTTTAAATGCTATGAAGTGCCCAATAATACAAAGGTTAGACTTATTGTATTGGAGTTTACTGGTTATGTTGCCCTATGGTGGAAGAACTTGCAGGCTACCTGACGTAGAGAAGGGGAACAAGAAGTTAGGAGTTGGGATGAAATGAAGAGGGTTATGAAGAGAAGGTTTGTGCTGAGCTACTATTTGTAGGATGCCTTCAAAAGATTACAGAAATTGAAGCAAGGAGGATTGACCATTGAAGCTTATGTTAAGGAATTCTAGATGTTAATGATCCGACACAAAGTTAGCAAACCAAAAGACTGAACTGTATCTCGATTTATTGATGGAATGAAGTATGAGATTAGAGATATCTTAGAAACCATGTGTTACGAACAGTGACCAAGAATAGATAAGACTAGTCACTGGATAGGTTGAATCTTGCAGAATGCTTGATAAAGGTAAATGGGGAAAGGTATAAAAGGGTAAAAGTAAATGATGAAAATAGTAAGCAAAACCCACGAATAGCTTTAAAGGATATGACGTACTAATGGAACTTCTGAGGACTCATAGCACAATTCGATATGATGTACGAATAGGTCGAATGAGGTTACTTATCACCTAACCTTACTTAACAAAAAGGATAAGAGTGATGCCGAGAGTAAACAAACAATGTTTACGCGAGAAAGAAAGTATTCAAGTGTATTTAAGGTTATCTGATTTGTAACAGCTACAAGTATAAGGGTATTTATACCCGTAAGTTTGGGTAACTCGCCTAAAAGGGAAAAGACAAAAAAGACATTTCCTAAAAAAGCAATATACACGATACAAAAGGGTAAAAATAAATATATAAGGAAAACAAAAAGGACATACCACAAAAGGGTAAAAATGAATAGATAGAAAGGACATACTACATAGCAATAAGCGGTCATATAGCATGGCATTAAAGGTGACTCGGCAAGGAAGTATTCAACCTTAGTAGGGGTTGGTTGGAATAGAAGATTTGTCATACTAGCTCCTCTAGTCTTTGGGTTCGGCTGCAGGTAAGAGGTCCAGTAGCTTAATTCCCATAATTCCCTCCAGGTTATTTTGGATTTGGGATTAAATCCAAAAGGTGTTCGCTCAGTTCTTCATTAAGGTGAAATGGACTAAGGCCGGCAATGTTGAAGGTGCCAGAAACTCCATAGTCCTTAAGCCATTCCAACCTATAGGCGTTGTCACTGATTTTCTAGAGGATTTTGTAAGGTCCTTCCACTCTTGAAGATAATTTGTTCTTCATCTTGTTCGAAAACCGTTCCTTGCTGAGGTGTAGCCATACTAAGTCTCCCAACTGAAATTGTTTGGCCGACCTACCCTTGGTTTTTCTTACATTCTTCTAGCAGCTTGGTCGATGTGCTAAGTGACCATATCATAGATGTGTTGAAGAGATTGTGCTTTGGCCGAGGCGTCGAGGTCTTCTTGTATAGGTATTGATACAGGGGCATGGTCGAAGGGCAACTTAGGATTGAATCCATATACCACTTCAAAGGGATTCTGTTTAGTGGTGTCATGTATAGTTTGGCTATAGGTGAACTCGACTACTGGTAAGCAAACATCCCAATCAACTAAGTTCTTGCCTACTACAGTTTGAAGCTGTAAACCTAAAGTACGATTAACCACCTTTGTTTGGCCATTAGTTTGGGGGTGACATGAGGTAATAAAGAGTAATTTGGTTCCCAGCTGACGCCATAAGGTTCTCTAAAAATTGCTTAAGAACTTCGGATCTTTGTTAGAGATTACACTTCTCGACACGTCGTGTATCTGCATAACCTCCTATAAGAAAAGAGAAGCAACAATCGAGGTGTCATTAGTTTTGGTGCAAGGTACGAAGTGTGGTATCTTACTAAACTAATCCATGATGACCATTACAAAATTTTTACCTTAGGTAATTCACGGCAGTCCAAGAATGAAGTCCATACTTAGTTTAGTCTACGACCTCATTGAAACAGGTAAGGGCATTGCTTTCCCTTGTTTGGCTCGGCACTTAGCCTTTTTGCACACAATACAGCTTTCGACAACTCGGTGCAAATCTCTTCGTATTCTCGACCAAAAGAATCAGCCATTCAATAGTTCACAGGTCTTCATCTCTCCAAAGTGTCTAGAGAGTCCTCTACTATGGGCTTCCCTAATTAATAATTCCCGTAAGGAACAAGTTGGCCTTCACAGTTTCCCCTTTCAGAACAGGTAGCCATACTCCACATAATACTTAACCACTGTCCTCCCATCCATGCATCGCGAACTTATTGGCCTAAAGTGTGGATCCTTAGAGTACTATTCTTTGATACTTGCAAAACTAAATAACCTAATCTGCAGTTTTGATAAAAGCGTATGTCTCCTCGAAAAAGCATCTACAACTACGTTGCTCTTTCCCTACTTGTATTTAATTATAAAATTGAATCCCTTAAGGAATTCAACCCATCTCGCTTATGGCTTCGATAACTTAGTCTGACTTTGGAGGTACCTCAGCGATTCATGGTTAGTATATATGACATATTCTCTCAACAGTAAGTAATGTTGCCACACTTGCATTGCTCAAATCAGTGCCAAAAGTTCCTTGTCATACATGGAGTAGTTTAGCTATAGTCCTCGAAGCTTCTCACTGTGGAAGGCAATTGGTTGACCTTCTTGCATTAAGACAGCACTTATTCTAACACCTGATGCGTCGTATTCCAGCTCAAAAATTTTGTCAAAGTCTTAACACTGGGGTAGAGGTCAATCTTTCTTTTACATTGATAAAACTCCTCTCCTCCCTTTCTCCCCATCCAAAGTCAGTGTTCTTCTTTGTTAACTTAGTGAGTGGTACAGTGATGGTGCTAAAATTCTTGATAAACCTTCTATAAAATGAAGCCAATCCATGGAAACTTCTTACATTGGCATAAGTAGTAGGAGTCGGTTACTCAACAATTGCTTCATTCTTCTCATCATCGACTCGTAAGCCTCCTCTATTGACTACATACCCTAAGAATACCACTTCTTCCTGGTAGAAACAACATTTCTTTAAATTGCCAAATAGTCTCTCAGCACGAAAGATATCCAAGACTACTCTAAGATGTTCATGGTAACTTAGCATGTCGGCATTATAAACCAAGACATCATTAAACTACATTATGACACACTTTCCAATGAAATGTCTCAGTACATGGTTCATAAGTCTCATGAAAGTGCTCGAGGCATTTGACAAGCTGAAGGGCATGACCATCCACTCATAAAGTCCACATCAAGTCTTGAACGTAATCTTCCACTTGTCTCTTGACCTCATGCGAATTTGATAGTAGCTAGACTTGAGATCAATCTTATTGAAAATCTTGACTCTACTCAGTTCATCTAACATGTCTTTTAGCCTTAGGATCGGATACTTGTATTTGATCGTGATTTTGTTTATAGCTTAGTTGTCAACACACATTTGCTAGGTTCCATCCTTCTTCTATACTAGAAGTGCAGGCACAGTACAAGGGTTGAGACTCTCTCTCACATAACCTCTCTCGAGCAACTCATTGACTTAATGTTGGAGTTCAGAAACCTACTTGGGATTCATCTGATAATCTGGCTTATTTGATAGCGTTGCGACAGGTACTAAGTCAATACGGTGCTCTATACCTTGAGTTGTAGGCAACCCCTCAAGTAACTGTTCTGCGAACAAGTCGGCGTAGTCATCTAGCAACTCCTTAATTTCCTAGGGAAGCTCACCCTACTCCTTCATTTCCAATAGTCACCTAACAAATAATAGGGTCGACTTGTTAGCATTGATGGCCTTTCAGAGCTCGGCTTTACTCATCACCAGAGCTTTCTTCGATCTGCGAAAGAGTTTCATCTATAGCTTGTGAACTTCTCTTGGTGGTATCAGATTCAACATGATCTTTCGGTCATCCTTTTCAAACATATACATGTTCCTGTAGTCCTCATGTCTAACTCTCCCGTTAAACAACCACAGCTTACCCAGTAACACATGGAAAGCATACATAGGTAGCACGTCGTAGAGGATCTGGTTAGACTAATTCCGTATAGTGATCGGTAGTAGTATTTACTGAATGACATGTAATGCTCCTTTCTCACTCAACCAATACAACTTATACGGCCTAGGATGTGCAACAGTCGGCATCTTCAGTTTTGAAACAAGATCGGCTGATGCCACATTGGTGCAACTTCCACTATCTACAATGAGAGCACACATCTGATCATTCACCTTACAGGTGGTATGAAACAAATTCTCTCTCTCCTCCTCCTTTCATGAGGGTTCCACACTCATAGTGCACCAAATAACCATAAGTAACCAGTCTAAGTCCTTAGGAAATAGGTCCTCCTTAATCAGTTCTTTCTCAGCATTTTCTTTCTCGGTAGAAACCTCCTCTACCTCCTCCTCGGGTTCTTCATTCGTACTCTCCACTTCTAACTTCGGGATATCTCCCTTAATGACCATCGTCTTTTGGTTCAAGCACCAAGTAGCCATATGTTTGAACCCCTGGCACTTCAAGAACTTAATCTGGCTCATCTTCCTACCAAACCCTTACTCCTTCTCATAAGTTTAGGTCGGCATTTCACCATCGAGTCGGCCTTTCTACTCGGCTCTGACATCAACCCTTCTACTCAGCTCGGTACTTGACTGAGCTCAATGACTTGCTTGACCAGGTTGGCTAATCGGCATCTTGGTTGTTACTTGATCCCTTCTTTGCCTCTTTACTCATTAGGCAATCCTAACAGCTTCATCCATTGTGTCTAGTCATTAGAGTTCCATAATGTCTCCTCTTAATCCAGTAATAAATCTTGAGATAGTTAAGGCTGGTGGTTCTTCCACTTCACATCTTATCAAAAGCATTTGGAATTCTTGAACATACTCATCAACAGTTCGGCCTCTTTATCTCAGCTCCTAAAGCAAAAGTATCTTAGAGATATGTTTTCGACACGATTCTATTTTTGAGCATTCTCTTTATCTCGAGCCAAGTATTAATCTCTCAATAGCTCTCTCTTCTTCTCATGGCCTATAAATTCTTCCACTACATGGTGGCATATCTAGAGAATTCAATAGCAGCAATCCTCACTTTCTCATAATCCTCATATTGATAGTAATCAAACATACACTCCACCTTCTCTTCCCAATTTAGATACTCGTCAGCATTCTCAGATCGATTGAAACTCGAAATTCGAAGCTTCACATAGTCAAATGCTTTGGGGACTCGTATACGCTCTTCTTTAAAATACTCTTCGTCCTCTTCATCAAGCCCTCTCAGGTCTATCCTTCGCCTTACTCATCTGCCAACTCCTCCACCTCGAATTGGTTGAGCTAAGTTCTAACCTCTAATAGGTTAAGCAACTTGTGGAGTATTTTTTATGACCTTAGTAGGTCGGCAAGATAGTGCACAAATAACTCGGTCAAATCTACCAAAAGATTAGCTACCTTATCAAGTTTTTTGTCAGTTCTTTTAGGTGTTCCTTAAGATTGTCCTCTATGGTGGACAATTTCACTATCATCACCAACATTAATATTCATACTTGGGTTTTTCATTTTTCCTCGTAGATTCAAAATTCAAATGAACACTTTAGAAAGTGAATAGCTAATAACACAACAGTCAAATGAACACAATAACTTGCTTTGTTTCTCACACGTAAAACAAAGTATAACAAACTTTAGAAGAACTAATTATAGTTTACACAAAACCTCTGCTTTGATACTAAGATATTGCGAACCGTGACCAAGAACAAACAAAGCCGGTTGTTGGATAGGTTTAAGCTTGCAAAAAGCTCAAAAAGGGTTAATGGGGAAAGGTACAAAAGGGTGAAAGTGAAGGATGAAAATAGTAAGCAAAACCTACGAATAGCTCCAGAGGATATGATGCACTAGTGGAACTTCCGAAGACTTATGGCACAATTCGATATGATGCATGAATTGGTCCAATGAGGTTACTTGCCACCTAACCTTACTTAAAGGAAAGGATAAGAGTGATGCCGAGAGTAAACAAACAATGTTTATGCAAGGAAGAAAGTACTCAATTGTATTGAAGGTCATCTAATCTATTACAGCTACAAGTATAAGGGTATTTATACCTGTGAGTTAGGGCAACTTGCCCAAAAGGGAAAAGACAAAAAGGATATTTCCTAAAAAAGCAATGTACACGATATAAAAAGGTAAAAATAAATATACAAGGAAAACAATCATTGGTGCTACAGATTCTACATATAAAATTGTATACGTGGTGATGCTACATTGGCAAGGTTGTTAAGAGATGCAAACAAAAAGTACGAATAGATGGGTTTGTCCGAGCAGGGATGTCTTAGTTAGTCTAGTCTCTCTCTCTTAGCTACTTGGCAATCACTAAAGAAGATGCCGAGTAATTGGTCGGCTCAGCGTTAGAAAGTAATTATCAACTTGACATACCATAGAGTAATGGTTAGTCATATGGTACGACATTAAAGGTGACTTGGCAAGGAAGTACTTGGCCTTGGTAAGGAAGTATTTGACCTTGGTAGGAGTTGGTTAGAACAAAAAGATTCGTCATGCTAACTCCTTTAGTCCTTGAGCTCAGCTGCGAGTAAGAGGTCTGGTAGCCTGATTCCCATCACCATGGGATATTAGGTTACTTGATGATGCGATCTTAGCCACCCAAGGGATAGAAAGGCATTGAACAGGAAGGTTCTGACCACCAATAGCTGACCTGTCAAACAGAACCAAGTGAGGTTGTTGAGACTCAACTTGCTCAAATTACCCAAGCAAAAGGAGAAGGAAGTCCCAAGGAGTTTGAGAGAGGTCAAAGTTTAGGTAGGAAGACGTGTGAGATTGAGTATTTCAAATGCCAAGGATTTGGACACATGGTCACCTAGTGTTCGAATAGAAGAACAATGGTAATCCAAGGTAAGGTGTTGACTGTTGAGGTAAACAGTACTAATGAAGAAGTAGAGGAGCTAAAAGAGGACAGACAGGTCGAACTATTCAAGAAAGAAGTTATCTACAGTGAAGAAGGTAACTTTATGCTGATCACTCTAGTATTGAGGAAGACAATGAGTGTCAGTCTTGTACCCGAAGGTGAGTAGAGAGAAAATCTCTTCCACATCGAATGCAAAGTGGATGAGTCACTATATGCTCTAATAGTTGATAATGGGAGCTGTACCAATGTAAACTTTGCATTTATGGTCTAGCAATTGAAATTGCTGACCAAGTTTCACCTAAAGCCTTATAAGCTTCATTGGCTTAGTGACAAATGAGCCCTACAAGTGAACAAATGAGTATTTATACCGATCTATATTGGCAAATATCAAGATGAAGTGCTATGCGATGTGTTGCCCATGTGTGTATCCCATATTCTATTTGGATGACTGTAGATGTTCGATCGAGTAGTGATATATGATGGAAGGAGAAATACATATTCTCTAGAGTAGGAAAGTAGGAGGGTGAAACTATGTCTTATGATTGACAAGCAAGTAAAGGTCATGTAGTCCTAACTGAGCCAAACCCTAAAGGAAAAGGCATTAGTGGTAACCTAAGCCGAGCTGAAAAGAGAGACGAAGCTCAAAGGATCGACTTATCTGTTGATCTGAAGAATACTAGAGATGAGGTCCAAGGAGAAGGAGCTGCCTGCCAAGGTAAAAATCTTGCTAGAGAAGTTTGCTGACTTATTTCTAGAAGAGCTACAGAAAGGTTTGCCCCCAATTCGAGGCATCAAGCATGCAATTGACCTACAGCTAAGAGTTGCACTACTAAACAAGCTTGCCTATTGGTTAGGCTGAATCTTAAATAGGCTGTTGAGTTGCAAAGATAGGTAGACAAGTTATTAAAGAAGGGGTATGTGCACCAATCCCTTAGCCCCGTATCATACTAACTTTGTTGGTGCCAAAGAAAGATGGGTCATGGAGAGTGTGTATAGATAGTTGAGAAATCAACCGCATTACCATTAAGTACAGGTATGCCATACCAAGGCTTAATGATATACTAGATGAACTTAATGGAGCGAAGGTGTTCTCCAAGTTCGACCTCAAATTTGGTTACCATTAGATCCAAATATGCGAGGGTAATGAATGGAAGACTACATTTAAGACATGACATGGTTTATATGAATGGCTTGTAATGCCATTTGGACCATCTAATGCATCAAGTACATTTATGTGCTTGATGAATCATATGCTCTGAGAACAAATAGGTAAGTTTGTCATGGTTTATTTTAATGACATTTTGGTGTATAACCCTAACTTGGAGATTCACCAGGAGCATCTCCAAAGATTCTTTGCAAAACTCTAAGCTGAATAGCTCTATGCCAATCTAAAGAAATGTAACTTTTGCTGACCCGAGGTGATCTTCTTGGGGTTTTTTATGATTGGAGGTGGTATCTAAGTCAATGATGAGAAGATAAGAGTAATCATAGAATGGTCTATACCGACCTGTTCTACTGACATAAGGAGTTTCCACAGCCTAACATTTTTTTATCGTTGATTTATATAGAATTTCAGTATGATTGTGGCTTTACTAACCAAACTCTCAAAGAAGAATATTGAATTTAGATGGGGAGAGAAGGAGTAGAGGAGTTTTGAGGAAGTGAAGGAGAGGCTAACTATAACCCCTATCCTAGCTCTACTGAGCTTTGACAAGGTATTTGAAGTAAAATGTGATGCTTTTGGACTAGGCATAGGTACTAAACTGATGTAAGAAGACCAACTATCACTTACTTTAGCAAGAAACTTCGAGAAGCTATACTTAACTATTTTATCTATAACAAGGAGTTCTTCTTCTTAATTTGAGCCCCACCAGTATGGCAACACTATCTACTACCTAAAGAATTTGTGATCTACATCGATCATGAATCCTTAAGATATTTGAAGAGCTAACCCAAGTTGTCTTAGAGACAAGTTAAATGGATTGAGCTTATAGAAGGTTTTTCTTATGTCGTAAAATACAAGAATGGAAAGAATAATATAGTGGTCGACACCCTATCGAAACAACATTCTCTCCTGACCAAGCTATAGACTAGGTTGCTTGGCTTTTCAACAATAATGAATTTCTATGCTGAGGATCCACATTTTGGTCTTATCTATGCCCGGTGTTAGGAAGGACAGATGTTGGACGACTATCATAAGGAAGATAGATATTTATTTAGAAAGAGGAGGCTATGTATCCTAACTTGTTCCATAAGAGAGTTACTACTATTCGAAGTGCATGGAGGAGGATTGATAGGACACTTTGGCCAATATCGAACCCATGAAGTATTATCTGCAAGATTCTTTTAACTAAGAATGATGAGAGATATGTAGTCTATGTTAGAAAGGTATGCGACTTGCTGAAAGGCGAAGAGCCAAGTCGAATAAGGATAATATCTACCCTTGCCCATTCTGACTAAACCATGGTCTAAACCGAGCATAGACTTCATGTTAGGGTTACCAATGAAATCTCAAGGGAAGGACTCCATCATGGTGGTCGTGGATCGATTTAGCAAGATAGCATATTTCGTACCTAGTTCTAAAACTAATGACACTTCAATTATTTCTTTTCTTTTCTTGTAGAAAGTAATCAAGCTTCATGGCGTATCTAAAACCATTGTTTTGGACTAAGACCATAAGTTCATAAGCCACTTTTGGAAGACATTATGGAAGCGAATTGGAACTAAGCTATTGTACAGCAAGTCTTGCCCTCTACAAACTAATGGATAGACCGAGGTTATCAATAGAACAGTGGGAACCTTACTTAGGGTTGCTATCGACCGGAACATAGGTGATTGGGATCTATGCTTACCAATAATTGAATTTGCTTACAATAGGACCCCCTACAATGTGACAAACATGTCTTCCTTTGAGGTTGCCTATGGGTTTAACTTCGAGCTCCTAATAGATCAGGTACCCCTGCTAAGGCTAGATGATGACCTACCAGCTATAGAGAGGGTTCAGGCCATTAGAGCTATGTATCGAAAGGTCATAGAGCAATTAAGCCGATATACTACTAAGCTCAAGAGGTGAGGCCGAGGATGGAAGAAGAGAGAGTTTCAACAAAGTGATCTGGTATGGATCTACCTCAGCAAGGAGCAATTACCGAATTTGAGGAGGAGCAAGTTATTGCCCAGAGCTGACAGACCTTTCAAAGTGCTAGAAAAGATCAATCCTAATGCTTACAAGATCGAATTGCTTGAGGAATATGGAGTCTCAGACTCCTTTAACATTACCAATATCTAACCTTACATTCCTAGGGATGAGCAACCTAGAGCTGAACTAGATTTGATCTTAAATCTCAAACAACCTGGAGGGGATGATAGGGATCAAGGACCAATCACACACTCATGAACTTGAGTGCTTACTTAGATGGTTCACCAAGCTGTCCAAAGTGAGTTAAGTGTCAAGTAATAGTGCATACCCCAGTCTGACTTGTTAAGCTACTTCATTTCCTACAACATCCAAGAAGCTACTAAGGCGCCCAGCCAATGCACTAAGCCAACCCCTTCACTGCACACCCGTCCAAGCATCGAATCAAGATGCAGCTAACCTCACTAATGCCGGGGTCGAGCCGACAATTGTCAAGAGCCAATCATTCGAGGCTAACCTAAGAATGAGTTGCCCTAGAATCACCTTAGTCCAGTCCCAACTGTCCGAGCTATTGAACTTCTGATGCTGACCTAACTTAATCGGGATCCCCCCTTACTTAGCCAACAATGTAATGAGGACCTCAAACTAATCAAACTGTATGCACTGTCCTTTTCTAACATTTGTACAGTCCTTTCTAACAATGGATATTTTTTTTGCTTGATTACATTATCCCCCCTTCTTCCTTAGCTAGTAGGAATCCTTTTCTATAATTTCCTGTAACTTAGGACTTACCCTAATTGGGTACTATAAATACTTGTACATTGCAATAGCCGTAACATAAATATACAGAGAATACAATGAACTTTCTTACTCTCTTGAGCTAAGTGTCCATCTACTTACTCTTAAGCTACTTTTATCTAGCCCATTGAGCTTTGACTAATGATGAGTGACCTCTGACCATACTTGTACGTCATATCAAGTGTGACTCGAGCTCGTGTGAGGCGTTGGTGTATCATATCTATCGTCGGTGTATAGGAACTCCTGCTCAACCTTCAACTGCCATTTAACTTTTGGACCATCTTATGGTCCAGACCCACCCCTTTAGTTATGTACAATATTAGGTCCATGTGTTCATCCATGAATCCGTATCAATTCCTTCGCAACATTGGTAGAAAATGCTTGGAGGACCAACAATTTTATCTCTAAATAAAAAGATGAGCTTGGAAGAAAGTGAAGGCCTTCTATGAACTTTACACATGGAGGAAGACATAGTGACAATAAAAAGATAAGGAACGAGGTCTTTGACAATGCTTCTCCATTCCTATTTTTGATAGACAAAATTTACACAATTACTGATAGTGGATATAGGACAGGAATATCAAATTATGAAGGGCAAATAGGGAACCCATTATATAAGAGAAGAATGATCCTGAATATTGCCAGTATCATAGAGTTGTAAGTCATGCCACCAAGGAGTATAGGAGTTTGAGATGGATATTCCAAAAGAGAATATGAAGTGGCGAATTAGTTGTTGAAGATAACGACATTAGTATAATGGAGAATGAGGACAGTAATGGCGTATAAATTTTTGTAAAAATATTTGATCATGTATTAAAGGTAGAATCTTCCCATCATTTGTATTCATCCTCTAAAAGGAAGAAACAATTTTAACTTGAATCATGAAGTGATATATATATATATATATATTTTGCCCATCTTTTATGGCAACTTACACTTATCTTTTGACAATTGGATTAACCATAATAAAGGAAAATTCTATGGGCATCACCTCACCCTTTGAAGCTGGGACAATCCATTTACATTGTATATGGCTAACATTGTTTGCATAAGCTTACAATGAGTAGGCATAGCTAAGATTGCCATCTAATAGCCCTTTGTTATCAAGCAATTGAAGCATCCTCTTGACAAGCACTATTTAACCATTAAGGTATAGCTATCATTACTACTATGGTTCTCTACTCATGAGTTAGATCAAGAGTAGCTAACATTGCCACCCGGTATCCCTTACTAATAATCTTTATGAAATAAAATTGGTGTAGCTAACATTGCCACTTGATTTGGTGTAACTAACATTGACACTATAATCCATGGATACACAAATTTATCTAACATTACTGGCTAGTGTTCCTTAATCACAAGATTGAAGTGATCTTAGTTATGATAGGTCGAAGTGATCCCATAGCAAGCTTGACATCTATAATGCCTCTCCATAGCGTCGAGGTTGGAGCAACCTCATTCATGAATTATCAAATTGGTCATATCATAGTAGCTATAGTTGCTTAATATAGGAATTTTTCCTTGAGAGTATAGCAGGTGTAATGCCCATTTTGCAACATTATTCATGAGATCGAAGTGATCTTAGCTGTGATGAGTTATGGCAATCCCGTAGTAAGCTTGGTAGTTGTAACGGTTTTCTACAGAGTCGAGGTTGAAGCGACCTCATCCATAAATGATTGAAGCAGTTAGATCATGGTAGCTATAGTCACTTAGTAGAAGCATATGCTCTTGTGCACATGGTGGGTGTAATGCCCATTTCTATGACTTTGCTCATAAGATCGAAGCAATCTCTACTATGATGGGTCGAAGCAATTCCATAGTAGGTTGGTAGCCATAAAGCCTTGTCGCATATCGTGAGGATGGAGCGGACCTCATATATGTATGGTATTAGTGATCATCGCATAGTAGCCACTCTCACTTAGTAAAAGCAACACTTATAAGCACACGGCAACACAATGCCTTCTATAACTTTATGCAATCATAAGGTTGAAGCGACCATAGCTTTGATGGATAAGAGTAATCTTACAATAGGCTCAACAACTACAATGGCACTTTATCTAATTATGATACCAAAGTGATCTTGGTCATGAAGGTTTGAAGCGAGGTCATAACACACTTACTTTCAAAGCCAGAATTCCAACATTGAAGTTTAAAGTGTTCTTCATCAACTAATGTCTTCTCGTTGACACTAGTTGTCAATTATTGAGAACAAATTGATCTCTTATGCAATCGGTTAAAGTGACCTTCTCACTAGTACTTAGTACTTAAACACTCCATTATCTACTATAGCATCCACCAATATGAGAGTTTCTCATCAAAAGGAAAGGCTAAGTTGTCGCATCCTCCATCAATGCTTTTTTTTTTTTTTTCGCAATCACCAAGGTCAAAGCAATCTATCATTGGATCCTATCTTCAATAAAGTTGCATAACCACAATGCCATCATCCTAAAGCACACAATTGTTCACAAAGGAATTGAAGCAACCTCATGATATACTTTAATTGACAATTCATTATTACCTGAATAAGTATAGAAGGATTTACATGATAAGATGAGAAGCTTTACTTCGACTCATTACATAAGTTGTTGACTTGTTGTATCATGATTCATCATCAACTAAGGGAGAAGAAGCTAATACTTTAATGTGTCAGATTTAACAAACCCAATTAAGTAATGCTTGATACTCTAAAGCAAACGCCTTACACTTATAAAATACCTAGAGATGGGAGAGCTTCCATGATCGATCCTCTTGAATGGGTACACTTAAGCAATACTCAGTATTATAGATTAAGGGGGCTTATACCTATGAAAAGCCTGGATAAAGTAAGTAATATCCCTTTAATTTGTTGAGAAGATTAGGGATGCCTTGAGGAGAACTTAATAGCCTTATGAGTATTAGTGCTTGACGTGACAAAATTTGGAATGAACTATGACTCTCTTAATAATGTTTCGAGATAACATGGGGTTACTCTAATCCTTACTAAGCAATGCAATACCAAACAACTAGATGATGTATAACTTGCGTGAATATAGATTCTTCGAATGCATCACTCATTAGTCAACTTCAAGGCAGTAGGACCAAGAATTCAAGACAACATCAAGATTAGTTGCAAGCTTGTTGAATGTTTAAATCTATGGTAATACCTAAGGTTAACCATGAGCCAATATGTTGTTAGATATCATGAAACTCTAATAACACCTAAGATTAATCGACAGGTCTATATGATACTTGATATTGGGAATCCAAAATAACACTTTGAGTTAACCATGGGTATGTTAGATATTAGGATTCCATGACAATACCTAAGGCTAACCTTGGAGC
Source organism: Lumnitzera littorea (assembly GCA_024138015.1). Lineage (NCBI taxonomy): Eukaryota > Viridiplantae > Streptophyta > Magnoliopsida > Myrtales > Combretaceae > Lumnitzera > Lumnitzera littorea. Next base: position 74,693,904 of record JAMXBB010000003.1, on the reverse strand, counting down.
TGTATGATGTTGGATATTGGAAATTCAGGCTGACGTCTAAGGTTAACCACGGGCTTACCATAATATCGTAGCTGTGAAACATGTGCATGCAAGTCTACGTCAGTTTACTATAATTGACATGAAGATAATAAAACAACATCAAGGCTAGGAAGATTATAAGCCCATGTAAAAGTGATTGGATGGCTATGTTCATCTGTCCAGCAAGTCAATAGCCCTACACGTTCCGAAAAATGGAACAAACGCCTAGTCTGATAATACAAGCTACGTTCCTTGTTTGGTTAAAACACCAAACCATTCAAGTTTGAAATCTATGTCTTTGAGGCCCTCTACGTAAGTTTAAAGCCATAGCACTGTCCATGAGGTGATCACGTTTCTGTCCTCCTTGTGATAATAATAATAACAATAATAATAAAAAAAAATTGTTAGAGATACCTCAGTTCTTTTTAAGCCATGTGTATCGATGCTAGGAATTAAATTGGCACAAAGATATATTAGTATTATTATTATTGAAGCAAACATTATTCGAATATCTAGAGATTCAACAGAATCAAGGTTTCTTGGTTGGCATCTAATGATATCAATACCAAATATGGAGATATGTTCTTGGATAAGAGTTTGATACCCATGCAATTTGTTTACTAGCCTAGCATTAGTCAAACAAATAAGCCGAAAAAGCATGCCCACATGTTGGTTTTCATGACAGTTGAAAATTGTGTAAGATGTAGGAGTGAGATTAGAGCTGGATGTAAAAGAGTGGGGTTAATCTTAATTTATGCTATTATGGAAATGGAGAGAGAGAGAGATGAAATGAGAAATTATGGAAAATGTCAAATTTATCCATATTATAATATATTTATAGTATTTTTAATGTTGATTTTTTTGTTATATAATTTTGAATTGAAGGTTTAACTAATAATTTTATAGGAAGCAGTTATTTAAGGCCTTTTTGACTTTAATAGTATAGATTATATTTAATTTCCACATATTTCCAAATTATGTCCATTCTTTTAATCAATATGCTTCCTTTATCTTACATCAAGTTCTTCTAATTATCACGTTAAGTTTCAAGAAAAATGAAAACAGGGCATTTTAATCTTTGGGAGATAAAAAAAAAAAATGCTTTTATGGTTGTTTCAGTATCATCAATCCTAAGAAAATGATTTTCTTTACTTTTAAGCAAATAAAGGTGTGGATATATATTTTGATTGATCTTATATGTTGGATTGTATCGGTGAGAAAAGACTAATCGTGCATACCGCATGGCGCATGGCCTTTTCAACTTTCATGAGAATCGAAAGAGATTGAAGTGATTTTTTTTTTTTTAAAGTATAGTGATTTTAGCTATTAAAATACAAATTCGGTGGTTAATATGACTTTTTTCGAAATTCTAGTAACGTGTAGTAGAATTTATCCTTTTCAATAAAGACGGGTTTTTGGGTGAAGCGAACAAACCCTTCAAAACTTCGACAAAAATTAATTATTGTATTTATTTGGAAAAAAAGAAAAATGATGTTTTATATTTACATGTTTAGAAGTAATAAATAGTAAGTTATAACGTGCTGGTTAAGGTTTGAGCTCTAGATTTCTCACGTTTAGTAAGCAAGATTGGTTTAGAATAGAATGAGTTAGAATAAAAAGCGAAATGGTAAATTATTTTCATATTGGGAAATATCTATAAAATGAAATGAAATGAAACGAAATAAAATTAAATATATGTATATTAATAATGATAAAAAATATGTTTAAATATTAAATATCATAATTAAAGTGAAGATTAAGTAAGCAACTTAATTATTAATAATAAATGTAGGAGAAATAGAATTATTGATTCCACCTTAGCGAAATGGAATCCGTTATTGAAAATGAAATCAATGACTTAATAGAATCAAGATTCTGACTTTTTAATATGCTTCCAAATACGAAAAAAGGAAATGGAACCTAAAATTATGATTCTACTGTAGTCCATTGCCGTGTAACTAATTCACAAACTATTTTTCAATTTTGTTGTTTTTTTTATTTCTCTAATTTTTTCTTTTTTCTTTCTTTCTTTCATATAGTTCCAAATAATATATTTCCATCTTCTTCCTCAACATCATATTGTTTTTAAGTTATTATTAATTTGAATACTTTCCACACATCTTTTTTTTTTTTTTTAGATACTGTTTAGGCAATATATACAATGAGTTATCAAGGGAAAGTGATAACATTAAATTTCAACGGCTTGAAAGTATTAGGTAAAAAATTATTTTTTTTTTACCGTGCTATCTATTAATTAATGGCTATAATGTAAATTATAATATAACTGATTTAGTTACTTGTTATAATTTTTCTAAAAAGTTTTATTTGTTTGTATTATATATTAAAAAATGCTGTATTCTTTTTCTAGTGGTGTCATTTATATATATATAAAATGTGTCATGATTCCAATGATAAGCGAACACATTTTCCTATAAATAATTATATATTAAATTGAATAACGTATTTGTCCAGCCTCTTGGTTCTTCGGCTCTATATACGTCCCTGCTTTTCAACATTAAGAACATATAGGGAAGACAAAATAATATTTTTAATCCTCAATGAATACTTACTATTCTGTTTAGTTACTTTTTTTTTTTTCCTTTTTAAATCCTTAAATTTTCAAAACTTATACAAAATTAGAACTTCTATTAAATCAATTAGTTTTTCCGTCCATTTTTGCTATGTACTACCTCTAATTGGCCTTTAAATAGTCGGTCAAAGTGGATGGGGCTCATGCAATATATTTTAGTCCCTTTTTCTTAGTTATAATTATTTTTTTATATTTTTTTAATCATTTTATTATATTGTATTATATAATTAAATATATTTAACAGTATTCTCTTAGTATATTATGCAATTATATATTTAATATGATCATATTACTAAATTAATTATTATGGACCGGTTTAAAGTAGACACATGTAATGCATGCGGCAAAAAAGTTAATTTATTTAATAGAAATCTTATTTTTGTTAGGTTTGAGAACCATTGAAACTTAAATAGAAGAAAAAAAAAATGAATTTAAGCATTAAAACAGAAAAGTACCAAACGTTAAACATTGAAAGCATTCTTTTTCTGATGGGAAAAGGTCTTGAATTCCAGTGAAGTCAAAGTTCAAACTATGGTCGGTAAAAGAAATTAAGCATCGGGCTACCTGCCTGTGTTGCATTTAACAGCCAAAAACATATTGTGCTTTTCACCGTTTGCCAACCTCGTTGTCTGCAGTTTCTATTCCATATATGGACTATAATGGGCTGAGTTATGTAGGATTCGGCGTACCCATTATGACGGGTGATTTGGACTTGCATCCGGTGGTCATCACGGCTATAAAATTTGGGATCGAAAGAGACTTATTGTTATGTAGTATTATCAAAACCTTAAAATAAATCTGAATAGATTTCTTATCATACTAAACAACAAAGTTAGTTCAACGGTAGTCGCAAATTTGATGTTTGAAGATGGAAGAATCAACTATGGATTTCTACTTTCTCTGCTTTTTTTTTTTTAAATTACATATAGGATTAATTGCATTTGACTATAAACATATAAAGCTAACCTGGTTGATTAAATCACAGCTAATTGTCATAGTGGGAGGTTAAATGACTGTCATTTTGTATTCTTTGATTATACTTACCGGCTTTGTTATTTTGTCTGATTTTTTCCATAACTTATATATATTTATGTTTTAACTCAACACCATCCTTCCTATTCGTGAGACTCTTCTTTATATAGTAATTTAACTTTTTCTATTCATAGGTTTTTTCTTTCTCATTGAAGATCTTCCGGCTTTCCAATCTATTTTTTATATAAAGGGCACAATCAATATTTTTAAATTCTTTATCAAATATTTTTTTTCCAATTAAAAAAAAAAAAAAGGACTCATCTAATGATGGCTTGATTGTAGATACTTGTTTCTCACATGTATTACGCGGGAAGAAGTCCGCAGTTTGAAAATCACGTGCTCGATTGTTGCTCTGACAAGTGACAGCCTTCACCAGTTAACAACATGGGGTAGTAAGCGTAAGACAAAGTTTCTTAAACCAACAAAACAAGTAGGGAATAATATAAAACATCAGAGACTGAGAAAAATGTGTACAAGAAGAATAGTGTCCGAAAAACACGTGTTCCACGGACACAAACACGGATAACGTTGCCATCGCTACAGCTCGCTGAAGCCAATCACTAGGCTCTTGCTACCAAAACAAAAAAAAAAAAAAAAAGAAAACGAAAAAGTCTTTTTCTTTGTCCGGGAAAGCATCGGGATCAGTAGTTATCCCTGACAACGTTAAAGCAATTGCATCCACACTCATTCAAGAGATTTACAAAAATAATAATTACTTCTTATCACGTTTCCTGAGGTTGAATTTGAATAGTTTAGCACCAACCGAAAGCATTCCGGTACACCTCGTGAGTGAAAGTCAACCAATTTCTCTCACGCCAATTATACATGTCCATGTAGACATAAATCCTTATCTTTCTCTATTAGGATTAGTCATTTGTGAAAATATCAGTCCTCCAACTTTTTATCATTTTGCTATTTATCTATTATCAAATTTATGTGCGCTAATATTTCATTTCCAATTTGAAAATTTACCAAATTTCTATAACATAAATCTAAAATTGTTAGAAGAAATGTGAGCTAGGTGAAAAATAATTCCATATCAAAAAGGCATAGGTTAAGATATATAAGTGCAAAATAATGGTAGCCGGTCAAGGTGACAAAGTCCAACCAAACAATGATTCAATTATTACACACATCGTTTTACTTCAACATCAACCCTAACCTTCATAAATTTTTCTAGAGTCAAGTATAAAAACCAATCTTTCTTCTCTCTCTTCCCAATTTGAAAGGTAATTTCTAACCCTAATCATTCACAATTTCATATCTAATCTTAATCATGCAAATTGATACATATTCTTACTAATTTCTTTGTTGTGTTTGTGAGTTTGCAAGGTAAGAAAGTAGATTGTCATTTCAAGCAAGACTAGGGCTCCAAAATGTGTAGAGGCACCTTGATTAAGGATCTACAAGTCCTTTTTACTTCTTTTGTTTTCTTATTTATACTCAGTGATGATATTTTCGAAGAGTACATTATATTACAACTACTATTCTTTTTTGTAGTATTTGGTTTATCTTGGATTGTTTGCATAGAATTATGCAAAATAGTACTTATTTGTTGAATCAAATCCCTAAATTGTACGTTGGAACTAAGGGATTCTTGCATTGTTTCTTGCATTGCTTTAATAAGCTTAGCCAATGACATTGCTAATGCCTATTATTTCTCTATGTCTACTGACTATTGTTATTCTTAGATCCGGCCATGAGTTAGAACACCAAATGATAGCTGGTTAAGGAGACAAAGCCTAGCCTAACACTATTCAATTACGACATGTATTGTTTTACTCTAATGCTTAACCTTAGCCTTTATAGATCTTTCTAGAGTCGAGTATAAAAGCCAATCTTTCGTCTCTCACTTCCCTTTTGGACTGAATTCAAAAGGTAATTTCTAACTTTAATCATTCACAATTTTAGATGTACTCTTAGTAATGCAAATCAATACAAATTCATATTGATTTCATTGTTGTGTTTGTGATTTTGTAAGATAAGAAAGTGGCTAGTTTTTTCTAGCAAGACTCAAGATCTAAAATGTGCAAAGGAACCTTGATTAGGGTTTGAAAGTCCTTGTAACTTCTTTTCTTTTCTTATTATACTTAGTGATGATAGTTTTCTAAGAGTACATTTTGTTACAATTGACACTCTCCTCTAATCCTACTCCCTTTCTATTATTTTGGTTATAATTATCTATCTCATGTGTACAAACTATGCAATGTAAAGTCTTACTACTTCATGATATTATCCTTTTGCCAATTAGGTACTCATGTATTTCTTTTGGTTCTGCACATAACAAATACCCATTGATCTAATATTTTAAAGATTCATGTAGTACTAAACCCTTAAGCATGTTCCTTTATAAGACTTATATGCATGGTTTCTCCTTGATGATGATAATGACTCCCCTTTATACTCTAAATTTGCAATAATATTTATCATTGTTTCATTGAAAATTTAGTTTTGATAACCACACATTGAATTTTTTAATCAATTAATCATGTAAACATTGACTTGAACAAAATTTGATTACATGATATGTGTTCTATGGCTAAAATTATCATGTTACAACATACTAGTGCTTGTTAAAAACATTAGTACCGACATCAATACTTTAAGTATCAAGCATAAATCACTCTACTCATTCCACTAGTTTAACTAGACTAGCCTGCACCCATTTAATTATCCCACACTACATATACTTTGAACATAAAATGAAAAATAATTTACTTCATCTCCTCACCAAATTCTAAGTTAAAAGAAAGAGAGAAAGGAGAGAAATGAGAGAGTTTAAGATTCCATAGAAGGAGGTTCCATGAGAAATGGCAGACATCACAATTAGGAATTGTAAATCAAAGGAATCTCAAATGAAGAAACCTTAAAGGTGTTATTTCACATTATTAATGATTATCAAGTTGTACACTTCATGTATAACGGTTATGAGAATTATTTTTTATGATGTAAAGTCATTAAAATTAGATTGAGCATAGAGTTTAGCTTTATTGATGCATATCATTAAAGGATGATTTCTTAGGTGAATCTTATGATATAAATCTAAAATTGTTAGATAGAAAAGTGAGTTAGGTGAAAAATAACTTCATATTAGAAGGATGTAGGTTAAGTTATGATACATAAGTGGAGAATACCCGTTAACCTAACATTTTTAAGGTTCACGTGGTGTTAATCCCCTAAATGTTTTCCTTTACACAAGACTTGTATCCAGAGTTTCTTCCAACTAATGTTGACTACCTTTTATACTCTAAATTTAGTTGGTTAACCATACATTGAATTTTTTAATTTATTAAGCATATCAACAATAATTTAAACAAAATTTGTTAACATAATATGTTTTCCAGGTAAAATTATCATTTCACAACATGATAAGAGGTATTGATGTTCTTAATAAACACTAGTGCTCTAGGTTCAAATCTAGATTAGAGGATCATGAATTTTTTGTATAGAATATTCTTTGTCCTTTTTACCATTTTTTAGCATGTCTTATGTATCCCATTTATAAAATACCCTTTTTTCTTTTCCATGTATGTATTGTAACCTTAGCGAGGCTAATATATAAACCTCCATTTACTTGTATGTGACATCATCACTCTTCATGATTGAATATAGGTATTACTCTTTTAAGAGTACTTAGCCATGTCTTCTCTCTTATTTTTAGCTTTTATTTAACTCCTTTAGCAAGAGTTAGTGGCGAGTGACCCTAATATTATATCTGTATGTCATATCAAGTTTTAGGATTAGGTTTAGTAGGATTGGCTAGTCATATCTACTTGGTAGCTATTCGGATTTGCTATCCCTTTGTTTCCTTTTTTTGTTCTCGTTCATTGCAGTGTTTTCTCCATAGGTATAACCTTAAAGATGTATTAACTTTGTTAGTATCAAAGCATGGTTCCAAGAGGAAGCGTGTGAAGTTGCAATATAATTTTATTCATGTTTACTATTAGTGGTTGTTGCGTTCCTTTCGTAGTTGCTATAGTATATTTAAGTGGAGTGAGTTTTGAAGTTGCGAGCCATATAGTGGAGATTTGTGAAGCTGTAAGTGTAGTTCCTATTGTTACTCTATTTTATTTTATTTTTCATTGTGAAAACAAAACAAGTTCTTTTCTATGATACTTGTGTGCATTGGCTGTTGAAGTTGTTAAAGTGTATTAGTAAGATTATAGGAAGTGAGTAGAAGTATTTGTTGTGTATTTTGTTGTCAACTTGTTAGAAGAGTATGACACAATACCAAATTCAAGTGCTCATAGCTTTATTGGTGACCAAAATGTTGATGCTCATGCTGGTCGAGGCTAAAATAATAGTAATACTCTTAGGTTAATCAATGATAAGCTTGATAGACTCACCAATCTTGTTTAGAGTCTGGTTACTATGATATAAGCCAACAAGTAGTAACTAGGTGTACCTCGTTGATGTAGGCAAGTGCATTTATCAGTTTATAATATAGTGGATTAAGTCTAAGTGTCATTCCCTTAGAGACTTTGGTTACTAGTATTCACTAAGTCTTTATTATCTAACCAGCAAATTAAATTTTAAGAAACTTAAAGAAGTAAATCTAAATTACTGTTAAAACTAATTTAAAGATTAACTAAGACATAATTTAAGAATAAGCAAGAAAGCAATTCAACTAGGAATTAATTCAAGTTTTAATGTTGTACCTATATCTTCGTTTCCCTAGATCTAATATATGATTTTCTTAAAGATAATCTAATTTATTCTTTAATCTTTTTTTTATCGAGAGAATTCTCTATTAAAGTTAACCATTTTCTCAAGCCAATTAATCCCAACCTTAAAATTACCTATTAGAATATCTTCTCAATAACATGATTTAAAATTGGATTATTAAATAATGAATTCTCTACACTTTAATTCAAAATTCTAAAAGAATCTTGTAAATTATCTCTAATCTTATAACAACTCTCATCAACTACGCTTAGATCTAATCTTATAAAAAATTTCTCAATTCTCTTATAAGATATCAAACTCTAAATTACTATCTGCAGAAATAATAACCTAAATCATAAAGCAAACATAGTTGAACCAAGGAAAGACTAAAGAATTAAATTAATCAAATAATAATCATATCACATAAATAGATCTAGGTTCTACAAGACCTAGATATCAAAGATATACTCACTATACATCCTAAAATAATAATCTAAAAATAAGGAGTAAAAAAATTGTAGGAAAGAAAATCATGAAGTTTAAAGAAAAATTGAATCTTGAATTCTTGATGATCCTCTTACTCCTTGAGTATTCTTATCTTAAAAAGCTCTCTTTAATTCATGTCCAACAAGTTTTTTTTTTTTTTTTTTTTTAATATAACCCCTAACAATGCTTTATATAGGAAGAGATTAAAAAAATAAGTTAGCTATAAAAGACATGACGGGAGACATAACCATGTCTTTTGATCATGTCTTTTATTGTGATTCATGTTTGCTACTTTTGTTTTGTTTTGTTTTTTTTTTAAACTAGAAACAACATGACTGAAGACATAGTCATGTCTTTTGACCCAGTCATAAGCTGTAATAGTTGAAAATTAGCTCTAATTTTGCTTAGAAATGATATAGTCATATTGTTCGGTTGTATCGATTTTTAAACTTTCATAACTTACTTCTTTTAGTTTTGATTTAAGTTAAATTTTTTTTTATCTTTTCATTTTCTTGTGTATATTGTTTGAAAACCTAAGAAACAAAATTTTACTCCATTATCATTATTTAAAAATAAAATCAAATATCAACAGAAAATCATGAAAAATCACTAATTAAAATATAACCAATTTAGAACTCATCACTCATTGTAGCCATCCTAAGAACATCCTTAAGAAACGATATGGTTAAGTTGGTTGAGCTAATCGCCCAATTTGACCCTATCGAGCTGGAGGAGTGGTAAATTGAGTTGCTAAACAAAGGTTAGAGTTATAGGAGATTAAAAAGTATGTTGAAGAAACACAAATAGAGGATAATGGAGAGGAAGAAGTAGAAGTGGAATATTATGAAGCACCAGAACGAAGGCATCAAGCTCCCTAGGGACTTGATAATGTCAAAGTCCAAATCCCAACTTTTAGTGGATATAGAGATACAGATGAATACTTAGAGTGGGAATAGAAGGTGGAGAAAGTGTTGATTGTTATGGGTATACAAATGCAATTAAGGTTTGACTTGCTGCACTTGGATTTTTTGGATATGCTACCATATGATGGAAGAATTTAAATGCAGCTAGAGCGAGAGATGGAAGACAAAGTGTGAGGATATGAGAAGAGATGAAGAGATTGCTAAGGGGTAGATTTATACCTGATACTTACCTAAAGGACACATTTACCAAGTTACAAGAGCTTCGCCAAGGAAATCGATCAGTTGATGATTATGTTAGGGAATTTTAGATGTTGATGATTTGAGTTGATGTGGATGAACTCGAGGCTTGCATAGTATCGAGATTGATTTCTAGACTCAAATATGAGATTTGTAACGTTGTAGAAGTATAGAGGTTCTATAGATTGGAGAAGCCCATTAAGGTAGCGTAGAGGGTCGAAAAGTAGAGGAAAAATGCCCCGAGCAAACTTAGGCTAAGTTTTTCCTAAGCTCTTACTCTACATCAACTTGCTTATGTCAAGTAGAAAAGGCCATCTTGAGTTGAGGAAAAACATGATCGACTTGGTGATAGCCAAGCAGGCCAAAAGTGCTGAGTTAAAGATAGGCCTACCTCGAGGACATATGAGAAAGGGCATACCTCTGGATGGAAGATGAGAGAGGTGAAATGCTTCAAATGCTTAGGTTTTAGACACATGGTTGTTAAGTGTCTAAATTGACGTGCCATAATGCTCCAAGGAGATGTAGTGGATAGCATTGATGGGAGCGAGCTAAAGGAGGAGAAGCATGCTAGAAGAGTTGAAGCCGAAAAGAAAGAGGAGACTTATGTCTATGTCGACCAAGGAGAGGTGATGACACTAATACTGAGATGAATGTTGACATCCTCATTGAGCTATGAAGAAGACTAAAGAAAAAATTTATTTCCACACCAAGTATATCATTAAGGGACAGTTGTGCACCATCATTATGCATGGAGGGAGTTGCACTAATGTGGTTGTATAGTCCCTTATGCAGAGGTTAGGATTGTAGACCTCTAAGCATCCCTAACCTTACAAGCTATGCTAGCTACATGATAAGAGTACTCTACATGTCACTAAACAAGTATCCATACCTCTTTGTGTTGGAAATGTGTATAGGGATGAAGTATTATGTGATGTTGTTCCTATAGAAGCTTTACATCTATTACTTGACTAACATGTTACTTACTATGAATATAAGAACACCTATACCTTTGTCAAAGAAGGAAAAAAATATTATGCTACAACCTATGATCCCAACCTAGGTGAATGAGACACATAACCAACTTACTCGAGCTAACAATAAGAAAACATTAGTGATGAGTCAAGGCGAGCTCTGACCCACTAAGAAGGCTAAAGAGCTTATGTTTTTATTGGTTAAAAGACTGTTAGAGTTGAGAGATCTTGAAGATGTGGTTGATGAGATCTGAAGATTGATTGATGAATTTTCCGACCTATTCTTAGAAGGGTTGCTAAAGGGATTACCCTCGACTTAAGGCATAAAGCATTACATTGATTTACAGCTAAGAGTAACCTTACCAAACCGACTTCCTTATAGAATGAATCTTGAACAAGTTGTCGAGTTGAAGAGATAAGTGGATGAGTTGATAGAGTAAGATTATGTGAGAGAGAGCATGAGTTCATATACTGTACCAGCCCCACTAATCCTAAAGAAGGATAGTTCGTAGCGTATGTGCATTGACAGTCATACTATCAACTGTATTAATATCAAGTATAGATATCCAATACTAAGGCTCAATGACATGTTAGCTAAGCTTCATGGTGTTAAGATATTTTTGAAGATTGATTTGCAAAGTGGTTATTGTCAAACTTACTTGAGACTAAGTGATGAATGGAAGACTACCTTAAGATTAGGCATGGTCTCTATGAGTGGTTGGTTATGTCATTTGGACTTACAAATGCACTAAACACATTTATGAGGCTCATGAACCATGTGATGCATCTATTAATCGAAAAATGTGTGATTGTATACTTTAATGAAATATTAGTATATAGTGCTAACTTGGATGACTATGTTCAACATCTTTGAATTGTCTTTATCATTCACATGCCAAAAAACTATATGGGAGCCTAAAGAAGTGCACCTTCTATCCAGGTGAAGTTGTGTTTCTTGGTTATGTAGTATCTAGAGAAGGAATCTAAGTAGATGAGAAAATGGTTTGAGTTGTCCTGGAGTGTCCTACACCAAAAACTATTACTATAGTATAGGTGATTTATTAAAAACTTTACTACAATTGCAGCCTCTTTGATTGAGTTGATGAAGAAGAATAATGGATTCCTATAGACTGACCAAATTGAGAAGAGTTTTGAGGAGATCAAGGAAAAACTTACCACAACCCTTATCTTAGCTCTGCCTAATTTTGATAAGCCATTTTAGTTGGAATGTGATGCGACAAACATTGGTATTAATTTGTACTCATGTAAGAGTGTTGACCTGTCTCTTATCATAGTAAGAAACTTAGTGGTGTTGAGCTGAACTATTCTATGTATGAAAAGGAGCTGTACTCTCTTTTTCAAGCTCATACTATCTGGTAACATTATTTGTTACCTCGAAAGTTTGCATTTTTATGGACTATGATTCCTTGAAGCATCTCGGTAGTTAGAACAAACTTTTAAAGAGATAACTAAAATGGTTAAAATTCATGGAAGGACTCTCCTATGTGATCCAGCATAAGAAGGGTAATGCAAATGTAGTTGTTGATGCTCTATCACGATAACACATTTTGCTGAGCACCTTATAAACAAAGTTATTGGGATTTCACTTGTCATCGAGCAATATGCTTAAGATTCACAGTTTGGTCCTATTCTTAAGAAGTGTAGAGAAGGAGTAGCAATTGGTGAATATTACCTCAAGGATGGCTATCAGGAAAGAAGGTTGTGTATACCAAATTGTTCCACCATAAGCTATTGGCTAAAAAAGCTCACAGTAATGGATTATTTGGTCACTTTAGAGAGACCAGAATAGTTAAACTATTAAAATAAAAATTTTACTAGCTTAGTTTGGCCAAAGATGTCCACATGATGGTTGGGAGTTGTGAAGTGTATAAACGGGCAAAAGGGAAGAAAGAATTGTATGGAGAATATATGCCGTTGTTGATGCTAACTGTACTTTTGGCCAACTTCAGCATGGACTCTATCCTAGGGTTGCTCGAGATATCTAGAAGGAGAGATTCAATCTTTGTTGTAGTGGACCTCCGTAGCAAAATGGCATACTTTATCCTGTGCTATTGATTTGTTTTTGTAGGAAGTTGTCCAACCATATGGAGTGCCAAAGACCATTGTCTTAGATTGGACAAAGTTCTTGAGCTATTTCTAGAAAACCCTTTAGAGAAGACTTAGGACTAAACATGTGTTTAGCTTTAGTAGCCACCCTCAAACTGATGGTTGGACTAAAGTGGTGAATAGGATGCTCAATAACCTACTCCAGGCTATCGTGGGAAAGAATTTGAAAGATTGAGACTTGTGTCTATTAGTTGTAAAGTTTACATATAACTAAACTGTCTATAATACTATTGGGAAGAATCCTTTTGAGCTTGTCTATAGCCTTAATCCTTCTATTTCTACAAACTTGATTGGTACCCTGATAGTTGTTGAAAAGAGTCAATTTAGAGTCACCTGAACCTAAGAATTACAAGAGTTGCACCAATTCGTAGCAAGGAAGATCGCCAAGTTTAATAAGAGATAGCAAGGAATTGGTAGTAGTAATCACTAAACTATTTCCTTCAAGCCAGGCGACTTAGTACAGATTGACCTTAGTCGAGAAAGATTTCTACACCTAAGACAAAGTAAGCTATCTCCATAAGCTAATGGTCCATTCAAAGTCTTAAGGAAAATCAACCGCAATGCCTACTAAATTGAATTACCCAGAAGCTATGGTGTTTCCTTCACCTTCAATATATCTAAGTCGATTCCCCACTAACTAGAATAAGACTTAGCAGATCTAGAAAAAAAAAATTGCAAGGGACCCCTTCAGATTTGAGTACCAATCCTTCTAACCCCCAAGCAAATAATAGGAATCAACGCCTCAAGCTAATCACATGTAGTTGAGTTAGAGGACAAGAATATTAGCTTAAAACCTAAATCAGGATAAGGATTCTTCTCCTGACCTTAGTCTCCCACATTTCTACTGACTCGAGTATTGAACTCTAGTAAAGACTGACATAATTTGCAAGCTACTGAGCATATGTGTTGACCTATCAAGCAACCACACCTAGTGCTATGCTCATACCATGATCTTGATAGCTCCTAAGTCGACCAGCATCAGACCTCTATTCGAGCTGATTTGCTGAGATTTCTGACTTAGAAAAGACCAAAATATCTTTCAATGGTTGAGCTTTGATTTGAACCAAACTATTGACTTTCTTCTAACAACCCTCAAATTGAATTCTACTAATGTCGAACCACACCGAGGTGCACTTCGACAAGACCAACTGCGTTCCAAACCACCAACTACTCTCTGATATGTATCTTTTGGCACATTGTTTTAGAACGATTCCTTACTTTTTTCGGACAGAATATTCTTTTTTCTTTTTACCCTTTTTTAGCATATCTTATCTATCCCATTTGTAAAATACCCTTTTATCTTTTCCATGTATATATTGTAACCCTAGTGAGGCAAGTATATAAACCCTTATTTGCTTGTACATAGACGTCATCACTCTTCATTATCAAATATAGGTATTACTCTTTTGAGTGTACTTAGCGGTGTCTTCTCTCTTATTTTTTTAGCTCTTATCTAGCTCCTTTAGCAAAATTTAGTGGTAAGCAACCCTAATATTACATTTGTACATCATATGAGGGTCAAGATTAAGTTGAGTGGGATTTGTTGGTGTATCATATCCGATTTGTAGCCATTTGGATTTGCTAACCCTTTGTTTCCTTTTTCTATTCTCATTCATTATGGTGTCGCCTCTGTATGTATGACCTGCGAGACGCATCAAAAGCAATAGAAGAGCATAAGTACAAAAAGTCTAATTAGAATAAAAGGGAGTAGACATAAAAAAAACTAAGTTTGATAAAACTATTTACTATTGTTTCATTAAAAATTTGGTTTTGATAACCATACATTAATTTTTTCAATCTATTAAGCAAATAGACATTAATTTAAAAAGGATTTGGTGGCATAAAATGTTTTCTACGGTTAAAATTATCATGTTATAACATGATAAGAGGTATTGATGTTTTTAACAACACTGGCATTCTTGGTTTAAAATTGGATCTTGAGATCATGAGTTTTGTAGCATTCAATCATTGCCTCAATCCTCTATGTTGCATAACTACCATATCTAAATAAAATAGCTTAATTGAAAATTTGAGGTTGATCAGGTAATAAGAGCACCAACATCAATATTAAGTATAAAGGACAAGCCTAAAGGGGCCATGCCCCCCTACAACACCCTCACCCCACTACCACCCGCCCCTACCCCACCCCCCCTAAAAAAAAAAAAAGGTTACTTAAAGTATTTGGAGTTAGATAGTCTTTTTAGTTTCTAGCTTATCACTTTTATCCATTTTCAAGGGGTATACATGGTCTCATTTATTCTTTACATAAGACCTATCAACCATAGGTCTACATATGTATTTGAATATAGTTGATAGGTAAAATTGGGCTTGGGCCTTTAAAGATTATTCTAACCTTACCTTATTATTGATTGATTAGCCAACGACCTACGGACAAGCCCTATAGGCCTAGAACTAGTCACTTCTTTGAGTGATCCAACCTACACATAGCCTTTAGGGGTTCCTTAAGGTCAAGACTTAGCGTCATAATGCTAGAGTCTTCTTGAAATCTCTGTGTATGGGGGGCTTCCGAGGGTTGAAGGTCAGGTCTTGATGCTCGAATGATGGTTGATTAAAGGGTAGAGATGCTAAGCTGTACAAGACTCCAATATATCTACCACCATGTCATCTCCATAGATTTCAAACTTGCTTGAAATAAAGAAGATACATGTTCTTATTTAAGCAGGATCTAAGTATATCCACTTTTCAGATATAAGGCCACTACTACTACTATAAATAGAGGGTCACTCCTTACAAGTAAGATCATTTAAAATCCCTCTAAGTTCTTACCTCCATATACTAGCATCCCTGTTAACTTAAGCATTGGACTGACTGTGTGAGATAACTCCTTGGTGTCCCCTCATAATTTTCTCTTTTGTAGATCTCAAGCCTAAGTCCAACATTCTCTATTGGTCAATTTTTGGAGACGTCATTTGGCATCGTATGTGTAAACTAAATTCCCATTTGGATTTACTCTTTCTTTGCATCTCATCCTAGTTTCTAAACATAGAGATGGCAAGGATTACAAGATCTAAGCAACAAGATGTTACTAACTTGGCTGCTAGTATGGTGGTTGAACCCGTCAAAAACCAGATGATTGATACCGACAAGGATGGTGATGCTAGAGACAAAGAAATGGATGGAAAAAATTGGAATGCCATCACAGCAGTAGATGGTAATTAGAATGCCCCTATAGTTGATCTGTAGTAATTTGCAAAGATGATGGAGCTCTTTAACAAGATGTAGGCTCAAAATGATGAAATATGAACCTTAAATGCTCAAGTCACAAAGCATAACAACCCGATCAAGGAGTAAAACGAGGCACCTGTGGCATAGCTAACTAGCAACAAAGGATGTAGCACTTGAGGCCTCATACTTTGAAGGTTGATCATTTGGGCTAAGTAGCTTCTGCTCCCTAGGTTCAATATTTGATTAGGAAGCCCCTTGTTAATAGAAGAGCTATTCCTACTTGAAACGAGAAAAGAGCCCTATTCATATGGCAAGTTAGTGTATGGTTAGAAGATAGACTCTCATAGGTCGGCTCACTCGACTGCATCATGTAAGTAAGCTACACAAAATAAGGGAAAAACTCCATGGGACAATAAGCCTATAGAAGGCATAGATTACAATTGACTAGCCTATTTGATGGTCAAAAGAATGTCTGACAATTGCGGTAGCCATTGATGCCACCACTCTAAGTGCAAGCAGTAAGACCTTATTCTCTTAGAAGATTCAGGAGAAGGTATTCCTACCCAACATCATGTTACAAATGTTAGACTTGTACAATGGTTCAATTGATCTAAAAAATTACCTAATGCAATTCTAGATGATGATGGATTTACATAGCCTAATGATGGGGTGAGATGCAAAGCCTTCCCTAGTATGTTAAGGAAGGTAATACGGATGTGGTTTAACTACTTACCATAGAAATTTATATCTAGTCTTGAAGACCTTGTTAAGAAATTCTCTTTACAGTTCTAAGCTAGTAAGCTAGTGGCAAAGGATACCTCATCTAAATACCTTGTTCTTCATAAGGATAAGGGAGTCTCTCTAAGCTTTCATTAACCAATTTAATAAAGCTATGGTCGAAATCCCTTACCTCAATGAAGGAATAGCCATCCACGCAACTACAGTAAGAGTCAACTTAGAAGGAGATTTCTTTAAGTCTTTATCAAAGAACAAGCCTAATACCTTAGTTGAATTTTGGAAGAAAGCCCATAAGTACATTGACTAGGAGGACAACATTCGCTTTAAGTACGAAGCCAACCATGAAAGACCAAACAAGAAGAAGGAGAAAGACAGAGGGTTGGTAAAAGATTGTTTAGGTCCTAATATGGTAATGGTAGTTTGAGGGATTGAAAGCAGTCTAGTGGAATACCAACGTTGACCTGACATACTCCATTGACCAAGCCTATTGAGGATATTTATGAAAATATAAAACTTAGGACTCATCCCTCGATCGAAGAAGATGTGAACCAAGTGGAAGCTATAAATCCTTAAACTTGTTGACCTAACATTTGAAGCAGTCTCAAGTGTGTTAGATATTCCTAAGAGTTTACAACGCTCGTAACAGTCAAAACCCTAAAATAACTAATCAATTGCATATAAAATTTTTATACCTTAAACGTATGTAAATACTAAAAATTTCATCCAAAAGTAATAAAAACTTTAAAACCATAACTTTAAGGATATAAAAGTATTAATTCATGATAACTTACTATAAAACCTTAATTGATAATATATCCTTGGTATCTTGCCAAATCATTAGTGAAAGATCAAAGATAACTTTTAGTCATTCATAAATACATATAACACTAAAGTAATCCTTTAGGAACTAGGATATTGCATTATAGATTACATTTATCTTCTAATTATATAACTAGGTTAGTAATATATAGAGTTAAGAGCTTAGTTAATAATTATACTACATATAGTAAATATTAGTACCCTAAATGACATTTTTCATGATAATTATATTAAGTAGCTTACCAAATGATTTATATAGGATATAAATACCTAAAAGAACATCTTATTACCCATTCTTACTAATCATTTCAACAAACCCCATATTTCCTTTCATTTCTTTAATTTTCTTCCTAATTTTCCTTAATTACTTCATTATGTATACTTAAATTACATGTAATTTTAAAATGTTGACCAAGTTAAAGGTTGACTAAGTCAACAAAATAGTATTATCATCTAGAGAATTCTTTCCTTTTCATTAACTTTCTATACTTATTTTTTTTTCCAATTTCACCCTTTGTTGCCATCCACTCCCTTTTATCATCTAGACCCTACTTATTCTCATTTTAAAACATAAACTAAGACAACACAAGAATCTTTTTCCCCCATTCCCAAACCATGAGCTTCCCTTTTGCTTTGTCACCTTCAACTTTCTAAATTTCACTTTCACAACTCTACTTACCAATATAAACCAATAACACATATATACTGGCTTTCCTTTTTATATTTTAAGCAAGAGAAAGGTATGTTATTGTGTAAATTTTTATCTTATTTAGTAGTTAGATGAATAGGTTAGGTTAATGTAGGAAGCTTATGCGATATGTGCATATGTGTTGTTGAGAGTAGAAGCTCCATATTCATGCTTAGAAGTTTAAGAAATTTTTAGTAAATGGAAGAAGAACACATGTATATATATACTTAAGCATGTCAACATAGGAATACACTTGATAAATACATGCATGAAGACCCTTATACATAAGTATCCTTTATGTACATAACCTAAAATGAGGTATATACTAACTATACATACATATACCTTGCTAAATAAGCTCTTGAAGTGTAAAAATATGAAATTTGTGAAACTTTCTTAAGAGGGAACATTAGGCATACCAAAATACGTATAAAAATACCTATGTAACCATATGTATATACTGGTGTATATATATAGGTATATGTACTAGTACATGTGTAAGTACACAAGTATACATATTAGTATATTAGAAATATAAGTATATGCATAACATATGTATAAAGTACATAAATACATAAGGATAAGTATGCATATATAGTAAATGATATAAGCAAATGATAACATAAGCCATGACATAAGCAAATGATGACATAAGCAATCATCTAAGTGTAAGAATTTAATGGTTAATGAAATCATTAACTACTAAAATAGAACATAAAACTAGCTAATAAGAATATTTAAGCTTTAATAGTTAACATTTCAATAAATTTAGTCTATATTGTAAAACATAGGTTTTAACATCCAAAACGGACATTACCGTATGAACGTGCATCCGAAAACGATGAAAAATGACTTTAAGCTTGTAAATATCAAAAATAGAATGAAAAAGTTACATGTGATTAGCGATAAAGTCTAATCGAATAAAAATTGATAGTAATCTAAATAGAATTAGGCAAATAGATATCTAGAATCACTAGTTAATTTAATTGCTTACTATCGTTATTATATCGTAATGATTAGGTGATCTCGACGCGAGTGAGGATCTTTCGATTAATTACTACGACTAGAGCGAGTTTTCATGGCTGAGTAAGTATTTACCCTATGATTCCATGCTTATATGTGATTGTAGATAGTGGACTTAAATGATATTGTTAATTGATTGTTGTATGAGGTGGGGAAATACTTGTGTATGTTATTATGTGCTGAATTGTAAATTTACCTTAAGTATAAATAATAATTTGTTTGTTGCATAGTAGTATGGCTAATGATTGTGTGTGCTGTTAGATGGTCATATCATAATTGGATTTAACTATACTCGGCTTATAAGAAGAAACTGGCACATGCATCAATATGCATTGCATAGACATAATTTTGGTCAGTACATCATACAGAGGTAGAGAGAGGCCATTTGGGGATTGTTATTATAAATTTATTGGTTCAGTATAATGCACTTATACAAAATGACGTTACCTTAGCCCATGAGAATACTAGGTGTTGGAGGTACCAATCGCCTAGCTAAGAGTCGAGTCTAGAGGTTTCCGTTTAAGAGTAAATGTGGATTGTGGGGGCCTACTCATGATTATACCTAGAACTTGGTTTTTATGAAAATAAAGGACTTGTTTGATTTAAGTACTAACGTGGAGTTTCGTAGTAAAGTAAGTTTTAGTATAATACTCGGATCTAACTGGTACCGTATATACTCCAACCCTGACTTTGGAGGGCATTAAAACTAAGTTGCGTATATTGACTAGTTAACTATACGTATTGTTTGACATTCTATTTGATCATTCATTCATATGCGTTGATATAATGTATTTATAACTTACTTATAGTATGATGGAGGGTTTTACTTACTAACCTTAGGCTTACACCCCCTTAAACTTTTGCTGCAGGATAGCTTATTTGTTAAGGCTGGCCGGGGAATGCTAAAGGTTAGCTTGGGGACCTAGGTAAGAGCGGGCCATTCAGTATATTGAGAGAACTGATTATGTAGACTTTTACTTATGTACTTTTATTTTGTTAGTAATATAGACCTGAATATACTAAATTACTGCTTACTATAAACTTTGTAGTTTAAATTTTATATAAATATGTTTATGTGATGATATCATGTGGATCTGTATGTTCTTAGAAAGCTAGTGATTGTAGAGCCTTGTATATTGTGTGAAGAGTTCTTGATCGGAAGGATAACCAATTGGGGGTTCTTCATACAATACATGGCATCTGCTACGACTAGACCATCCTCAGTTCATGACAGAAGTGATGGGATAATGGAAAGTGGTGTAACTTCTACCATGATCGAGGTTGCAACATTGATTGGTACTATCAAATGCCTAAGAATACGCCATTCAATGAGGTTACCTCCATAAATATATTGCTGATCTAAAGAACTGTATTGAATGTCCCCTTCAAAGATAACGAATGAAGGATGAAGGCAACAAGAGAAACGGTGAGGACTATCAAGCTAACCAAACCCCTAACGGTGTTATTAACACCATCATAAGAGGACCATACCCCGATAACCACCTTAGAGCTTATAACTTAGGAAATACCTTAAGAGGATAGAGTGTGATGCATGTCAAGTACAAAAGGCCAAGGGTTGATACTTCTATTTCTTTTACTGATGAAGACCTTTAGGAGATTGAAACCATACACCAGGACGTCCTAGTGATTAATACTTAGATTGTAGGCTATGAAGTCTACTAAAATGATGGTTGGTATAGGGAGTTCAATAGACATTTTGTTTAAACACACCTATGATACAATGAGGAAGAAACTTCCATATTAGATGAAACCTTATTAACATGATTTGGTTAGCTTCAATAACAAAGCAGTTGGCCCAAGTGCATTATTACTTTAGACATAGAGCTTGGGGACAACGATGATGTTGTAACGTACCCTATGGAGTTTGTTGTTGTGAATTGTTGGTCCCCTTTCAATGTTACCCTTGGGAGAACAAATATGATTAAGTTTAGGATAGTCGCCTCCCCTCTTCATCTCAAGGCAAAGTTCTCGACCCCTATGGGCATAGGGATATGTAGATGTGATCAGAAAATGTCCCAAGACTTTTATGCAAAAGCATTGAAAAGGGATAGGGTTATTACCCTTGAATTTAGACCACAGGAGAAGCCAATTAAGAATAAAGGAGCACCTAGAGAAGACATGGAAGAGATCTAACTCAACGATGACACCAAGCAAACTGCATGCATAGGGGCCTCTCTACTTGATGAATTAAAGAGGGCTTTGAATGACCTTCTTCGGGAAAATGCTGACAGGTTTATTTGGTCACCATTTGACATTCCAAGCATTACCGGATGACAGCTACCCATTGACATTTCATTGATGAGAAGGCTAAGTTAGTAAAGGAGAAGAAAAGACATTTCACTTTTTAGAGGCAAGTGGCTATAGAAGAGAAGGTCCAAAAATTGTTCAAGGCTAGAATAATCTGGGAGGAGATGTATTTGATTGGGCTAGCCAATGTCGTATTAGTTAAGAAATTCAATGGGAAATGGTGTGTGTGCGTTGATTACAAACACCTCAACAAAGTGTACATGAAGGATTGTTTGTTGCTCTTGATGATTAAATGATTGATTGATTAAACCTTCGGACATGCATTATTGAGTTTTATGGATGCTTTCTCATACTATAACTAGATTTGGATGGAGCCAAAAGATGAGGTGCATACCTCCTTTATTAGGAACGTTGACACCGATTGTTACAGGATAATGCCCTTCATCTCAAGAATGTTAGGGCGACTTACTAGAGGATGGTTATCGAGATGTTCAAACCCCAACTTGGGCGTAAATTCCTTAAATAAAAAGCCAAAAGCTTAAAGATCTTCTTAAAGACTAATAGGAGGCCTTTGACTGCATGAGGAAACACCAGATAAAGCTTAACCCTTAAAATTGTGTTTTCAAGGTGCCTTTTAGTAAATTCCTCGAATAATGGTCATGTAGTGTAGGATAGGGGCAAATCCTGAGAAGATAAAGGCCATCTAAGATACGCAACCCCCTGGCAATGTGAAGGAAGTCTAGAAACTCATAGGTCGTGTGGTTGTGCTTAACTAGTTCATGTCTAAAAGCAAGGATACATGTGCAAACTTCTTTAAGATTCTAAAGAACCCCTAAGGGTTCGAGTGGATGCTGCAATGCAACAAAGCATTCAAGGAGCTTTAAGAATTTCTATCTTTACCTCCCTTACTTTTGAAACTTGTCCCATGAGAAGAGTTATACCTCTACTTGGCAGTTAGCGATCAAGTGTTTTACTTGGTATTGGTTTGGGAAAAAGGAAGGGAGTATAAGCTAGTTTACTATGTTGGCCATATACTTTAAGGTCCTAAGGCTAGATATTTGAAAGTAGGGAAATTCACCCTCTTAGTATCTTACTATGGGGTTCATTCAATTACGGTCCTAATAAACCAACCATCGTGAAGTATTTTATAAAAGCCTGATGCATTGGGGAGTATGATTAAATATGCCATAAAACTTAGTATATGTAACATCTGGTATAAACCTTGCAAAGCCTTTAAGGCACAAGTACTTATTGATTTCATTATGGAGTATACGAAACGAAGATGAATTACCCAACAAAGGAGAGAAGCCATTATGGACCCTTTCTGTGGATGAGTTGTCTACACAAGAAGGAAGTAGGGTTAGGCTTGTGCTTAAAGGCCCTTATGGGGTAGAAGCAATGTATTGAAGTTTGGATTCAATGCCAATAACAAAGAGATTGAATATGAAGCCTTGATAACCAAACTAAAATTGGCTAAGGAGGTTAGAGTAGAACAAATCAATTTGTTCTCAAACACCATGTTAGTAGTTCAGTAGGTAAGGGTAGATTATGAAGCCAAATTAGAAGGGATGATAAAGTACTTGGAGGTCATCAAATCTTTTTTTGCAAAATTCACTTTGTAGACCATGACACAAATCCCCTAGCTCAATAACTTCGAAGTCAATGTGTTGTCAAGGTCCCCTTTTGTCGGTGTTTCAAAGCCTAAGAAGAAAGATAAGAAGGTCTTTATGGAGTATCTTCCCAAGCAAAGAGAATGCCAAGCCTCGAGACTGTGGAAATTCATGATACTCTAGCTAAGCCATGCTAGATGGACAAAACTGTCAAATATTTGAAGCATGATACAATACCTCAAGATCAAAATGAAGCTAAGAAGCTCCAGTACAAGTGACTAATTACATGTTGATAAGTAAGGATTTGTATCATCGAGGATTGAGCTTACCATTACCAAGCTAAGGGCTTAGCTAACATGATCTACTAAATCCTTACCTATTGCCTAACTCTAGAAGAGATCGACTTGTTATGTCGGGCTGGTAGGACCCTGCAACCGAGTTGTCATAAGTTTAGTCTCCTCTTCATGCGAGGGTAAGGTTAACCCAAGTTGTTTGAAAACCTCCAACCTATTTTTCCAATCTATTCTTGAGACCCCTTTACCTTCTAAGCACAAGTTTATCATGATAATATTCTTGAGCTGTTTCAAAGAGGGAGTTCTAAGCTAAATAGAGAACCAAATGTAGCCGACCTTATCTACACTAGTAAAAAACCATCGTGCATAGAATCCTCTTTGCCTATCTTCTAAAGACATGTATCTTGTAAACTGCAGATGTATAACCTGGCATCGAATATTCTCTTTCTAGATTACAAGTATACCCTTTCTCTTTTTATACATTTATGTATTTAGTTTTGACCTATTTTGGTAAATGCTTAAGTTACATTATAACCTAGAATACCTAGGTATAAATACTTTGTTATAACAAATATTATAATTAGATATTCCTTATTGATTAATGAAATTATCAAGTTTCCTCTCCTCTCTATATTGAAGATCCTTAACCTTAGCTTATATCAAATCCTTATTCCTTAAGTATGGTTTGTACAGCAAGCAATCGTTCCATTTGGACTAGTGAGTCGCATGCTATAGTTGGTTGGTCATAAGTGCTCGAGTGGTGCATCACATTTACAAGCAACTAACATTTGCTTAACCTTCTATACTCTGAAATTCGTTCTTAACCTTTTACCCTCTAAAATCTACCCTAAACCATTTCCCTCTTCTTCGATAGTTCTTGAAGGACCCATTCACAATATGATAAGACCTTGTTAGGGGCTCACATTTATGTTGTTGTGGTGTTGCCTATGTTATGCAACAAGCATATTAAGGCCTAGCCGCTCTACATCCAGGTGGATATTACTGGTCTATGATGAAGAAAGATATAAGGGAGATTGTGCAAATAAGCAACTAGTACTAAAAGCATACACCCATTAATCACATGCTTAGGCCCCTACAGTAATCTTCATCCATTGACTTGCCCCTAGCCCTTCTAATGGAGTCTTGACATTCTTTACCCTTTACTTAAGGTTACTTGAGGTAAGCAATTCATTATTGTTGTTGTTGATTATTTCACCAAGTGGGTAGAAGCCGAGGCAGCAACAAAAATTATAGAGAGAAGCATAGAGGCTTTCCTTACGAATTCCATCCCTACGAGGTTCGCTGTTCCATGTGCCATTATTACTGACAATGGACAATAATTTATCAATAAAAAAATTTGAAACTTTTGCAATAAGTATCATATTTGCATACACTTCACCTCGATGGTACATCCCCAATGCAACGGATAAGCTAAGGTAGCCATTAGAACTATTCTCGAAACTTTGAAGACCAAAGTTGATAGAGTAAAAGGTGGTTAGGCTAACAAACTTTCCTTTATATTGTAGAGATACCGAACTACTTACAGGATATTGATGAGAGAGACACCCTTTAGACTTGCTTTTGGTATTAAAGCAGTGTTGTCAATAGAGCTTGAACTCCCTAATATCCATACTAGAGACTTTGATGCCATGATTAATCAGATTGTCATGTAAGCTAATGTAGACATGATCAATGAAGTTTGAAACCTCAATTCTAAAAGAGTGACTTTTACCAACATAGGCGGCCAAATATTACAACAATGAGGTCCCACACAAAGTGTTGAAGCTTAATCATCTTATGCCTCTTAAACTAGAAGCTATAGTAGCTTGGAAGGCTGGGGTAAGTTTGTGCTAACCTGTGAAGACCCAATAAGGGTGAAGGTAGATTTGGAGAAAGAAGCATATAAGTTAGAGAGAGCTAGATGGTAATGAAACTATTGGGACATAGAATGTCAACAATCTTTAGCCTTATTTTGAGTGATCATATGATGCAAAGTTAGATTAAAATTAATGAAATGCCACCATTCTTTCATATTATTACGCCTTTCAAAATCGCAATGATTTCACTTATAGTAAAAATCTCTAAATAACGAGCTAGTTGGCAACCTTGATGGTTGGAAGTTGAAGGGAAGCCAATGATTCAAGCTATGGAAGCTTCAAGAAAAATGCCTTTTGTAAAATCTCAATCCACAGGTATTGATGTACCCCCTATATTCCTTTAAGCCCAAGGAAAGCATCAGATTCGAGTATTGACACTCAAATCGTAAAAGCCTTAGGAAAAGTTTTGAGTTCTATTAAATCCATAGGCTCTAAGATAGCCTAGAGGTCCTTCAAGATCGAGGAAATCATTAGATTCAAGTTTCAAAGCTTAGATGGCTTAAAGACCATGGAGATTGTTGGGTACCAACTCCGTTATAACCTGATGTGTTGCTTGTAGTCTAAAGGCCTAGATAAAGCAGTAAAAAAGCTCCCTTAGGAAAATACTGCTCGAACACTAAATCCCTAGGTGCTATGGAAAATTTGTGTACCTTTGAGCTCATGGAGGGCCATAGAATCAAGCATCAAAAGCCTAGATGATGAATTCCTTAGGAAAAAAAATTCCTAAGAATTTGAGGCGCCGAGGCAATCTCGTAGTCCTTCATGCTTGTAGAAAGCCATAGAATTAGGTATTAGAAGCTCGAACAACAAAAGCCTTACAAAAATTACTATCATTAAGTGTTAAGTTCATCTCATAGGCTATTAAGACCGAGGAAAAACTTGGGTCTGAGATGAGGAAACTTGGGCAATTAATGCCTTAAAGCTGTTAACGTCCGCTAACGTCGAGGTGCCCTTAAAGGCGTTTAAGCCTAAGGAAAACCTGACTTTTAAGCATAATGCATGGAACTATAAAAGCCTTAAGAAGCTAATAGTTAAAAAATAAAGCAAGTCTAAGGCTCGAAAGCTTAGACCCTTTAGGGAGGGGAAGTTTTAGGATATAAAGGCCAAGTGAATCCCTTAGCTAAGAGAGCGTACAATTCGACAAATGCTTACTAAGGTATCAAACTCTAAAAAGGATGGAAGAACTTAAGGAGTAAATAAGCAATTGAAAAATGGAAGAAAAAATTGATTACTTCATTAAAAGTTTGTACAAAAAAAAAAAAAGGAAAAAGGCTAAGTCGATACGCCAACTTCATTGAGTCACAGAATGCTTCAATAAGAGAAAACACAAGTCACTATGGACCTAAGGTGTTTTTCTAAGCAGAGGAAAGATCCTATGTAAGAGCTAGAAGATGAGTGATCCTAGGTGAAGTCCAGAGGAATAGTGTTGCTATTGAGAACCTAAGGGCCGGATTCAGAAGGAGGAGGAGCATTCTCTTCAGCTGGAGTAGGGTCTTCTTCTCAACCAATCTGCTTTTCATTTTCTTCATCATCCTTGGAATATGAAGAATTAGGTGAAGGGATCCATAAAAGATAAGCACTTTAAGTCAAGACTAAGGTAGGGTTTTCGAACAATCTCTCAAGCATGTTTTATATGCTCAAAGTTCTGGGCCTTCTAGAACTCTACCCATTGTGCACTTACATCATCACCGACCACTTGAAAAGGAATATTTATTATTTGATCCATATCCTAAGATAAGAAGTCTAATAGGAGAAGCTTGGTTTTTTCTCTTGGTTAAGCTCTTTGGTTTTCTTTACTAAGGCTTTACTAAGCTCCTTATTGTTGGCATTAGAAGCCAACAACTCAACCTGAGCTTCTACCATTTCTTTAGATATGGAATCTTGTTTCCTCTGCAACTCCTCCAGTTCCTTCTCCTTCTCCTTAAGCTTTAGATCCACTTTGGTTTCTACCTTCTTTGCTTGGAAGAGTTCACTCTCAGTTGCTTAAGCTCTCTATAATAAGAATGAGATGTCATTAGAGGCACTTGACAATCAACCAAAAAGACCATGGAGTTTACCCCTAAACCGAGCTACTTGCTCTTTTTCGTCCTTCTATTGGTCAAAAACTTCATGATTTTAGCATAGGCCTACAAAAACATGAAGCTTAGTATGAATATGAAGAACAATAGAAGTAAATGTTTAGGGATCAAGTGCAAAAACTTACCTCTTGCATCTTCGTGTATGTCGTTAGCTCAACATTATTGCTGGATAGGCAGATGAACTTCTAATCTAGAAGCTTGTGATCTTTGGGCAATAGAGAGCCCCTCAACAATTCTTCGCTTGATCATCTAAGGCTAAGATTCAATTCATTTTTGCAAACGAACCACTTGAGTCGGTTGGTCTTAAGGAATGTACTTAATTGGTTGTAGAATATATGGTTTGTCTACAAAGTCCATCATGACTTAGTCGATGGGTGGAGGAGATGTAACTTTTACTTGTTGGTGGTGGTGTAAGCCAGCTAAGCTCTTTAGCCTACATCTTATAACTCTTGGATGGGCTCTTACTTTTTCTTTAGGGTCACATTGATTCGTTTTAAGTCGTACATCTTAGTTTCCTTATAGTTGGCCCAACACTCATCCTTTATGAACCTCCCCTTGGCATCATGAAGCAAAGGGAGAGGGGAATGGGACCTCTTTCTTTTCCCTCCCGCTACGTTGCCAACCTTCTTCTTAGTGGCTTTTTTGTCCAGCCTTCTCTTGGTAGCACTTTCACCCTTTATACATTTACGTTTGGTAGCCTACGTAGTAGCTTATGTGGCAATTGTCACGATGTTACCTAATGGAAGCTTGAAACCTACAGAAGAACCAAAGAGTTAGTCAAAAGAGAGGAGAAAGAAATGAAGTTACCTCATAGAAAGATCGTGCTGAGCATGAGTAATAGCTTAGAGTAACCTGTGGCTCCTTAATGACCGAATGACCACAGTTGCAGCAGTGTGCCCACCTCAATACGATACTGAAGGAAAATGGTACCTTCTAAGTTTTCATCGTCATTGTCATTACCCATCTTATTATCAAACAAGATTGGCTCATTATGCAGATACTTATCTACTATTGTTTTGGTGTTCCATGGCATACCAACACAACAGAGGAAACACCATAGATAATCTCGGAGGCCATCTTACTATTGGGTTCAAGATCTTAGTGTCCTTAGTTCGGATGGAGGCGACCCATTTGGTCTAAAAATCAAGCTTATGCTTGGTTAGGATGAACATGAAATTCTCTTTCTATTACTTCAACTAAATTGTGTTTGTGTATGTGTGATAATGGAAGTAAACAGAAAATACTGAAAGAAGTGTTGTTGCAACAGACTTGGAGAGTGAAAGATTATGGTGAAAAATGAATGTATTAAGTTAGCTTCTCTGTGTACAAAGCTCATATATATAGTTTCTATGGTTAGTTGCTGTGTAAAAATGAAAACTAAAAACTAACTTTTGCAACTACACGAACCACCAACAAGTAACAACTATCAAAACTAACAACTACTAACAATTACAATTAAACTAACAGCTATAACTATAACACCACCACCCCCCCCCNTAATCGTGTCACTGCTTTTTCTTCCACTAGTACTTCCACCATCTTCATGTCATGTTTTGCTGATAGGACTTTATTAATATTTGAACATCAAATCCATGTTTCATGTGGCTTTTCGATGTATGGAAATTCTTCATGTCTCAGCTGTATTTGTGTGTGTGCAGTGATGGAAGCAGTTAAGGAATACGAAAGGAAGTGTTTGTGTAACAGACTAAGAGAGTGAATGAATTGTGGCAAAATGAATGTATTAAGTTAAACTTTCTGTGTACAAAACTCACTTATATACAATTCCCGTGGAGAATGAAAACTGAAACTAACTTCTTGCAACTATACTAACAACCAGCTAGTAACAACTAACAGCTACTAACAACTGTAACTGAACTAACAGTTGCAACTGTAACACCCCCCCTCAAGATGGAGAGTATATATTCAATACTTATCCATAAGCTGCTACTTGGAGGAAACATACAGCAGAAGTATGATAACTTCAATGACTTTGTCACAAACAAAATGCAAATCCATTTTAATATGCTTTGTTCGCTCATGAAAAACAGGATTTCTAGTAATATGTAAAGCCGAATGATTGTCACAAAATAATTGTATCGATAAGGAACAATTAATATGAAACTCTTTAAGAAGAGAAATCATCTAAAGTACTTCATAAGCAATAGTAGCAAGAGCTTTATATTTTGATTTAGCTAAAATTCAAGCTATTGTCATCTATTTCTTTGATTTCCAGTTCAACAAAGAACTACCCAAAAACACACAAAATCCAGTTCTTGATCATCGTGAGTTAGGGCATCCTCCCTAGTCACTGTCACTACATGCCCGTAGCACAAAATCATTGGCTAAAGAAAAACAGATGCCTTGTCTAAGAGTTCCTTCTTTAATGTAGCGCAATACACGATCGAGTGCTAACTGATGAGATTGCTTTGGACTATCTAAAAACTGACTAAGTACGCAGACTAAGTAAGTAATGTTTGGCTGTATAATGCATAAATACAAAAGTTTGCCAACTGTTCTTCTATAGCGCAAAACATCAATTGTATCTATGTTGTCATCTTTAGACAACTGACGATTGACCTCAATTGGAGTAAATAGTGGCTTTACTCTAGTAAATCCAACGTCTGCTAACAAGTCAAGAGCAAACTTCCATTGTGAAAGAACTAATCCTTGCGATGATCGTATAAGCTTTAAGCCAATGAAATACCTGAGCACCCGAATATCCTTAAGTTTGAACTGTATGTGCATAAAACTCTTGAACTGATCAATAAGAGAAGGATGCTTGCTAATAACTGCTATGTCATCAACATACACTAGAACAACCACCATATCATCACCCGAACCTTTTATAAACAGAGAATAGTCACAATATGATTGCTTGAAACCATAAGCTAAAAGTGATTGTATGAGTTTGGCATTCCATTGCCTAGATGCCTATTTTAAACCATAAAGGGACTTGTTGAGCTTGCATACAAGTTTTTCTTGTAAGGAATTCTGCATAGGAACATAAGGTCCTTGAGGAATCTCCATATATACTTCTTCATTCAAATCACCATAGAGGAAAGCATTGTACACATCTATTTGATGCACATGCCAATTATATGCAACTGCAAGGCAAAAGAAAAACCTCATCGTAACATGTCAAACGTCTTAGTATAATTAAACCCTTCCTGTTGACCAAATCCTTTTGCTACAAGCTGTGCCTTATATACTTACTTACACCGGACTGTGTTTTTGCCTTATGGCAATGGTAGTATAGACCAAGTATTGTTAGCGACTAAGGCATCAATCTCTTCTTGCATTGCCTTACATTAGGGATCAAGTAACTTAGCTTACTCATAACTACTAGGTTCATTATGTAGTATAAGTTAAACACTAAAAGCGCGAAAACTGGGTGATAAGGACTTGTAAGAAAGAGATTGATGCAAAGGATGATCAGTTGAGAAAAGTGTTGCTATTGAATCTATTGAAGAAAGATTCAAATGATAATCCTGTAAATAAGAAGGTCTCTTACATGTTATAGTACTTCTTCTGAGTGTACTGGGTTCAACACCACTAATTGTGTCTTGTTGATTAGTAGAAATTGGCTATACTACTACATCATGAGGAAAAAAAGAAAACATGTGATTTGAATTCAACACTATATCATCTGAAGGCAGAGAAACTGGTAAGAAAGATGCTACTGTTGCTAGTTGTGTCATCAATCAAAAAGGAAAAATTTGTTCCAAGAACTTAACATCTCTAGAAATAAGAAATTGTTTTTCTATCAGATCATACTCCTTATATCCTTTCACATTTAGAAGATAGCCAACAAATATAGATAGATGGGCTTGAGATTCAAATTTGGACCTATCTCGAGCTAGAGTAGATATAAAACATAAAGAACTAAACACCCTTAAATGAGAATAAGATGGTACATACTTAAACAACAACTAAAAAGGAGTTCTTCCTTGTAAAATATTAGTAGGAAGTCTATTGATTAGATGAATTGCTGTTAATATAACATGCCCCCAAAAACATAAAGGCAAAGAGGCTTATAACAACAATGCTCAAGCCATAGAAACTAAATGTTAATGCTTTCACTCAACAACACCATTTTGTTGTGGTGTCTCCATACAAGATGTTTGATGAATAATCCCATGATCAGCATAAAACTGAGACATAACAAATTCCTTATCATTATCACTATGTATGATCTTAATATGTGAATCAAATTGCTTAGCCACCAATTGACAAAAACTTTGAACAATTATAGACACTTCATTCTTAAGTTTCATCAAATACACCTAAGTCATTGGAGTAAAATCATCCACTATAGTAAGAAAAAACTTGTAGCCTTTAATTGTCAAAACAGCAAAAGGACCCCAAATGTCCATGATAACTCTAATTTTAAACATATTTCATATGGTGATTTTATGGTATTTCCCTCACATTTTTTATTTTTATTTTTTAAAGAAAATGATACTTAATTGAGTAAAATGTTGATTTCAGGGTTTAAACGCGTTCTAGGCTCGAAAACGAAGAAAAGGAATCAAGTTTCACTCAATTCCGAGTTCAAACGAAGAAGTTATGAAGTTTTGAAGTTATGCAGAAAATTTTACCTTAGTGCAAAAAGTTACACGACCTGGGGACACGGCTATGTCCCAGGCCGTATCTGGTGATGAAAATAAAATCCATGTAATATATATATAAAAGGATATCTTAGGGTTCAAAAGAGAGAGAGACATTACAGAAACGGAGAGACACAAGAGACGAGAGGAGACTTGAGGAGAACATCAATGAAGAAGCAAGAACAACATCGATTTCAAGATTAGAGATATTGTTCATCAAATCAAGAGGGGTTTTTATGCTTTATTTTACGTTTTTGATGAAACTCGTTTTTAGATTCGTTATGATAACTTAGAATTCAAGTATTTAAGATTATGGAACCTAGGGTTTAATGTAACCCTTGGATTAAATTATAATTTCAATAAAATTTCTATCTTTTCTTGATTCAATTATGTCGTTTAGTTGTGGATTGATAATTCTAGAGTGTCAATATATGATATTATGCATGTTGATTGAGAAATTGCATGTGTAATTAGATCTTAGCATAATTGGAGAGAATTACATGTATTCTTAGAGATAAGATACATGTTTCTTCCGGAAAGTTGATTATTTGTATGGGAACTCATTATACATTAATGCGATTCTAAGTTATATTACTAAGTGAAGAGATTCCGGTAAATAATTTAGAATTAGGGTTAATATGCTTGAGAAAGATATTAGCTTTAATTGTGAATCCCTCCGGTCAAGAATTATAGAAACTAAATTGAATATATTTTAAAAGGTTACATGTTAAACACTAGGGGAAATAATTCCTAAATACATTATTGCATACTTGAAGTCGTTCGTAGTTTATTGCTTTCTAATTTACGTAATTAAGTCTCCTAAGTAGTTTAGTTGTTAATTTCAGTATTTTTAATTCATTCAACTCATCACAATTTTCCGGTTAGATAATAAAGCTAAAGTTAATATTAGTACTCAAAATCTCTGAGGGATCGACTTGGACTCACATCCACTATATTAAAATTGATAGGTGCGCTTGCCTCGTATCAAGTTTTTGGCGCCGTTGCCGGGGATTTTTGATATTAAGAACGCTAGTTGCTTTATTACTTTAACCATTTTTTTTCTTTATTTTCTTTTTTTTTCATTGTTTATTTTTATTATCTAGAGCTGCAATTGATTTTATATTTCTTGCCTTTGTAGTGCATGACCCGCAGTAATCCGAAAGATTTGGTAGAACTCGATCCTGAAATTGAGAGAACTGCCCTTCAAAATTTGAGATTGCGACCTAGACAAATTATGGCGACCATAGACAACGAGTCAATCGTTGAAATCAAGGAAGAAGGTCAAGAGGCCAACACTCAATTCATCGAGC
This sequence comes from Lumnitzera littorea, assembly GCA_024138015.1. Classification (NCBI taxonomy): domain Eukaryota; kingdom Viridiplantae; phylum Streptophyta; class Magnoliopsida; order Myrtales; family Combretaceae; genus Lumnitzera; species Lumnitzera littorea. The sequence goes on along the minus strand of JAMXBB010000003.1, from coordinate 74,660,358 downwards.
AAGAAGATCCACCACACATGGCTAACAACGGGAATGAATCAAATCGGACCATGTCCGATTATTCAAGGCCTACACTTATTGGAGCTGACTCCAGTATTGCAAGGCCAACCGTCGTGGCTAATAACTTCCAAATTGCACCTAACATCATACAAATAGTGCAACAATATGTTCAGTTTGACGGTCTCCAAGACAAAGATCCTAATGCCTACATCTCTAGTTTTCTAGAGATTTGTGATACGTTTAAAATCAATGGAGCCACGGATGATGCCATTCGACTGCGGCTATTTCCCTTCTCCTTGAGGGGAAGAGCAAAACAATGGTTGAACTCCCTACCAAAAAATTCAATCACAACTTGGAATGAATTGGTAGAGAAATTTTTAAGGAAATATTTCCCACTTGTAAAGACCGCGAAACTTCGGAATGATATTTCGTGTTTTGCTCAATTGGAAGCGGAGACGCTATATGACACTTGGGAGCGGTTCAAGGACTTGCTTAGGAGGTGCCCACATTATGGCCTCCCACTATGGATGCAGATTCAGACCTTCTATAATGGTCTCAATCTATCCACTAGACAGATGATTGATGCATCCGTAGGAGGTACTTTGAATACTAAGACACCTGAGCAAGCCCAAAATTTAATTGAAGGAATAGCGATGAACAACTATCAGTGGGAAAGTACTAGAGCCAAGCAAAAGGCCATAGGAATTTATGATGTGGACTTGACCACTGCTCTGGCAGCCAAGGTGGACTTGTTGAGTAAAAAGATTGATGCACTCTCAATTGGCCCTCAACAAGTGCAATCGGATGTAAGTGATTTTGGTATGCAGGGGTATGGAGCACAAGAACAACTGGAACAGGTGGATTATCTAGGAAATCCACCTAAGCAACAAAATAACCCCTACAGCAACACTTACAATCCAGGATGGAGGAATCACCCCAATTTCTCTTGGGGAAACCAAAACCAAAACCAAAACCAAGGCCAGTAGAAGACTAACTTTGGCCCACCTGGGTTTCAACGACCATTCCCACCTCCTCTCCCTCAAGAAAAGAAGCCTAGTGTAGAAGAACTTCTCACAAAATACATTCAAGGCAATGAGGCTCGCTTATCCAACATTAAATCCTCGCTGAGAAATCAAGAGGCTTTAAATCGCAATCTCGAGAACCAAATTGGTCAACTTGCGAAGCTAATCTCTGAAAGACCGCAAGGATCACTACCTGGAAATACAGAACCCAATCCAAAGGAACATGTTAAGGTAGTAACACTTCGGAATGGGAAGGAGTTGCATGCTGAGAGGAAGGTTAGCGAAGAGATTAGCAAGAGCAAGGAGGGGACGAAAACAACAGAAGATGTAGAGTCATCAAAGGTGAAAGAATATCAACCACCAATCCCATATCCCCAAAGACTCAAGAAAGATTGCAATGACCAACAATTCAGTAAGTTCCTTGACCTCTTTAAACAACTGCATATTAACTTACCTCTTGTTGATGCCTTGTCACAGATACCGAAGTACGCTAAGTTCTTGAAAGATTTGCTATCCAATAAGAGGAAGCTTGAGGAGCTTTCTACAGTCATCTTGGATGAAAAGTGTTCAGCGATTGTGCAAAACAAGTTGCCCAAAAAGCTAAAAGACCCAGGAAGTTTTACCATTCCTTATCATATTGGTGATCTGTTAATTGACAAAACTTTAGCTGATTTCGGTGCTAGCATCAATTTAATGCCTTACAAATTTTTCAAGAAACTAGGATTAGGGGAACCTAAGCCCATACGCATGAGTTTGCAATTAGCTGATAGATCTGTAACGTATCCTAGAGGCATATTTGAGGATGTATTAGTCCGAGTGGGTAAATTCATTTTTCCAGTTGATTTTGTGATACTAGACATGGATGATGATTTTGAGTTACCCCTTATCCTAAGAAGACCATTCTTAGCTACCGCCAGGGCTATCATTGATGTTAGTGATGGAAAGCTCATTCTTCGAGTAGGAGATGAAGAGATCATGTTTAAAATTTCAGAGGCTATGAAAAAATCTGTCGATCAGGATGATACTTGCTACCTGCTAGATGTTACTGACACTTTTGTTTCAAGTTATATGCAGGAAGTGCTTCTTAAAGATCCGTTGGAGAGTTGCTTGCAATTAGGTATGGAGACAGCTTCAGAGGATCTTGTCAAATCTGAGGTGACAGCCCAACTAGAGGCAAATAAACCTATCTCTATTGAGACAGGGTTTGAAGAGATTGAAAAGAGGAAGGAAGCACAGTTAAAACCTTCGATTGAGGAGCTACCAGTATTGGAGCTAAAACAATTACCTGACTATTTGGAATATGCCTTCTTAGAGAAGGACTCCAAATTACCGGTAATTATAGCATCCAATTTGGAAAAAGAATAGAAAGAAAGGTTGCTGAAAGTACTCAAGGAGCATAAGAGGGCCATTGCTTGGAAAATATCCGATATTCGAGGTATCAATCCCTCCTTTTGTACTCATAAGATTTTAATGGAAGAAAACTATAAGCTAGTTGTGTAGCCCCAGAGACATTTGAATCCAAACAAGAAAGAGGTAGTCAAAAAGGAAGTTATCAAACTCCTTGATGCAGGTATGATATATCCTATCTCTGATAGTTCATGGGTGAGTCTAGTGCAAGTAGTTCCAAAAAAAAGTGGGATGACAGTAGTCCCTAATGAAAAAAATGAATTGATCCCAATGAGAATGGTAACAGGTTGGCATGTATGTATCGATTATCGAAAGTTAAACGATGCTATACGTAAAGACCATTTTCCCTTACCTTTTATTGATCAAATGATAGAACGATTAGTTGGACATATGTTTTATTGTTTTCTAGATGGCTTATCTGGTTATTTTCAGATACCTATTGCACCGGAAGATCAAGAAAAGACCACTTTCACTTGTCCTTATGGCACCTTTGCTTATCACAGAATGCCTTTTGGTCTTTGCAATGCGTCGGCCACATTCCAGCGATGCATGTTGGCTATTTTTGATGATTTGATAGAGGACATAATGGAGGTATTTATGGATGATCTTTCAGTTTTTGGCAACTCATTTGACCTTTGTTTGAATAATTTGGACAGGGTACTTACTAGGTGTGAAGAGACCAACCTTGTCCTCAATTGGGAAAAGTGCCACTTCATGGTACAAGAAGGTATTGTGTTGGGCCATAAGATCTCTTATCGAGGAATTGAGGTGGATACTGCCAAAGTGGATGCGATTGCAAGACTCCCATCTCCAACTTCGGTTAAGGCCATAAGAAGTTTCTTAGGACACGCAGGTTTTTACAGGCGATTTATCAAGGATTTCTCGAAAATTGCCCGCCCTTTGACTAAGCTTTTAGAGAAGGATGTGCCTTATGTTTTCTCTCAGGAGTGTTTGAAAGCTTTCAATATCCTTAAAAAGAAACTTACCAATGCTCCAATCATGGTAGTACCTGATTGGGCACTCCCCTTTGAGCTTATGTATGATGCAAGTGATCACGCAGTCGGAGCAGTGCTGGGGCAAAGGCGAGACAAGCACTTTCAACCAATTCACTATGCTAGCAAAACTCTTACGAATGCTCAGGAGAACTACACTACTACAGAAAAAGAGTTGCTAGCTGTTGTTTTTGCCTATGATAAATTTCGCTCTTATTTGCTTCTATCTAAGGTAATTGTTTATACTGATCATTCTGCTCTTAGGTACTTGTTAGCAAAGCCGGATGCAAAACCAAGATTGATTAGGTGGATCTTGTTGCTGCAAGAGTTTGATGTGGAGATCAAAGATAAAAAAGGCGCTGAGAATTTAGCAGCAAATCACCTATCCCGATTGGAGAACCCAAACTTAGAATTGCTCGACGAGAACGAGATCAAGGATGAATTCCCTGAGGAGCGACTCTATGCCATCGCCCAAGTAAGTGATATGGAAATTCCTTGGTTTGCAGATATTGCTAATTTTTTAGCTGCTAGGATCATACCGAAGGGACTTCAACACCAGCAAAAGAAGAAATTCTTTTCTGATGTGAAACATTATTTTTAGGATGATCCTTACCTGTTTAAAGTATGTGAAGATCATGTCATTCGAAGGTATGTACCACACCTCGAAGGTTGGCGAATTTTGAGCCACTGTCATTCGGGGCCCACTGTTGGGCATCATAGTGCCAATAGGACAGCTCATAAGGTCCTAGAGGCAGGATTTTATTGGCCTACCTTATTCAAAGATGCCCAGAGATATGTTGAGAGTTGTGATCGTTGCCAATGAGTGAGAAATATATGCCGTAGGGATGAAATGCCACAAAACCCCATCATCGAGGTTGAGGTATTTGATGTGTGGGGAATCGATTTCATGGGTCCTTTTCCGAACTCAAATGGAAACAAATATATCGTAGTAGCCATTGACTATGTCTCTAAGTGGGTGGAAGCTAAAGCCCTACTTACTAATGATGCTAAGGTAGTAAAAAAATTCTTGAAAGGCCTATTTTCTCGATTTGGCACCCCTAAAACAATTATAAGTGATAGGGGAACACACTTTTGCAATGCTCAACTTGACCAAGTATTGAAACGTTATTGCGTTACACATAGGATAGCCACCCCGTACCACCCCCAAAGTAGTGGCCAAGTGGAAGTTGCCAATCGTGATCTTAAGCGAATTCTTGAAAAAACCGTAGAGTATCATAGAAAAGATTGGTTAGAAAAGTTGGATGATGCTCTATGGGCATATAGAACCACCTACAAAACACCACTCGACACCACACCCTACCGACTTGTATATGGCAAAGCTTGTCATTTGCCGGTAAAGATAGAGCATAAGGCTTGTTGGGCGATTAAGAGTGCTAATGTTGATTTTGAGCGTGCAGGTTCTCACAGGAAACTTTAATTGAACGAGCTTGAGGAATAGCGAGCGAATGCATATGAGAACTCCAAATTATACAAAGAAAGGGCCAAAAAGTATCATGATCAGCGAATCAAACAAGGTCGACAATTTAAAGAAGGTGATCATGTCCTTTTGTATAATTCTCGTCTGCGTTTATTCCCAGGTAAGTTAAAATCCAGGTGGTCTGGACCATTTACAATTACACAAGTTTTCCCGTATGGGACTGTTGAAGTTACACACCCGGAGAAGGGCACATTTAAGGTAAACGGACAACGGTTGAAATTATACTTGAGTGGAAACTTGGAGCATGTTGGCCGGGAGGAGTTTTATCTCCATCCGACAGAACTAACGTGAGAAGACGTATCCCGTCGAGCTATCGACGTTAACTAAAGCGCTTCTTGAGAGGCAACCCATGTCTAACTCTATTTATGCTTTAGTTCTTTAAGTTTTCTTCATTTTATTCTCCGTTTTATCTAACTTTGCTTTGCTTTGTATATTTTCTTTTAATTTTTCGTCATAATTCCTTCCTCTCTTAGCTTTATTTTTTTTTCCTTTTTTCTTTAGTTTTATTATTTTTAAGTTCCTTTATCTTTAGAATTAATTCAAAAAAAAAAAAATTATTACACGGGCAAGGGACACGGTCGTGTCCTAGCCCGTGTCCATCCAGACGTTCAAAACTATCCACTCACAGAAAGTTACACGGGCGTGGGATACGGTCGTGTCCCAGCCCGTGTCCGCCCAGACTACGATTCTACGCTGTGGGCACAGAAAGTTACACGGGCGAGGGACACGGTCGTGTCCCCAACCCTTGTGCACCCAAAAATCTTCACCCTTGAACAGAATGTTACACGGGCGTGGGACACAGTTGTGTCTCAGCCCGTGTGCGTCTAAACACCACCAGAAAACAGAAATTTACACGGGTGTGGGACACAGTTATGTCCCAACCCGTGTCTATCCAGTTTTCATACACGAGCACAGATTGTTATACGGGCAAGGGACACGGTCGTGTCCCAGCCCGTGTCCGTCCATGTAACACACGACACACACAGAATGTTACACGGTCGTGTCCCAGCCCGTGTCGACCCAAATAACACGGTTTTCACACACGACCGATTTATTTAAATTATACACCCTCTCACACTCTCACATTCACACCTCTCTCTCTTACATTTGCTCTCATTCTCCCTCTTCTCTCCACAATTCCTACATTCCGCACTTTGATCCAAGTAAGTTTTTCTCCTTACTTTTCCTTTCTCTTCCTTACACTGCAGCACTTAGGTTATGTGTGTTCTTCCTTTTATGCATATTATTTTTGCCCTGCTGCTTTCTTTTGATTATTCATCCATGCTATGCATCATTGCTTTGAGTGTCTTGATCTTATATGTTATCATGCTTCCTCATCTAGTTAGATTTCATTACGCTTTGTCAATTCAAAATTTTATTGGTCAATTTGCTTGTCATTCTCCATTCATGCTAGTTAGGGTTAGCAATGGGCGATCATTATTCTGGGTCATTTCGCGTCTCTTATATGTATAGACGCTTGTTTTTCCTCGTTATTAGTGTGTAGTGGAATTTGTTGAAAGTGTTTGCCACTCATTTCTTTTCCACCACCTCATTTTCTCGCTGCACTCCATATGTTTGATGAAATGCCCCAATGAGCATTCCTTTCACAATCTTACCCATTGTTATTCCTGTTTTTCTGTTTGCTTCACACTATGCGCGATATGGATGTCCGTGTTTGATTTGGCTTGTTGTCTCTTTTCAGATATTCCAATGGCTAATCGATCTAAGCTTTTCGTTTGCCGGAAATCCAAATTTGTGGCATCCTCTTCGTCACAATCCGACGCAATTGTTGAACCACTGGCGACTCTTCCTCCTATGGAGCACCCAATGCTCCAATTTAAGGAGGACTACCAAGTACAACGCTACCAATTGCTTCAGTCTAAGCCCTTTAGCGAAACCCTTCGGTTGGATTGGGATGTTCTCGCTCAACTAGAGCTCACCACCGAGATGAAGGCACTCTTAGATGGTACCGTTTGGGAGCGCCTCTTATCCTTTGAAGCTCCAGTTTATAAAGAGCTGACCCTGGAATTTTTGTGCACTTATATGCTGGATAAAGACAGTGCTACTCGCATGGGCCCAAACCGCCAATTTCACTTCACTTTGAGTGGCCATCCATTCCACATGTCCATCGCTCAACTAGGCCGATACCTTGGTTTATATGCCGACAAATATACACGGACGGAAGAATTCTAAAGTTTCTCATGTCGTTTTCCTCGTGGTGTCATAGCAGGGTCATTTTGGAATGAGATCATGGTTGGCGATGCCTATGATCCAGCTAGGAGTAAGGCCTCTCAATTAGTTAGGCCTGAATACCGGGTTCTGCACTGGCTTTTCTCCCATACATTGACTAGTAGAGGCCTTAGCACCGGGGTGGTGTCTAACAAGGATTGCCTCTATCTCTACAGTGTCATCTATAAGCACCCCATCAATCTAGCCGTTGAAATTGCCGACCTCTTCAGCCATCAAGCCACCACTACTCGAAAGAAAGGGCATATTTGCTGTGGCCCTTATATTACATTACTGGTACAGGCTATGAGAACTAAGGTTGTTGCTTGGCCCTCACTTACTTTCATTAACCAAGTCACTCCTATGCGCCTCAATTCCTTCCGCCTCATGAACCTCCTACCATCAAGAAGTCAAGGTCGACACTCTTGCAGCAGTACATCTCGGGGTCCAACGTCTTCAGCCAGCTTAGACGATAAATTTGATTTGTTGCTGTTTGAGGTTCGTTATATACGCGAGAGTATGGATAAACTTCATCTCCGACAGGACAGAATGGAAGAATTTCTTAAAATGAAAGCATCGGCTACTAATGAAGAGGAGAGTGAGGAAAAGGAAGAGGAGGATGAGAGTAGTGAAGAAGAGGCTGATGAGAGTGGTGACGATGAGGAGGCTGATGAGGATGATGAGGATGCTGAGGAGGGTGATGACGATGATGATGCTACTATGGCTGAAGCATCATCTGATGAGGAGGTTGAGGAGACGGATTCTGATCACTCTTCTTAGTTCCATATTTTTTGTGTTTTCTTTTCTTGATCAAGACTTGTGAACTCCGTTATATATATTGATGCTGCTTCTTCATTTTGCACTTCTTCTCGACTGGCAGGGAAGTATTAGTTTCTTTTCTTTACATATGTTTCTTTTTTCCTATACTGCTATGATTTTTTGTGGTACACTAGGGACAATGTACATTATTAAGTGTGGGGAAGGGATATATATGAATTTGTTACAGTTTAGGAGACCAATTATTCATATTTGACCCAATTACTTTTTAAGTTAATTTACAATAGGTGATTAACTGGTATTAAGCCAAATCAACTATGTCATGTTGATCGTTATTGATCTTATGATACTTTATTAGAATTGATTAGTCAAATTTTTAGAAGGCAAAGTTATGAGTTATTTAGCTTAGGATTTTAAAACTTGAGATTGGAGCAACATCACTAGTTGAGAGTTAGTCATGGTTATTTTTAAATTTACTTTTTTGTATACCTTTCTCTTAGAAATTTTTAAGAGCTCTATAATTTTTAGCAAACAAACAAATGAAATTCTTCTTTTGAGAAACCCCTGAAAAATTATAATGATTGGAGGTCAAAAGTAATAACAAGTGTATGAATAGAAAAATTGGTACGGATTCGTCTTGGTTCGTCAAAAGAGCGAGATTGAGTCCTAATGCCAATTCAAATGAAAAAATTGATATGGATCGGCCTTGGTTCGTCAGAAGAGTAAGGTTCTTTCCCGCTATCAATATAAGAAATAAGTTGGTATGGATCGGTCTTGGTCCGTCAGAAGAGCGAGATTCTTTCCCGCTACCAACACAATTGTGCTTAAATAAAGTAAATTCAAAAGACCTCTCAACAAAAGCATGAACTAAGGGGATGATCAAAGGAAGAGTGGATGTAAAATGTGTTTGTTTTAGATTATGATGCTTGGTGAGATGGAAGAGAGAATTGTATACACTTTAGTCAAATGGACAAAATTTTTATGACTCTTTCTCGGTTGGCGAGATGTTAAATCTAATTTTTAGTTTAAGAATCCTTGGTTAAATGGCTTAGGGAAACTTTGATTTTCATAAATTAACTAGTGAACTCTAGTATTAAGTATTATTGGAGCATTCGAATATGGTCAGATGAAATTGGTTGACTTTATTATTGCAAGTTAGTTGAGAATGATTTTCTTACCTTTCTTCGGGTCAAGTGTATTCTTTCACTGGTTTCTTAAACAGTGATAAATTTTGTTTAGTATTTCTTGTCTCAAAAGTTTTTTTTTTATTTATTTTCTTGAGGACAAGCAAATGCTCAAGTGTGGGGAAATTTGATAACTTTGATTTTAAACATATTTCATATGATGATTTTATGGTATTTCCCTCACATTTTTGGTTTTCTTTTAAAGAAAATGATACTTAATTGAGTAAAATGTTGATTTCAGGGTTTAAACGCGTTCTAGGCTCGAAAACGAAGAAAAGGAATCAAGTTTCACTCAATTCCGAGTTCAAACGAAGAAGTTATGAAGTTTTGAAGTTATACAGAAAATTTTGCCTTAGTGCAGAAAGTTACACGACCTGGGGACACGGCCATGTCCCAGGCCGTGTCTGGTGACGAAAATAAAATCCGTGTAATATATATATAAAAGGATATCTTAGGGTTCAAAAGAGAGAGAGACATTACAGAAATGGAGAGACACAAGAGACGAGAGGAGACTTGAGGAAAACATCAATGAAGAAGCAAGAACAACATCGATTTCAAGATTAGAGATATTGTTCATCAAATCAAGAGGGGTTTTCATGCTTTATTTTACGTTTTTGATGAAACTCGTTTTTAGATTTGTTATGATAGCTTAGAATTCAAGTATTTAGGATTATGGAACCTAGGGTTTCATGTAACCCTTGGATTAAATTATAATTTCAATAAAATTTCTATCTTTTCTTGATTCAATTATGTCGTTTAGTTGTGGATTGATAATTCTAGAGTATCAATATATGATATTATGCATGTTGATTAAGAAATTGCATGTGTAATTAGATCTTAGTATAATTGGAGAGAATTACATGTATACTTAGAGATAAGATACATGTTTCTTCCGGAAAGTTGATTATTTGTATGGGAATTCATTATACATTAATGCGATTCTAAGTTATATTACTAAGTGAAGAGATTCCGGTAAATAATTTAGAATTAGGGTTAATATGCTTGAGAAAGATATTAGCTTTAATTGTGAATCCCTCCAGTCAAGAATTATAGAAACTAAATTGAATATATTTTAAAAGGTTACATGTTAAACACTAGGGGAAATAATTCCTAAATACATTATTGCATACTTGAAGTCGTTAGTAGTTTATTGCTTTCTAATTTGCGTAATTAAGTCTCCTAAGTAGTTTAGTTGTTAATTTCAGTATTTTTAATTCATTCAACTCATCACAATTTTCCGGTTAGATAATAAAGCTAAAGTTAATATTAGTACTCAAAATCTCTGAGGGATCGACTCGGACTCACATCCACTATATTAAAATTGATAGGTGCGCTTGCCTCGTATCAGTCCACATGTACCAATTCAAATGAAGTAGATGTATTTCGAACATGAACAGGAAAAACAGCATGCTTCTGTTTGGCCACAAGACAAATCAAGCAATCAAAAGAGGTACAACTAACACTATTGTCTAACTAACTAATTTGTTTTAATTTTCCAAAAGATAGATGTCCAAAGTGAAAATGCCATACATCAAAAGTTTTAGGCATATGACTCACTACACTAGAGATAAAGCTATGACCAACAAAAGTATGATTCTGCTGTACACTATCTACCGTACCGAGCTCTTATTCAACTAGATATAGACCGTTTTTAATATGAGCTTGTCTAATCTCCTTCTGACTGATGCAATCCTAAATAAAAGCAAGTCAATTTGTAAAATAAACTGTACAGTTACTGTTTTAAACCAATCTGTGAACAGAAATGAGGTTATGTTTGAATGGGGGTTAAAATAGAACCTTGTGAAGAACAAGACTTGGATTTAAAACAACTGTACCAATATGCATCACTAGTATTTGTTATCCATTTGGTAAGGACATAAATCTTTCACCAACTTTAGAGTATGTTTGAAAAAGACTAATTGTAGTGACCATGTGATCAGTACCTCCTGAATCCAAAATCCATTGTATGAATCCGTTCTATGAGTAATAAGAAGAAAGATTAGCCATACTTGCCATATGGCTCATTAGTTATATTGCATCTTTACTACCAGCTTGTATCGTTGAAGTTGATATAGAGGTCTTACCCATCACAGCACTACTACTACTAACATCAGAAACATTCATCATACTTAATAGGTTAAGAAACTACTCTTTAGAAAAACTTACACTATCAACTCCACCAGATGAACTTGCATTTCCACTCTTAGACAAAATGTATTCAAGAGGTGGTTAACATCCACGATCCCCTTGACTTGAAAGCCCAATGCTACCTGATACTTCGCTATCACCATCTCCTATAAACACATAATTCAACTCCAATACTAGCTGTTTAGTTACATTATAATTCCAAAAATGTGGTGGAAACCTAATTAGTTTACAGTACCTATCCTTTAAATGCCCTTTCTTCTGATAGTAACTACAAACTATATCACCTTTATTCTTTGATCTAAGGTGTGCACTCATCATTGCAGGCACATTTGAAACTGAAAAATCTTTTGGCCAATTGGCCCTCTAAAATTCATCTTGCACTACTAAATTGTAGGTCTCATCTAAAGTAGGAAATGGTTTTAAAACTAGTATTTGTGACCATAAAGCAGCAAAATTCTCATTTAAACCAATAAGAAATTTGAAAACATAATCTTTGTATGCCATCTCAACATACTTATCAAAGCAACTAAACTGACAAGAACCACAAGAACAGTATGGAAGTGGTTGAAATTTCTATAACTCCTCCAACACAATATTCAATTTTGTAAAGTATTCATCTACAGATCTTGATCCTTGAACTATAGTGTTTAACATATGATGCAATTGATAGATTCTAATATTATCCAGTTGTGAGAAACGTACCTTAAGTTTTATCCATATTTCTTTAGCTATATTCATGTATAGAATAGTTAAAGCAATCGAAGATGAGTTGACCGAAGTAACCAGGCGACAATTAAGTCATTACACTAATTCCAGGCTACGTACAACTTGTTTGATTAATCTGGTATTGGAATAGAACCATCCACAAAACCAACTTTATTTCAGATTAATAAGGCTAACATAAATGAATGGCTCCAAGTATTGTAATTGAGGCCAGTGAGAACAGGTATTATTGTAATCGAATTTTGTGAATCTGAATGATGAACAAAATAAAAAGAATGAATGTCTTTTGTATCAGTTATCAATATGATTAATCAATCACGAAAGCATAAGCTCTGATACTAGTTACTTCAACTGAACTGTGTTTTTGTATGTGTGATAATGGAAGCAAGCAGAAAATACGGAAAGAAGTGTTGTTGCAATAGACTTTGAGAGTGAAAGAATTATGGTGAAAAATGAATGTATTAAGTTAGCCTCTTTGTGTACAAATCTCATATATATAGTTTCTATGGTTAGTTGCGGTGTACAAACAAAAACTATTGCAACTATACTAACCACCAGCTAGTAACAACTATTAGAACTAACAACTACAATTAAACTAATAGATATAATTGTAACACTTTCTACCCATGAATGAAGTACTTTAGACCTTCCAGGATCTTCTTGTTGTAACATTTAGATAGATAATACCATTAGTTGGAGATTCAATACACTCAAAGGAAGTATTGGCACAAAGTTGAAGTAGCTTGTATTACGAGTCAAGTATAAATGGCTTCAAAGGCCCTTAGTAACCGAGCATTGCTTGGAGTGACTTAGGCCAGACAAAGTTGATGGTAATTAAAGAATTCCCATTGGAACTCCATGAAGGGCACCTTTAAGCTTCTTAGACCGTACTATTACCAATATATGTGGAAAGTGTTGCTATTGATAAGGGTAACCCCATTCTCTTTACCTAGAATGTATGTGTGCTATCCCTTGGGAATGGGATTGAAATATTAGGTCAAATGATCGACTTCAACTTGTGCAATGGAACTCATTTGTCTATAGGGGGTGTCTTGTATGTACTTGACCTCAATGAAGATTATTACTACTTCGTTTTAGCCTAGGCCATTGTTAGGGTATACATCATGCGGAATATACCTTACTATTGCTTGTTTGAGTTCATATTATTTGGAATATTTGAAACACTGCTCGAGCGGCTGTAGAAGTGGTCGTTACTATGGTCGTAGAACAAGGAGCTACCCTTGCAACCTCCTTATTCTCAACACTCTAAGTTGACTCAAAGTCAGGACATGAAACTAGATTTGGAATTGATGAAGAAAGAGCTCTAGAATTAAAAATCACGTAAAGAAAGAGCTTTTGAAAAAGAAGAAAGCAAAAAGAGCTTAGGAATAATAACATTATAAAGGAGATTGAAGAGAGCAAAGTGAGTTCTAGAAGCAAATGAGGTTATTTATGGACAAAGACCTAGAGACCTTAATGGACGATTATAGGAAGTTGTGTTGATGTGACGTGTGAGCCCCTAAAATCTCTACGTGGCTTGCTTAAGCTGTGAGAGACTCAAATTGATTTGATGTGATGGATGTGTATAGCTCCTTTCAACTATAACACGACATGTGTTGAGTGCATTAAATGTACTCGAATTATTGTCCTAATAGTTTAAAAGATGAAATGAATCATCTTTAAGGAGCTACCAATCCTCATATCAAGTGCAATATAAGATCCCAAAGCACGTACAACATGTTGGTTAATGAAAACCCAAGAATGTACCTTGGCTCAACCTAACATGAGACTTCGCCGATTATAAAGGGCATTAAGAACAACCCCAATGTACCTAGGGCTCACAAAGCTCCATAAAGTATGGTGATGGTCTAGAAGCCACTCCATCTTAGATGAATTAAAGTTTAAGTTTCACTAATGCACTAAAGGTACTATGCTTAAGTTCAAAAAGTGTCACTTCATGTTGGATAGCTCAAAAAGCGACTTAGATGACCTAGCCTAATGCTAACTCTACCTACAGATTCATAGCTAACAAGACTTTATGGATCCTTCAAAATATCAAAGAAAATAATATGAAATAAGATTTAGTGAATTCGTAAGCTACTTATAAGGATATGATACACCAAATGAACACTACAAAACCTAATCTTTACTTTGATATTATGTATAAAGTATAAATTAGGGTGACTCTCTATAATCCTTGCTAAAGATATTGATAAGAGTAGGATAGGAGAGCTTTCACAGAGAAATAATCAAACAGTTTTTTCAGTGAAGTGTGATAAGTGTTCTAAAACCTTATAAGCAAGGATTATTTATACATAATGGCAATTTTGTAAATAAAATAAAGTAAATAATGCTCTAGTGGTAGTCTCGTAAATATAAAATAAAATATAAGAATAATCTAGTAAATAAAACATAAGTAAGTAGTCTTGAAGTTCTAATATCCTATGTTAGTAGATGATGAATTCCTAATTTTATATATTTTATTTAGTGATTTTTCATAATTTTCCCTTGATATTTGAGTTTGTTTTTAAATAATGATATTTAATTGAGTAAAATTTTGTTTTCTAGGTTTTAAAATGATCTATATGAGAAAAGGAGAAGATAGAAGCAAGTTTTACTTAAATCGAAGTCAAAATAAGTAAGTTATGAAGATTTGAATTGTGTCTTTTCTAACCAACCTTTTTTTTTTTTTTTTATCACTTCCTATATAAAGCCTTGTTAAGGTTTTTTCTAAAGGAGATCTTGTTATACATGAATTTTAGAGAGTTTTTCAAGACAAAAACATTCAAGAGAGTAAGGACAAGAGATGGCTTAAAGATTCGACTTTTTTGTGGATTTCATGACTCCTACTTCTAATCTTTTCTTTACTTTGATTTTAGATTCTTATTTTACAATATATAAAGAGTAGATCGTTAGTATCTAGGTCTTATAGAACCTAGATCTATGCATATGAGATGATTATTATTTGATTTATTTAATTCTTTAATCTTTTCTTGGTTCAGATATATATACTTTATGATTTAAATTATTATTTCTGTAAGTAGTAATCTAGAAATTGATATTTTATAAGTAAATTAAGAGATTTCTTATAAAATTAGATCTATATATAGTTGATGAGGGTTGTTGCAAGATTAAAGACAATTTGCAATATCCTTCTAGAGTTTTGAATTAAATTATAGAGAATTCATTATGTAATAATGCAATTTTAAGTCATGCTATTGAGATTAGATTTTAATATGTGATTTAAAGGTTAGGGTTAATTGATTTGAGAAAATAATTAATTTTAGTAGAGAATTCTCCTGATCAAGAAAAATTCCGAAATAAATTATTTTTAATGGAATTCACATGATAGGTTTAGAGGAAGCAAAGATCTATATACGGTTTTTTGAATCTTAAAATAGTTTATACTTCTACTGTTTTCTTGTTAAGCTCTTAAATAATTCTTCATTAGTTGTTAATTTAATAATTGCTACAATTAGTTTAGATTCTTTAAATTCTCAAACATGAATTTGTAGGTTAGATAATAGAGATTTAATGACTATTATTAGTTAAAGTCCTTAAGGGATCAATGCTTAGACTTAATCCATTTACTATAAATTTAATAGGTATGCTTGCCTATATCAACAAACTTGGCCGAGCAGACCTAAACTAGCCAAGCAGACTTAATAGAGCAGAGCAGCAAAGTAAAGTAAAGTAGAGAACAAAGCAAACTTGATAGATTTGATAACATAGGAGTTTATGCTTGCTTGGTCAGTCTCCTAGAACTCATCATTACCCTTCACTTGAAAAAGCTTCAACCTAAAACTTAGCATTTACTTACTCTAAAATTCACTAGGGTCAAACACCAACCTCCAAAAACCAAATAGAGTGATATAGAGATAGCTTAGGTCTATGATTAGTGCTAGCATCATCCTAGGCTCCTTCCACTTGTTATGGGCACAATCAACCAAACTTTTCATTAAAGCCCCTTCTTTTCACTCATCATGTATCCACCAACTATGTTTAAGTAACTCCAACAACTGTTAATCGTAGGGAACAACACAATTTTTGGCTCAAGTATTGTGCTAGGAGCTTAAGGCACTTGAACATGTAAAGCCTCAACCCATTCCTCTACCTTTTCTACTTCCACCTCTTCAATTCTTCCATAGCTCAATTCTTCCTCTCTCCATCAGTATAGTTCTAACACTTCCAACATAAGATTTCCGAGTAGGAGCAAAACACAACCCCAATACGAATATCCATTATCATGACCATAATAAATACCAACAAGTAATCTATAATTTCTCATAAGCACAAGACCATTACAGCTCTCACCAATTCCATACAATCCCATCAATGGATCATGACAAAACAATCCAATAGGTAGGAGATAAATGTAGTAGTACCTAGGGTCATCTTCAGTAGCATGTGTGGTCAGTAATGGAATCACATCGAGAACATGGATGACGGGTTGTGATTCAATCCGATCTTCTTAGGATGTCATTGAAGGTAGGACAACCATGTTTACTTCATTGTCGTACTCTTTATAAGTTGGTATTCTGTCTCTCTACCTTTGTGTAAAAATCTTAATAGCTCTTAAACTTTCTTCAATTCTTGCTTGGGGGTTGCAAGGCATGACAACTTGCCTTTTATCATTGAAGGAATAAGCATGCCTTAATGGGTGCTAATGCATATCATGACTTGACTTCCATGGATTTGCTAGACACATGTAGCAATCATCAATATTAGTTATATCGCATAAAACCTCATCTTGGAATTTATCAAAAGAGAAGGATATTTTGGCTTGCTTAGTGACTCGAATCACCTCTCCATTATAGGAAAACTTGTATAGACTGGAGTGATCAATAGTTGTATAGCCTAATCTCCTGACCACGACTTTAAAGATAAAGTTCATAGGATAATTACCAACCCGAATTAATATAATATGTTGTTGAAGCCTTCCATCAAAATAAAATTTTCTTGTTGCCATATTATAAAATTTGAGGATGAACCAACAGCTCCAAATAAATAACAAACACCACCACACACGTTATTTACTTCGCCAATTTAATTTGCAATGCCAACCAACTCACTCCATGGGATACTACTTACACACTTCACGCAGGCACTGACACACATACAGCACGGTTCGCACGGTAACACACACGCAGCATCACTAATTCGGAGTTAGAGCTGCACAAAGCACCAGCGACCAACTCTCCTTCATGCGTGCACACGCTGATATAGGTCAGACGCGTACTTTGCTCTTGCAGCCCATGCGCGCGTTAGCAGCAGCTCGGACGGAGGGAGTTAGTGCTTGGAATGACTAGATACAGCAGCTTGGATTCCTCGCTGGTTCAGCTCAGCACGCTCTTTATAAACAGCTCGGACGTTGCACGATTCAGGCAGCTCGGTAGTTTAGGATTAAATCAGCTCGGCAAATTAAAAAGGACCACGCATTGAGACTATTACTTCACTGCTCGGCAGTAATTATACGAGACAGCTCGGCAACAGCTACACCCCAGTATAGTAGCTCGATACAAGCGATAGCACTGATCCAATTCACAATAGAAGGCTCGGCAGTTAAAAGAAATGGACACAGCATGCACAACTCCACGATAGAACAACAGCATGGCACCCGTTCGGATTCTTGGCAGTTCGGCAATTCAGTCTCAATTAAGCTCGGCACAAGGTCCTTAGTTCAGCATTGACTGCAGTGATATCTCCACACTCTATCCAGATTCAACACAGCTCACTCCGAGTTAAGCTCCGATTAGTTGAGCTCGGAGATGTATTTGAACAGCTCAGTAATTTAATTCACACAAAGGACAGCAGTTATCAAACCAACACAACTTCGCTACTTCCAAGATTGCCCTTTGGTCACTTTCACCGACTAATTCTACTCGACGAACACCCACCATGACCAACTGCACGTGAACGTCAACTGATCGATTCAGCTCAGAAATTTAATAGGCTTACACACAGAAGCTGATCTACACCACACGAATCAACAGCTCGGACTACAACTGCAAATTAGCTCAGCAAGCTTGGAGAACGAAACAGCTCGGTAACTGAGTACACGACACACTTCAGTTCAACACCGATCTGCAATCGATTTCCACACTCCAAGACAATTGCGCACAATAGTACAGCAACTTGGGCACAGCAGCCAGCAGCTAATCTCAGTCACTAGTTCCTCAATTCGGTTTGTCAACACTCGCTGGCTACACTTGAGAACACTACTTGTGCACAGTTCGACACCAATCAAAACATAAGCCACACACGGTCACCGAGTCTCGCTACCGCAGTCCACTGTACACCACCCACGACAGCCACTACACATGCACCCACCAAGCACCTTATAACTCTCGATAGCACACTCAGCTAGGGTCACGGCTTCAGGTCCTCTTCACTCCACAATCCACCGATTGACTACAATTCCTTCATCGCACTCGTACGTCACAGTGCACTAGGTTATTTATTTATTTTTCTGTACAATTTCCCCTTTCCCACTTCGTGTCAGCCACCAAACGCCAAAACCAGCGGCACTAAGTGAACATGCACACCAAACGCTATGCAGGCATACAACCTTGCACCCCAAGTGACTACTAACCTACAATTGGGTTCCCCCAGTGTAATGCCCTATCTACTCCCGTGATAAATCTGGCTGTCTTCAATCTTTTTGTTCAACTTCTCCTTTCTGGGAAAACCCTAAAGTGGCCACAACCAAAATCCCGTATACACCTTGTGGGTCGAATCAACCTTCCGAAACTTCTTGTACGATTAAATTTAAGAACGACTCTGTAAAAGAAATCCTTAAAGGATCCTATCATAGGGCTATGTAATGGGTATATAGCTCCGCAAAATCCTCCTTTTTGGACAGTGTTCTAAAAGTGAGATACCCTTACTTCCTTCTACCGTCAAATTACGAACAAGCACAAAAATTGAGCCTCCATATTGTAACACAAATAAACCAAATCCTCCTCTTGTCAAACCTCCACTTTAATACTAGGATCATATGGTGTACCTACAAACTAAGTTATTACTAGATCTTACCGTAAAAAATCAAAGGATTAGTAAATTCGTAAACTGTCCTTGAGAATATGACACACTAAATGAATATTATGCGACCTTTTTTATGCTTTGATGTTATACACAAAATATAAATTAGGATGACTCACCATATTTCTTACTAAAGGATTGATAAGAGCGAGATATAAGAGTTTAAAAAAAAAAATACTCAAAGGGCTTTTTTATTGAAATGTCATAAGTGTGATAAGTATTCTAAAACCCTATAAGCATGGATTATTTATGTATAAGGACAATTTTGTAAATAAAATAAAGGATGCTTTAATAGTAGTCTCATAAATACGAAATAAAATATAAGAGTAATCTAATAAATAAAATATAAATAAGTAATCTTGAAGTTCTACTGTCCTTGGTAATCAAACCTAAACTGGCCGAGCAGACCTAACAAAGCAAAGTAGACCTGGCAAATTAGATAACGTGGGAGATCATGTTTGCTTAGTTAGTCTCTTAGAACCCAAGGCCTACTTCCACCTTTCGTTATTATCGGTTAACCTACAAGCGACCTAAGGATGAGCCTTATACGCCTAAAATTAGTCGCTTCTTTGAGTGATCCAACCTATACATAACCTTTAGGAGTATATCCACCTTTCCTTAAGGTTAGGACTTAGCTTCACAATGTCAAGAATCTTCTTGCAATCTTCATGTATAGGGGGCCTTTGAAGGTCGAAGGTTTGATCTTGAAGCTTAGACTATGGTTGATTATGGGCATTGGGTGGAGATGCTAACTTACATAGGACTCTAACATATCTACCATCATGTCATCTCCATGGATTTTAGACTTGCCTAAAATTGAGAAGATCTACTTTCCAATTTAAATTGGATCTAAGTATATCCTTTTTTTAGATAAAGTGCCACCGTAGCTACTATAAATAGAGGGTCACCACCACCCCCCCATAGGTAAGATCATCTACACTTACCCCAAGTTCTTACATCTATTACACTCACATCCTTATTGACGTAAGCATTAGAATGATCGCATTAGATAACCCTTCAATACCCCCTCATAGTGTTCTCTTCTATAGATGTTAGGCCTAAGTCCAACATTCTCTATCGGTGAATTTTTGAATATGACAAACATAATATTAGATATAGTACTTAATGTTGAAAGCCTAAGACATCCTCCTTTTTTTTTCCATTAAAGTTTCATCACAATCTTTATTCTTAGTACAACATTTGCTTGAAAGAAATGAATTATTTTCAATATATAATTAATATTAATATGGTTGTCATACTTATTTTTACTTTCCTTAGATAGTGTGGCTAACATTAGTATCTAACTTTTGTCTCTTTTAGATTTTCAAAAGTGAATTAATTAAAATCAACATTTGTTACATAAGTATATTCCATTTTTAATAATTATAAAGAAAACAATAAGAACAAATTTCCTTTTTTATTAATCAAAAGCCTCTTCATATTTGACTTTATTTAAATATTGCTCTAAAAGTAAACACTTACCACAATTATAATTATTTTGGAGATATCAATTACATATCTTACCTAAGTTATTGGAAAAAAAAAAATCTTTCTTATTGATTTACTCCTTACATTTTTTTAATAGAAAACAATCAATTATAAACATTATATACCATTTATATGTGCAAAAGCATTATCTAAGAGCAATAGTCACAATTAAATATCATAAATTTTTAATTAGAATATAAAATTTCACCATCGTTGAGGTTGTATTTTTTCTTTTATATAATAATGACTGATTAAGGCCACAAACCAACTTCAACATTTCATCAGTACACTAGATAGGTTCAGTCTTATTTGATTATCTTGTACTATATATATTTCCAATTTGAAATGAAATACCATTTGCTTCATCCTTTGCTGTACTCTGAGAGAGAGAGAGAGAGAGGACCATCAAATTAAAGGAACCTTAGATGAAGAAACCTTGAAAACATTATTAATCATTATTAAGGTGTACACTTTCAAATATAATGATCATGAGTATCATTTTTTGTGATGTAAAGTTATGAAAGGGAGATTGAGCATAAAGTTTAGCTTTTTTAAGGCAAACCTATTGAAGGATGATTTCCTAAAAGATTTTTATGACATAAACCTAAAATTATTAGATAGAAATGTGAAAAAAAATTTCATATTGGAAAGATGTGGGTTGATGTATACAAGTGGAGAAGACCCATAACCTATTATTTTTATGGTTCATGTAGTGTTAAACCTTTAAGTGTGTTCATTTAAAAGACATGCATGCAAGGTTTCTCTTAGATAATGTGGCTCTACATTATACTCTAAGGTACCGTTTGGTTGCATAAAACTTATAAGAATGGACTAGACAAAAATTTTTGTCCAATGTTTAGTTTACAATTTTAACTTAGTTACTGAACCAAAAAGGGGTCAAGGACTAGAGAAAATGTCTAAAATTTATCCCATTTAGAGTATGGTATAAAACTTAACTTTATTAGATAAAAACATAAGTTTTTTTAAATCTTAGAAATATTCTCTTACAATTCATTTAAATAGTACTTATCAAATAATTTTAAATAATATAAAAATATAATTAAATATATATTAGACAATATTTATGGTATGAATGTCATGGTACAATAACGAGATCAACACTTGTGTATAATAAATAAGGAACATTATAAAGGTTTGTGTCCAGTATTATGTAAACTAGATATAATATAATAATAGTATAATAGGGTTGTACTGCCCTGTACTCCTTCTATTTAAGTTGTCCAGTTTTGTTTATTTAGTTTGGTTTTTACAACCAAATGCTATTTAAATTGGAAAAAAATCTTTTATTTTTGTTTCACTAAAAATTTGGATTTAATAACCATAAATTGATATTTTCAATTGATTAATCATATAGACGTCAATTTAAACAAAATTTGGTGATAAGACATGTTTTTAATGGTTAAGATTACCATGTTACAACATGGTAAGAGGTATTGATACTTTCTAACAAGTATTGATATTCTTAGTTTGAATTTAGTTCTAGAGTATCGTTAGTTTCTGTAGTGCTAACTCATTGCCTTAATCATCTAAGTTATACAATTGTTTGACCTAATTAATTTTACTTAATCAAAACTTTGAGATTGATGGGGTAATAGGAGCACCAACATCACTATTAAGTATAAAACCCATAAATTACCCTACCTATCCCATCAGTTTAACTAGACCAATCTAGCATTATTCGGTTTTCCCATGCTATATATATTTTGAACTTGAAATGAAAAATGATTTACTTCATCTCCTTTCATACTCATAGTTAAAGAGAGAGAGAAGAGAGATGTGAGAGTTTAACACTTTACAGGGGAGGTTCCATGAGAAATGTCAGTCATCACAATCGAAAATGGCATACCAAAGGAACCTTAAACAAAGAAACCTTATAATTACAATTTTGCATTATTAATCAGTCATCAAAGTGAAGTAGTGATAAAGTGTAGAGTCTAGCTCTATTGAGGCAAACTCATCGCTAAAGAAGAGATTACCTAACTACTTTCTCTTCCTTTTTGTCATTATATTCTCAATTGCATATTGTATAAACAATATTTGAAAGCATTTTATTAAATTAAGCTTAAATCTTATCTTAAAGCATGACAATATAGAAATCTATGTTAGTTTAGATTTATGATTTATTGGTCAATTAATTATATTGCTTATAATTATCAAAATTGCAATTCTACTAATATAATTCTACAAGTTTACAATTTAGAAAGGTTTTTTCGAGTTAACTCGTATATAAAATTATTTTTTATAGAAACTTACGTTAACTGCTTTTACATGTCAAATTTTTGACAATAGCAAATATGAGAGAATTACCTAGTCATACACACAACATTAAGAACGCGTTGGAGCTCTCTCTACTTTTTATTATATTGCTTTTTCTTGATACACTTTTACAATAAGGCTATATGGTATTTATAGCTTGCTTATACTAAAAATAGAACATGTAACCTCTTAATTTTTACACCACAAATAATAATAGTAAACTTAATATTTACCATATACTAAATATGAGCAATTAGTTAGTAAGCTTGGCTTAATTTCTAACATTGCCTCCCTTAAACGAAGCTTGCCTTCATCATCTTCAATGCCTCTTTCATCTTAAAAAATGTATTAGCTTTAAGTGGTTTTGTAAAAATATTAGTAACTTGATCTTCAAAAGTATAGTATTCAACCACAATCCCTTTGTTTTTCACCAAGTCTTGAATGTAGTGATATTTAATATCAATGTGTTTGCTACGATCATGAAAGACTGGATTTTTTGTCAAAGTAATTATTGATTTATTATCACAAATTTTTTTGTAGGATTATTTTGTTGATATTGTAGCTCACTTAACATTTTTCATAACTAAACTGATTAAGTGACACAACTTGTTGCTGCTATGTAGCTTCAGCTATTGAAAGGGCAACTACTTGTTACTTTTTGGATGACCATGAAAATGCTCCTAAACCAAGATGAAAAACGTAAGTCGAAGTACTTTTTTAGTTTACAATGCTATTACCTTTGTCACCATCTACATATCTAACTAGTTCTATCTTATTAGCACTTGAATAAAATATTCCATCATTAATTGTTCCTTTGATATACCTTAAAATTCGCTTTATAGCTTGCTAATGAGATTGTCATGGCAAATTCATGAATCTACTTATTAGTTTAACTCCATAGATAATATCAAGTCTAGTTACTGTTAAGTAACTTAGATTTCCAACAAATCTTCTAAAATTTGTTACATTAACCAATTCAGTACTGGCTTCTTTTTCAAGTTTCAATCTTTCTTCAACTGGTGTTGGTATTGATTTGCATGCCTCCATCTTAAAATTCTTCAAAACATCTTCTGCATATTTCTTTTACGAAATAAAAATTCCATCATGTATCTACTTAACTTCAATCCTTAGGAAGTAAGATATTAGACCTAGAGCATTGTTCGATGATGGTCAGAAAATCTTCGAAATTATTAGGTTGGTGTAATATAGTTGCTTCAAAGAGCTTATTGCTCATGTATAGGTCGTATATGATTACTTGGAGTGATGTTCTAGATTTTACTTTAGGAATGAGCAACTAAGCATGGTTAAAACGCTCGAGATATGCCCATAGTGTTTTGTTTAGGCATTGGCACATGTTGTATAAGGTGAATGAGTCTCTACACAAGACTTTACTACTTAAGAAGTGCTCTTGGAAGGGTTAAACTAGACTAATGTGACTCTGGTTAATGTGTTCGAGAATGCCTTGCACATTATTGTGTTAGAGAAGTTATAAAGGCTCATCATCTTATAGAAGTATGTTAGGTTGTCATCCGAATTGCCTGTTACATCATAGTTGTTCAAATAAGGGAGGTGTACACCTCGTAGAAGGGTTTTTTTGAAGATGCCCATGGTGAAGAGACTTTTGCTTGTGGCCGTTCTGGATTGTTTGGTGAATGATTCAAGGCACTTATGATCATACAAACTAAAAGCACATCGAATGTGTTCATCTAACTCACAATTGTTCATGTTGTTTAGGTGTCATGGTGAGAATTTAAGAGAGGGGTCTCTCCTAGTTGGGCTTGTTCTTGAATAAGTAACCTAGCAATACACCTTATCACAATTAATATTCAACTATTCATGTAGGTCTGTTAAGAGATGTTGTTCGTTTTGAATACCATCGCGTGGGTGCATAGGGTTGGAGGGTAGTGTAGGTAAGCACCTAAGATGCTTGCTATGTTGACTCAAGGAGCTACTAACCATGTCCTCAAGGTTGACTTTATCATTAGGATTGATTTTTTCCTTTAGTTTTTGGGTTGCAACCAATTATTGTCTTAGATAGATGTTTTATTAGAGAACCTTAGCGTTGGTTTCCATGAGTTCTTATAGCATTGCTTTGACTTGTTCCATGTCTGATGGATATGCATCCATTGGTAGTTGTGGGTTTGTATTTAGTTGGTCACCATTAGTTAGGAGTAATGGTTAAGGGCAAGGTTGTCAAACATGTGATTTTACCTAAAATTACTAGAAGGTTGGTAAAATCAAAATGTGAAATTAAAATCTAAATTTCTAAAATTAAAATATAAATTTCTATGTAAAATAGTTTTAAAAAACTATGGATATGCTCATAGTAATTATTCAAAACTTGAAATATATGATGGAAACAAAGAAACAAAGAAACAAAGAAACAAAGAAACAAAGTTCTTTTTCATAAAAAATTCTTAATAATATTTAATTTAACATATATAGAAGAAGGATAAACAAAGTAGAAACTAAACTTTTTCCATCATTTTTTTGAATAAAAAAGTAACGAATTAAAGAAAATTAAATATTTAAATTCATTTTAAATTATTAATAGTAGAAATTGAAGTATATAGGTTTTTTTTTTTTTTTGTAATCTTTGTTATTAGAGTTATAACCTAAATGAAGACTATGAACATAAAATAAGGGATTAAGAAGGAAGGAAGGAGGAAAAAAAAAATTGAAATAGAATAGGGAAGATAATGTAATATACTAATAGTCAGCTCGTAAAAACTTAGCTGTATTTTTTTTTTTTAATTTTTTAGCCCATTCAATTTAGATATATAAAATTAGTAAACTTAGTAAAAAATGTAAGTTTCTACCAAGTTTATATGTAAACTCAGTTAAAAATATAATTTTTTATACAAAAACAATTTTACACACAAGTTAACTTGAAAGGGTTTCCCAAAATTATAAATTTATAAAATCACAATTTTAATAACTATGGTTAATGTTTGTATTTTTGCTCTTAATCATCTTGGTGGATTTTAGAGAATGGTGAGTGCCAAATGATGATGAGGGATATTACAACCATATCTCCTAGGTGAACTTTATGTGGTTCTTCAACCATGAATGGAGATGGACCTGCAAAAAGCCCCCTTATGGTATAACCAATGATGGCTCTCTAATGCTCAAGTTAGTGAGGATAGTAGGAGAATAAATGTAATAGGGTAGTGAATTCTCAAGTGAGTAAAAGAGTCCTCCCTCACCTGGAGACCTTACCTTTATTTATAGGTTGAGAATGCCAACTTGTACGAATACATGGCAGGGGAGGATTGGCTAGTGCAAAATCCAAAGAGGTGGCACTGTCGGTGCTAAATAAGGCAACCACTTGTTTGCCAGTTGGTAGACACATGGGGAATAGGTTTAACCCATCAATAGTGGGTAGCTACCCTAATTTGATGGGTAGTCTATAGGTCATACAATAAGTAGTCATTCAACATTTAATAAGGAGAGAGAAAGAAAGCAGGGAGTAGGGCAAGCGCTTGACTTATAGTTGAGTGGGCTCCCCTAATATAGTCCTCTAGGGGAGAGCGAGTTTCCTTTCTTTAGGATTTGGAGTGAAGGTTAGGCACTCCCATATTGAGCACTCCTAAAGTGTTTAGTCTTTGCCTCAAGTAAGGGCAAAGTCTAAACCGATTTAAAGCTTCTCTTCTTTTAGGTTGAAAGGGTTTTACTGATGTTTAAACCGAGCCCCTTAGTGGGCTTGGGCCTTTGAGGCCTTGGTGGCATTGGTTAACTATCAATAACATTTTTCCTTAAATTTCTTTGGATGACATAAATCTCAATGTGTTAATAAAGGGCATTTTGGTATTTATATGTTGCTTCTAAGTGATGTTAAGTACTTCAAATTTGTAAAATTGTTATATTTCGTTAAATATTTGTATAAATGTAACTTATCTTAAATGTCTAATGCATTGATTTTGTTTCAACAGTAGAAATAAATTTATTTTTAGCATCATTTTAATTCCATATAATCCATTTACGTTTGTAAATTTAGTTAAATTTCATAAAGTTACATATAGATTTTGATAAAAGCTTGTAAAATATCTATGCATCATAAACCCTTTATTGTTCCTAAAATAATAGAAGATTTTTCATAAATCCAATTTAGAGTTCATAACTTAGTAATTAAACCATTAGTTGGTTCCATTTCTCATTTTGTAGGCTTCTCTTCATTTCTTGGCTTGATTGAACTCAAATTACTAAAGACTAATTGCCCCTTAAAACTTTTAAAATTATGTTGACACTCTCTAGCTTTTAAATGTAAATCTATTTCCCTATGACATTACATTTGACTTTTAAATAAGCTCTAAATATATATAAACACCCCTTAATAAGTTTTATAATTGCATAGCCACACTTAAAAATTTCTCTAAAGAAGGGCATGCTCTATGACAAAAGGGTATAAGGATGTAATTATAAATTCTAAAGGTATTGATATAATTTCAATAGTTTGCATGGTCATTAATCTAAAATATTGTTTTATCTTAGTTGTACTGAGTGTAGATAGGCTATTTTAGGAACTACGTTCCTAAGGCCCTTCCAACCTACATGGACCATAAGTTAACCTATTCTAGCCTAAGGTCGAACTTTTTTCCAAGATCTCCAACCTAAATCCAATCTCTGCCCTAATACACAAGCTACTTTTAGATCGAGAGCCATGTATGAAGTGTTCTTACTTATGGCATTAATGCTTGAGGTCCCTAAGGATTGGAAATTTGTCTAGTAAGCTTGGGCAAAGGACTAAAGAGGATACAAACCTAATAATCGGACTTATGTAGGTCTGTTGACCTATTAAATGCCATGTTACCTCCAAGAATCTTAGATTTTATCGAAACGGGAAAGATATAATTTCTTATTTGGACAAGCCTTGAATATATCCACTTTTCGAATATATCTCCACTCCTACTACTATAAATAAGGGTTTAACCCTACAAGTAAGGTTATATTCACTTACTCTCAAGTTTTTACCTCATTGTTATTGCTTTCATCGCATGACTTGTTGACTTAAATATGAGAATAACCACGCTGGACAACATCGGCATCCTGTTACAATGTTTTCTTTTTTAGGCTTTTAGTTAAGAGGTCCAAGGTCCAACATCAATCTCTATAGATAGAAATCTTGAGACAACACTGAGTGTTGAGACAAACATATTAATCATTTCCTTAATAAAACCTTATACATATGCTCTTTCTTAGTGATGCAAGCAATCATCTTAGGAATTTTGCCAATAGAGATTTTGGATTAGGACTCGATTATAGGACCTAAGCTTACAAAATAAAACAATGTGAAGGGGTGCCAATGGATTGTTTAGCTTACCTATTCTGATACTTAAGTTAGCAATTTGTAGGATTTAAGAAAAGCTTAGAGAGTAAGAAGTGTGAGAATGTGTAAAGTGGCTAACTTGTGGGTTGGACCCCTACTAATAGTAGTTGGGTAGGAAATATTTCTAGAAATGGATATGTTTGAATTTCACCTTAATGGGAAAGTGTAACTTTTCTTCTTCTATTGTTTTCATCTCACAAACTTACTAACTTAAGTATTGGATCGGAATAACTATGTTGGATAACCCCCATGTACCCCCTTGTGATGTTCTTGTTTACAAGCATTAGGTTAAGAGATTTAAGGTCCAGCATCAATCTCTACCTACATAAATCTTAAGACAACATTCAGTCTTGAGGTGAATATATTAATCATTTCCTTGATAAGACGTTCTACATATGCTCTTTCTTAGGTATACAAGCTCCCATCTTAGGAATTTCATTGCTAGAGATTTTGGATTAGGTCTTGACTATACAACCTAACTATGCAAAACAAAACACCATAAGGGAGTGTTTGGGATCGCTTAGCATGACCACTCTAATGCTTGAATCGACAATTTATAGGATTTGAGGAAAGATTAAAGAACAAGAGTGTAAGCATGTGTAAAGTGACCCCTTTGTGGGGTTGGACCACTATTTATAGCAGCTGGGGAGGAAATATATTTGAAAAGTGGATATATTCGAATCTCGCCTAAATAAAAAAGTATAACTTATTTTTTGTAAGATCTGAGATTCGTAGTGATGGCGTGATGCATAATATATCGATCATATCCCACATACATTGGATCCTCTGCTTTGTGCCCAAACTATCTGTTAACCAAGCTTCTTAAGTAGACCTTCAATCCATAGGCATCTTAACCATGATTGCCATTAGTGGAGTCGAACTCTTGAAACCTGAGTACCAACCCATTGGTAGGTCAGGAGCCTAGGTTGCAATCGAATCTTAAATCATGGACCTAGCGGCTTGGACATGGGTAAGATAGGTTGATCTAAGGACTTTATAGGTTGGAATGGGTTTTAGGAGCCCAACACCCAAAATAACCCTTCAGCACACAACCCATTGAAGGTATCAATATGAAGGTAAAATCTTACCTGATTAATCTATAATTTATGTAGTATATCAAATTGTAACTAATAAATTTCCCGTATCTTCTTTATTACTTAAGCCAGACAAAATTTTCTAATTTTTTATCGATCTTTTCTTCGGTTTCTCCTATTAAGAGCGTGAAGTGCAATATATAGCATTATATTTACACGCCCTGGATACATCATCCTCCTTTTTTCCCTTATAAAATTACGTTTTGAATAAAATATTATTTTTCTCTTCTTTCTCTTGAATGATTAGGAAAATAACACTTGAAAATATGACGCTTTTGCTGGGTTTCATGAATCCGCTTCTCTTTTATTTGTTTTATTTGTAATTTTTTTTCATTTCCATAGGAAATTTGCTAGTGACCGGTGTTATGACGAGGGTCAAACTCGATAATCATCTTACTTCACAAAAGCTCTAGACAGCCTTGAATAGACTTATGGACCTAAGAGGAAAAAGATTAACGAAAAATCATAATTTTTTCTGTTCTCTTGTGAATTGTAAAAGTGTGGTACAACTACCATTTAGATTTATGGTTTCCCTCGAAAAATTGTAAATGTCCTTGTGTCCACCATAAAAAGTGCTACACCATTTCTTAATGTTTTTGTGGTTTTCAAAATATAGAGCTTCACTGATGGAAATTGATAATAAATGAACTGAACATGATATTTCAGCATTTAGTAAATTTTCAAACTTTACTTTGAAGATTGAAAAATCTTCTTAATGTTTTTATAATATTGCAATTCAAACGTCATATATTTACTTCTCCTTTTTCTTTTGGTATTGATATTATAATTGTATTTTTTTCTTGAGATTTTATAATTATCTATATTTATAACATTACTTTTTTTTTTTTTTTTAAATTTTGTAGATGGAGATATTGATGAGGAATTCCCCAGTCTTCTTCTTAATTTCCTTGTGGACTCTCGTATTTTTTTCCATTTCCTGGCAACATTTCTCAAAGCTAGTATAATAATCCTTTCATGATTCTGCCATATTTATTCGAAATTTCTAATATAATTCGGCAGTTTATTCAGGTTAACGAAGGAAAGAAAATTCATAAGGAGTATGCTTATTATAAAAATTCGAGCCTTGTAAATAGTAATTTACAGCAGAGAAAATAAACGGATTTAACTTTCCGAACGCACTGTCCTAATAAAGAAAAAATTGCAAAGGATTTCCTTCATAAAGTCTCCTCATACATTTTATAATTTTTATTTCTTTCTGTAATTTTTACCTTCCTTTCATATATTACTTGAACAAATATAGCAAAACTTCGTAACAACCCACAGAAATTGTCACTGGACTGCCGCACCAAGAAGGCTTCCTCTTATTTCATTCAAGGCCAATGATTCTCGTTTTAGTGCGTTAGCGGGTCTCAATACCGAACCCGCCTCTTTCATGTTCTTTCTTCATTTGGAATTAGGGAAAGGGAAGAAATAATTTTGGAGGGAAAGATGGAGATTCAATGATTTTAAGAAACAGATAAAATTGAGAGGAAAAGAAAAATGTAACCGCATGAAATACTTTCGGCTTCCAC
This sequence comes from Lumnitzera littorea, assembly GCA_024138015.1. NCBI lineage: Eukaryota > Viridiplantae > Streptophyta > Magnoliopsida > Myrtales > Combretaceae > Lumnitzera > Lumnitzera littorea. Next base: position 74,629,623 of record JAMXBB010000003.1, on the reverse strand, counting down.
TTTTGTTTTTCTCTTTTTAAATTAGAGTGATTTAAGGAAAAAAGGTATTAATATTTAAATAATTGTCATTTTTTTCCCTTGTTACATGACAATTAAATAGTCAAAATATTATCTTATATTCTTTCTTTCATTTTCTTTCCTTCTTAAGTCTTTTCTCGTGTTTTCTTCTTCTTTCTTCTTTTTTTTTTTAAAATCTACTAGTGTTGAATGTCCAATAATCCATATGTTTCCAAATTCTCAGGTCCACTTTATAATCAATTATCTCGCACGACGAGTTTTCTCTAGATTGCTTGTCCAATGCGGACACAACCGTTCCCACTTGGTAGTCAACTGGAGCGATGAATAGGTGGTCCATACTTGAGTACTTGCCATTTCTATGAAGAGTCTATTCACTAGCCCTAAGCTAATCCAAGTAGCATCGAAAGCTACTAGACCATGTCTCCATATATCAGATCTCACTCACCGTCATGGCCAGTTCTGCTGGCTATTTGCCTGTATAAACCTATTGAGAGTAAATGGTTTGTCCGATGGAGTAGAATCAGCAGCTTACAAGGACAGCTAAAGGTTAGCTTCAGCCAGTTTCCCGGCTACATTTCTGTGTAGACCATAAAAGCAAGGCAGAGATCTCTTCTATTATTTCGTTGAAGCCGAGATTCCAAGTCTCTCGTGCTCTGGCTTAATGGGGGTACATCCTATCGTCTCTCAATTTTACCGGGAGTGATTGCATCCATTTCACGCATATTAATTATTAAACCAATTAGCTATGCATGCACCATGCATCAAGTATTTTCAGCCATTGGATATGAAGGATAAGGATCCACTTGAAAATTTATTGGATAATAGAAATATAATGACTGAAGGGGCATATCTCAGCACTAGTTAAGAAACTCAAAGAAGAAACTTTCTACATTTATAAGAATGATTCTCAACATCACCAAAAAAAAAAAAAGTAAGTGCATGAAAATATATAAAATTTCTTTTTAAGTACCACCTATTAAAACTTTCCTAATCAGAGAAACACCTTATTCTACTAACGATCAACAATAGCATGAATAGCTCTTTGAATTATTTTAGAGGACCTGGTTGTTCTTATCTTGGATATGTAGCATTTGTCTGAAATTTCCGGCTCATTGGATCACAATGACATCCTTGCTGATACCTGTCTTACATCTGGGCAATCGAACATGGACATGTTTCACCAGATGCTTAGAACTAGATTCCTCTTTCCTTCTTCAGTAGTATCTAAAGAATTCCAGCTGGATTATGAGGTAATGATGAGAGAGAGGCCTATTCATTGTATAGTTTTCGAATTCACCCCGTTTGACTGTGTTTACTGTATAAAGAGATTTACTGGTACCAGTGGTCCTGGTGAAGAGCAAGAAATCATAAATTCCATGAACCGAAAAGATGTCCAAGTAACTCTCCACGCCAATCTTGTATGTAATATTATTCACTGTGGTTCCCGATTGTCAAATGTACACAGGGGTATGATGAATTGTTGTCCTTTGCTACATTAGAGGAGCTTCAAATTCAGCAGCCACACAGCCTGAAAGGTCATTGGTTCTGTCATGCAATTACCAAAGGAGTAATAGATTAAACTCCAATAATAAACTTGTATTGGAGGAAAATGTGTACTAGTTCCTAGCTAATAAACGGAGCATGTTACAAGGTTTTGTGAGCTTATTGGTATAATTGTTGAAATAGTATAAATTTGATTACTCATTTTGGTTGTATTTTGTAACACTCCAAATCCTGAGAAATTATTGCATTGTCTAATGACACGTCAGGCATTTAGAATTGCTTGTTAATATCTCTACATACTTCAACAATCATTAATCACCTCTGATAATTGTAACACAATATTTTAGAGATGTCTTAAACATCCTCAAATCACCAATTATTATAGATTGATCAAACTTGAATAATTATATTCAATGAAAATAAAACTAAAATTTAGAATTCAAATACAATTGTCTCAAGGAACCATATATCTTGTCTCAAATGTCTAACATTCGCCAAATATGACAAATAACAATTTACCAAGGACATTAATAAGAGAAGTTCTAGGTGATTTCTCATAACCCAAAATTCAAAATAAAAGTAAATAACTAACTGTCTAACAATAAGGTCCAACAAAATTGTCAATCCTACACCAATTATATGGAGCTATCTCCATAGTCAAAATAATAATAATAATAATTCATTTTATCACAAAAATAGCCATACGATAATAATCCTCGTAGTCTCCATAACTTGTTCTTGCATTTAAAAACAAGAATCCTCCAAGGGATAAGCAAAGCCTAGTATAAGATAACAAACATATATGTATGTTCACACAGTAATACACAAGCATACATACTAACTAGTTCAAAATAACTAAATGAAATAGCCACTGTTTATTATCTTTATTTAGCTCCATCAAATAACATAATTCTAGCATCCTAAAGCTTGAAGTAACTAATGACTCTAACTCATAATACACACATACACACACACACATACACACACACACACACACACACACACACACACATACATACGTACATACATACATAAATATTGGTATTAGGTCCTCCTTAATAGACTACAAACTAAGAATCACTTAATCTACCTAGATTATTTCAAAGTAAGACTCCAATTAAGATAACGTCATATTAAGATAACTAGGTAGCTACCCTAAGGTTTGGTCCTCCCATTCTCTTAGGCTCAGTCAAGCACACACAACGCACTTTATTTAAGCCAAATATGTATTAGATACATTTTAACCATTACTAAGCCTACATATTCATAAGTAGCATATAAACCCCATACTTAACTGAAGAGTTTGCTTAGAATTTGAAACAAGCACCTCATAGCCTGCTCATATAGAAATAACACACTTACTTAGTTTCTAAGTTCATCTAACATAATTTTTTAAGTCAATAACACAACACTCACTCACTTGCAACTCATCACTTAAGGACCTACGATTACTAAGAGGATAAGTTGATCTATAAGATGTTTTAAGTGAAGTTTTATGTTTACAAAAGCTTGGGATAGGGTTTAGGATCAAAAGGCATGCTAGGAAAACTTAGAAAAACCAAGAGAAATGTTACAGCAAATAACAAGAGTCATGGCGATCAGATGTTGCAACAAGTGGTGTCTAAACACCACGGTAGAGAAAGCAATCTACCCCCTGGCATTTGGATGCTAAGGGAGATTGCGTTCGGATGTTAGGCTACAGTCTACTAATTTCTATAAGCTATAGTGACATTTCATCCCCCAACCTTCGACCCTCTTTTGTTGTTCTCCAAAACCACTACTTCCAAATTGATTACCCATCAGTAACACATCTCTATACCACTTTAAACAACCCCTAAACGCCTTTCTACATCAAAAACTTACTCCAAACCTTTACAAAAAACATAAAATATTCTCAAAAACAAATGCTCAAAGTTTAACATCAAAATGTACCTTTAAATATTTGAAGTTGGTGCTTCCACCACCAAGATCACATTATAAGACACTCATATAACCACCTTAGGTTCGGTTTTCATGGTAATCTATGGAGAAAAACGAATTTCTATTGAGATTCGACTAAGAACCCAATAAGAATCGATCTAAAAATCCTTTCCTTAAGATTTCCCACCTTAATCTTTATTGCACCACCAAAGATCTACTGTAAAACTCTCAACAAACCTTCTCAAATTCGTTTTTCTCATTGTCTTAACAAAAAAAACAAATTTTTAATAACTTTTGATAAAAAAACTCAATAGAAAAGGGATCCTATGGCTTACCTCAACTTGTTTTCTATATGGATCTTGTTGAAATGTGTTAATTTCCTCTCCTTGAATCAAGATTTGTGTGGAACCCTAGCATACAAAAGGCAACATGTGAGAGACTTCATGAAAAAAGGTTTCCTAAACCTTAAATTTGGCTTTTATATTAAGGTTCATATAACTTTTTTAATACTCAAAATATCACGACCCAATAGTATCATTATTATGATAGATCGTCGTGTACCGTACAAAGGTTACTATCGACCCCTTTACTGATTGCAGGCCTTTCATATGACACACAAAACTCCTTCCACTATACGTTACCACTAGACCTATAGATAAGTAATATAGAAAAACTTACTAAAATTAACTTCTATGATGTAAATAAATTAAACAAACGTGTGGACTTGTAAGTTCCATACTAAAAGAATATTACAAACAAATGCAGTTCATAAAGGGAACTGCATTAGAAACTTCAATCTATAATATGAATAGAAATAAAGGTAAATAATTATCTACAAAAACTATTACAAAATCTCCTCTCCTCTTCGCTCCCTATTCGCTTTAACCCGTCTCTACGCAGGATTCACCTTGAGCATTCCTTAATCCAGATGAACAAAGAGGTTTCCCTACAATAAAATAAATCTATCGGGATGTAAGCTTAAGCTTAATGAGATAAATACCCTCATCAATATCGTATGGAAAAAATTTATTAGATACATAATCATATGAATGCATGAACAATCAATATGCCGAACAATACATGTAGTAGCCTAAGAACTGTATACGACTTAGAATTACACCCTCTGTAGTTGAGGTTTAGAGATAATTAACTGACTCAAACCAAAATCCGGGTTCTAGCCCTTGGGTTTTATATCATTTGTATAATTGTGCTTAATCTAAAACAATATATATATATATATATGTATACTTTCTTAACTAAAGAACAAATCATATTTTCAAAATCTTAAGTCTAGTGGTATGATGGCCTCCGCAATCCACAAATATATACCCTAAGAAAAAGCCACAAGATACGGCCTCTCGCCAACGATTGGCGTCTCCCGGCACCTAGTAAGCTTATCAGCTTAGAATGGAGACACAATAAAATGATGACATAGTTAATGCCCAATCCTGTAGGAGGCCTTCCTCCTATAAGTCCCTTCTCATCTTTTGCGTAAAGTAGTAGTCGGTGTTATCCGAATGCAATTATGGAGAATGCATAATTCATGGAATTTCTTAATTATATAAGTGATTAATCCGGTTTTTCATGGTGATCAGACAATTTCATCCCATACAATCGTACGTATTAATTATCACAAACAATTTCCATTGTTGCATGACTAATAAGCCATAGCATACAACCACAAATTCATATACATGCACTTCCCATATCCTATAAGCATCCAATTTATATATATATGAGTTTAGGTGCATCTATTCTATAAGCAAAATCAAGTAAAGAGTCATCAAGAATTCACTCACTCTACTATGTAGGTCAATCAAAGTAGTATGGGGGTAGGTCGTCTCCAAAACGCTGGGTCACCTAGTCATTGCAATTATAATACTATAAGGATTTGAAATAAAACTTAGAAAACTAAGCTAAAACTCCTTAAGTTATACTTTTAACTAGTTTTCGTATTTTCCTGGTTTCTTATTTAAAGTTCAATCGCATATAACTTTCTCATTTTAAATCCGATTTTTATAATCTTATAGTCAATCTTCATCTTTTTTTAGTGTACTTTAATGTGGTGAGGTTAGATTTTCAAGATGAGTTGTACAATTCTACCCATAGGCCAGAACAGTAGCAGTCTTCATGTTTTGGAGTGCTTTTGGGCTTTGTTTGGTTAATAGGCTTTTTGGTAATTTGGGGAATCTTTTAAGCTTAGGCTTAAGATCTCATTCTAGGTTCAAATACTCCTTAAGATCATATTTACAACTTTGTTTTGTACTCCTAAGGTTAATAACCACTTCTTGGGTTTTTAAGTGGGCTTAAGTTGTCAAATGGGATTGTTTTTTATTCAATTCAAAGATGGTCACTTTCTTAGGCTTAAGGAGTGTCTCGTGGGCTTCTTAAGAGTCTTAAAACAATTTTCATTGTCGTTTAACTTGACGTTTGAGGTTCGTTTTGGAAGTTTTAAGCTCAGTTTTGAGTTTTAGGCTTGATGCACTTATCATACTTGCCTTGGTTGGTTTTTTTACTTTATTTACTTACTTTTATCATATTTTTAAGTGTCTTTTAAGAATGTTCTAGATTTGGTTGGTTTGAGTATGAGGGCTTCCAACTTGGTTTTCTTACTTGTTCTATCGTTTTCTTAAGTTTAGGTGTTAGATCATGGACTTAAGCTACTTGTATTCAAATCTTAACTTAACTTCTTTTCCATGAGATGATTATTTAGCTCATACTTTACATAAAAATAGAGGATCTCACATTTATTATATCTCCAATATCATTGTTCATGTCTTACAAAGTTGGTTTCTTCATAAAACTTCATGTGATGAATTTTTCCTTTACCTAAGTCTAGATTTTAGTATGTTTAACTCAATAAAAGTGAGAATAACATCTAAATGACTTCTAAACTCTTACGTCTAGCATGCTTCCCTTTTATTCAAGTTCTCATTTGAAGACTTTCTCAACTTAAAATCTTACATTCAAGGGATTAGACAAGTATTTCTACAAAACACTAACTTTACATGCTCATATTTCAACTTTCATGTAAGGGTTTCATAAGTTTTCTTCTTAAGGTAGTTTTAGATGTTATATCAATTTACGATCATATTCATATCTTCAAGAAATCATGGATACTAAACTAGATGTTATATCAACTTAGATGTTATCTCAACTTATGTTAGGAGACAATGAATAGTAAACTACTAACATAAGATATATTTACTCGTCCTCAAAGAAAAAATATGGTGGTTGTACACTAGTAAAATTCTCCCTTCTACAGCAATCTTGACATCTTGACATATTCCACTCAAAACAATTTTACTCCCCAAAAACACTAAAGGAGTGTCTAAGAATACAGCATACAATTCACAAACACTTACAAAAAATTTAGCAATGTAAGAGTAGGAAGCTCCAATATCAAATAAGACATGTACACTCTGATTAAGAATAGTGAGCATACTTACTCAAGTGTCCACCTTAGTAGTCTCTTGACTACAACTCTGCTACCAAAGCATAAAAACCTAGGTTAGTGCTCTCTGTTAGGGTCTTAGCAAAGGTTGAGCAACTTTGGCAATGTTTTGAGTAGAGGCAAGTTGAGTGGTTTGAACAGGCTGTTTACCTATATCTTTGTATTCTGCTACCTAGTGACCTCTCTGATTACATCTAAAATAGAAGCCTTGGTGCATCAGAGTCGATTTTCTACAATCTTTAATTACATGCCCAATTTCACCACATAAAAAGTAAGCACCTAGAGTCTATTTGCACTCTAAATTATCATGTGGTCCGTCGCAATGGGTGCACCTTATTAGCATTGGCATAAGTAATCGAGTTGGTACTAGAGATGGCTACATAATTGGCCTAGGCACTACTAATGCTAGTTTGGTGCCCTCTCTAATCACAATGCCTTAGGTAGGTCTCTTGAACCTCTTTAGTGGTCCATAGCTCAGCATTGGTCTCTTACTTAGGGCCTTCTTCTCTCTGTAGGCTAGTAACTCTTCTTTTCTTCTTAGGCCCTCCTCTAGGTTTCTAGCCTTCTCAATTGTCTCAACATATGTGCCCCTAAACCTCACAATTCTTTCCTATAGCTTAAGCTTTAACCTAAAAGTAAATCATCTAGTACATGACTTCTCATCTCTTTTGATCAACTCTAGTAGGAATTAGGCTAGGCAATTCAGCTCTACCTCATATTGAGATATTGATTGGTTACCCTACTACATGGTCTAATGGGCAAGCTCTATCTGCTCCCTCGTACTATCAGGGAAGAACTTATCAAGGCCAGCTACATTCTTAGGTGACAAGACCAGCTGCATTCTTAGGTGACAAGACCAGCTGCATTCCTATTGGTCTTTGGAGTATTCTCCCACCATTGAGTTGCAAAACACTTTAAAAAGAAAGTGGCATGGGTTACCTTTTTGTTCTTTAGTACCTCTGCCATGGCAAAAGACATCTCCACTTCAGTAATCCACTCTTCAATCCTTACTAGGTCATTGCATTTTAGGTAGACGTTATGAGTGATCTTTACAAACTGATTAAAAGTGTTCCCACTAGTATGATTGCTTATACCAACATCCATTACAACTTACCTCTCTTGTCTCCAAATCTTAACATTCTCCTAAATCAACTACTTGTCCCTCTATATTTGCTACTATTGTTGCACTAGTAACCTAATCATTACATTTATAGAATTTAAAACCTAAGTAGCTATCGTAGTGTTTGATCCTTGACCCTAATCATACTAAGGGTGGGTTTGGTTTAGGGTAGGCATACCTTAAGGAAGAAAGGTGATGCATCTTGGGGGTTGTATACATAGAGGCCACACCATAATGGAAGAAGTCAAAACAAAAGAAACTAGTAAGTTTGTGAGAAGCTATGTAAGCTAGAGAACATGAGGGTTGCTCTAAAAGGAAATTTTGTATGTTCAATATTCTAATGATAATGACTGCACTTCACAAATGGGGTTTTTATACTAGCCCCTTTAAGGTTAAATGCATAAAAGGAAAAGACAAAATGGTAGATACAAAAGAAATTCTTAGTAGATGCTAAAAAGGGTGCAATAAACAAAGTATCATATGGTGTATGGAAAAGGGGTCATTCTAGAATATTCTGCTAAAGGGTATGTGTCAAATAGTGGTTGGTGAATTGAAATGATATATGTTCAGCTACTATTACAAATGCATGAGTTTTGATAGTTTGGTTAGCTTGTCAATTGCTATAATGAATGCGGCAAAGTTAGGAAGAAGGTTGGGTAAATCGGCCGATCTTATTTATGTTAGGTCAAAGCTCGAGTGTTGGGCTTAGGTGGAGGTTGTGTCAAGTTAGATGGTAGAATTGTTTCTCTTAGCTAAGAGTTTAGTGATTGTTAACTCAAGAACTATTTTGATCATGACTACTACTAAGTATCCTTATTGGTTAAAGTGTAGCAACTCTTGGTTAGTGATGGAATCTTCACCCTTGAAAGGTTCTCAAGCTAGTATTCATCAAGTAAGTCCTTACAATCCTCAAGTTCAGCTTCTAGTGACAAATCTAAGGGGTCGATTTTTATCATCTTCCTAGGTGTTGAAGAGATTTGGCCTCAAATGTATGTGGTCTTCTCTAGTTAGCTCTTCCCCTATTCATGCTTCAGTTTAATCTTGGTGATGAGGGATTGGTTGGATACATTGTAAGTAGAAGAGACTCTATAGTCTTTAGGTAGCTTAATTTGGTAAGTGTTGCGGTTGACCTTCTTTAGTACCTTAAAAGGACCATTAGATCTGGGTGATAGCTTACTCTTCTTGAGGTATGGAAACCTTTCTCAAATGAGGTGGATCCATATAAGGTCACCTCAGATGAAAGCCATAGCTCGGTGGCCACAACTACCAATCTCTTGCTACTATTTATTGAACTTAGTGATTTTCTTAGCCACATGCCAATGTAATACTTGTAGTCCTTGAACTTGGTGGACTCTAGTTTAGCATTCTTCAAGAATTATAGGCGTATTTATCATATCAATTGGGATGGTTGCGTTGAGGCCATAATCAACCTTAAAGGAGGTTTTCCCAATAGTACTATGGATAGTTCAACTGTATGTCAGCTTTACAAGAAATAAACATAAGTCCCAATCTTTCAAGTTCTTTCCTACAATAGCTTACAATAAGGCACCTAACATCCTATTCACCACTTTGGTACTCCATGTAGGTAGACCATTTCTTGCAAAAGAAAAAAAAAATCAACAATATATGAAGCATTGTTATTTCAGTGGTATAGGATGAAGTGTGCCATTTTACTAAATTGATCTACAACTATAAAGATCAAATCTTTTGATTTAGGTATCCGAGGCAACCCTAGGACAAAGTCAATACTAAGTTCGGCTTAAGGTGAGGTTAATATAGGTAAGGGCATGTACTCTCCATGTGGTTCTTTCTTTCCCTTTACCTTATTACATATATTACAACTTTTGATGACCTTGTGGATATCCTTAGTCAAACCAGGCCAGTAGAAGATCCCCTTTGATAGGTTGGTAGTTTTGGTCTCATTAAAATGCCTAGATAAGCTACCATTATGAGCTTCCTTAACTAACAGCTCGCGTATAGAATAGTTTGGTTTGCATAACCTCTTTTCTTTGAATAGGTATCTATCTTTTAGATCATATCCTCTAATAATAATTCCATCTCAATACATTTCAATGATAGGACCAAAGTGTGGATCTTGAGTATATTGTTCTTAATAAGGGAAAATCCCAACAACTTAGTTTGTAGAGTGGTCAATAAAACATGCAGATGTTAAAGAACGTCAAAAACCATGTTAGCGCTACCTTTCTTATGCTTGATCACATATGAAGAACCTTCCATGAATTCTAACCACTTAGCTTATCTCTTTGAAAGTTTATTCTAGTTTCTAAGGTGCTTCAAGGACTCATGGTCTATATAGATTACAAACTCTTGCGGTAATAAATAATGATGCTATACAGTAAGAGCTCAGAAAAGAGAGTATAGCTGTTTTTCATATACAAAGTAGTTTAGGGCAGTACCATTAAGCTTCTCACTATGGTAAGCAACAAGGCGATGCCCTTGCATCAGGATTGTGCCAATGCTAATACTTAAAGCTTCACGTTCCAGTTCAAAAGGTTTATCAAAATCTAGTAAAGCCAAGACAAGTATTGTTGTATGCTTTTCCTTAATTTCCCTAAAGCTCTTCTCAACTTGGTCATTCCATTGGAATCCATCGCTCTTCTTTGCCAATTCAATCAAAGGACCTACAATAATATTGAAGTTCTTGATGAATCTTCTATAGAAAGAACCAGGACCATGGAAATTACATATTTCGGTAATATTCTTTAGTGTAGGCCACTCCAAGACAGCTTGGACCTTTTCGCTATTAGCTCGGACTTCTTCTTTAGGCACTACATACCTAAGAAAGACAACTTCTCATTGACAATATATACACTTCTTCAGATTTTTGTATAGTCTCTCAACACTAAGTATGTTAAAAACAGCTTAAAGATGCTCTAGATGGTTCATCAAGTTAGCATTATAAACTAGTATGTCGTTAAAGTACACGACTACATATCCTCTGATCAAGGGGTACATCATATGGTTCATGAGCCATATGAAGGTACTTGGTGCATTAGTGAGACCAAATGGCATAACTAACCATTCATAAAGGCTATGTCTAGGCTTAAAGGCAGTCTTCCACTCATCTCCAGGCCTTATGTGAATCTAGTAGTAACCACTTTGCAAATCAATCTTCAAAATCATTTAGACACCATGAAGCTCATCTAACATGTCATTAAGCTTCGGTATGAGATATCTATACTTGATAGCAATTTGATTGATAGCTCAGCTATTAATGCACATGTGCTAAGAATGATCTTTTTTTAGGACAAGTAGGGCTGATATACCATAAGGGCTTACTTATCCTTACTCCATAAGCTCGTCTACTTGTCTCTTCAACTCAACAGCTTACTCAAGATTCATTTTGTAAATAGGTCTATTTGATAGAGCTACACTTGGATGTAAATCAATATAGTACTCAATATCTTAGACTAAAGGTAGCCCTTTAGGTAACTCATCTGGGAATAGGTCAGAAGACTCGTCTACCAACTTCTAAATCTCTTCAAGCACATCATTTAGATCTCACAACTCTAATAATCTTTTAATCAACAAGAACAGAGGTTCATTAGCCTCTTTAATAGCTTGAAGTTCTTGTTAGCTTAACAGTAAAGCTTTTTTCTTACTAGCTCGAGTAAGTTAGTTATGAGCTTTATTTACTTAACCCAGGGTCATGGGTTGCAGTACGATCTTCTTACCATCTTTAGTGAAAGTATAGGTATTCTTATACCCATCATGTATAACATGTTGGTCAGATAACCAAGGTCTTCCTAACAATAAATGTGAAGCTTCCATAAGGACAACATCGTAAATCACCTCATGTCTATAGACATTCCCAACATAGAATGGCATAACTACTTGTTCAACTATGTATAAAGTGCCTTTATCATGCAACCAATATAGCTTATAAGGTTGGGGTTGCTTAGAGGTCGGTCGACCTAATCTTTTCACAAGGGTTTGGGCAACAACATTGGTATAACTTCCTCCATCTATCATAATTATGTACAATTGACCCTTGATGGTACACTTTCTATTGAACGGGTTCCTTCTTTGTTCCTCCTTAAAGCTTAGCATTGAGCTTAGCACTTGCCTCAATATTAGTGTCATTACTTCACCTTAGTTAGCATAAATACAAGTCTCTTCCTCCTCCTCCTCTACTTCAATCTGTCCAACATCTTTATCTTCCTTCTTAGGTTCACTCTCATAGATACTATCCACTTCATTACCTCCGAGGACCATAACACAACGATTAGGACACTTAGTAGCCATGTGTCCATAACCTAAGAACTTAAAGCATTTTATCTCACTTGTCTTGTAACTTAAGAATTGTTCCATTTCAAATGTCTTTGGGTAGGCTCTATTATTAGCTTGGTTCTTTAGGCCAACTTGATTATCATCGGGTCGATCATTCTTCTCTTTTGCTCAGTTTGGCTTTCTTGATCTACACTTATTTTTATTGAGGTTCATACTTAGACATTCTATGATTTAAAACCTATAGCTTTAATACAAGTAAAACTATAACGCTCCAGATCCTGAGAAATTATATCTTCCTACGTGTCCCTATAATCTAATGACATACCAGGGATCTAGAATCACTTGTTAACATCTCTACATACCTCAACAATCATCAATCATCTATGATAACTCTAATACAATATTTCACGGATGTCTTAAACATCTTTAAATCACCAATTATTATAGATTGATCAAAATTAAATTATTTTATTCAATAAAAATAAACCTAAGATTTAGAATTCAAATACAATTTCTAAGGAACCATACACCATGTCTTAAACATCTCACATTCGCCAGCTATGACAAACAACAATTTACTAGGGACATTAACAAGAGAAGTCACGAGTAACTTCTCATAACCCAAAATACAAAATAAAAGTAAACAACTAACTATATGACAATAAGGTCTAACAAAATTCTCAATCATACACCAACTTTACAAAGCCATCTCCATAGTTAAAATAATAATCCACTTCATCGCCAAAAAAGCTATATTCACTATAATAATCCTTTAGTCCTTGTAACTTGTTCCTGCATCTAAAATCAAGAATCCCTAAAGGGGTGAGTAAAGCATAGTATAAGGTAACAAACACATACATATGTTCATACAATAATGCACAATTACACATGTTAACTTGTTCAAAATAACTAAATGCAATAGCTACAGTTTATTATCATTATTTTGGTCTACTAAACAACACAGTTCCAACATCTTGGAACTTTGAGTAACTCATGACTCTAGCACATAATGTATATACATGCATACATACATATTAGTATTAGGTCCTCCCTAACACCTAAGAAAACAAGGATCACCTAATCTACCTACATCATTTTAAAGTGAGACTCCAATCAAGACAACATTGCAGTAAGATTGTTAGGGTGCCACCCCAAGGTCTAATCCTCCTGATCCCTTAAGCTTAGCCAAGCTCATGCAACACATTATCTAAGCCAAACTTGTATTAGATCTATGTTAAACATTACTAATCCTATACATACATAAGTAGCAAATAGATCCTATATCTAATTGAAAGGTTTGCTCAAAATTTGAAGTAACCACCTCACAACCTATTCATATAAGGATAACACACTTACTTAGTTTCTAAGTTCATCTAACGTCATTGTTTAACTCAATAATACAACACTCACTCACTTATAACTCATAACTTAAGGACCAAGAATTGCTAAGAAGATAAGTTGATATATGTTTTGAGTGAAGTTTTATGTTTAGAAAAACTTAGAAAAGGATTTAGTATAGGAAGACATGCTTAAATAACTTAGAAAAACCAAGAGAAACATTGTTGCAAGTAACATGAGTCATAGCGTCTAGATGCTACAACAAGTGGTGTCTAAATGCCATGGTTGAGTGAGTAGTTTACCCCTAGCATCCAAATGCTAATCTATAGTCTATAGATTTCTACAGGCTACAGCAGCATTTCATCCTCCAACTTTTGACCCACTTTACCATTCTCAAAAATCACCATTCCCAAATTGACTGTCCATCAATAATACATTTGCATAGCACTCTAAACAACCCTTAAACACCTTTCTACATCCAAAACTCATATCAATCCTTCGCAAAACACATAAACAATTCTAAAAAACATAAGCTCAAAGTCTAACCTTAAAACATACTCTAGAGGTTCGAATTTAGCACTTCCACCACCAGGATCACATTGTAGGATACTCGTAGAACCACCTTAGAATCATTTTTCACTGTACCTTATGAAGAAAAATGAATTTCATATGAGATTCAACCAAAAATCCAATAAGAATCGATCTAAATGACCTTACCTTAAGATCTCCCACCATAATCTCTATTGTACCACCAAAGGTCCGCTATAGAACTCCTAACAAACCTTCTTAAATTCTATTTTCTCGCTACCTTAGCTTGAAAAACAAATTTTTAGTAATTTTTATCAAAAACTCAATAGAAAAGGGATCTTACAACTTACCTCAACTTTTTTTCTATATGGATCTTGTTCAAATGTGTTAAACTCCTCTCCTTAAATCAAGATTTATGCAGAACCCTAGCACACAAAAGGCAGTATGTGAGAGAGTTTGTGAAAAAGGGTTTCCAAAATGCTACACTCAACTTTTATATTAAGGTTCACATAACATTTTCCATACTCGAAATGCCCTTGCATATTTCTTTCAATACTGCTTAAGCCCTTAACATAAGATACCACTTATTTATTGTTTTTATTTTATTTTATAGTTTATATTTTTCCTTTATTTTAGGTTTTACAGTATTTATTAGGAAAAAAATACTGCATGTCACCTTAGCTATCTCTCTATGTATTATGCAAGCTTTGCCTAGATTGTCATCCACTTTGAGAATCAACATTACGTTGATCCCATAATCTAAGGAAAAAAGATTCAATAGGTATTAGAAAACACATGTTATGTGCATATAGCATATAAATACTAATAAGATATTGATACACATAAGAATAGAATGAATAGTCTTCAAATCAATTACCACACATTATTTGTATATGTTATATATATTAACATCTTATTAGTATTTACGTATTATATGTACATAACACGTTGTATGTATTACCCATTAAATTGTTTCTCTAATCTAAGGCACAATAGACACACTTTATGCATTTGTACTTAACTCATCCAATTTGTAAAGGATATTGACGAGTCAAACTTTCTTCAAATATTTATAAAAATAAGTTACAAATAGGTAGCTTAAAAATAAATTATACTAAAATGTCAAATTGGTTTTCTTTCACATTTTGATAGCATTGTGTACTTTTTGGTAATGTATTATACTAAAATAGTCTCCTACTGAAAATTAGGAAGTAAGTTTAAGTGAGTAGGAGGAGAGCACTTAGAGCAATCATGGTTTGGTTTGATTCAGGGGCCAAATTGAATTTGAAATGGCTTGGTTTATATCTTAATGAATCAAGCTACTTTTAACGGTTTGAGGTTCTAAAAAAAATAGCTTCAAATGTGGTTTAGTTTGGCTCAGTTTGGTTTGAACCACTTTTAAAAGTACTTTATTGTATTTGATGATACTAATAGTTATTGAAACTTTTTACTAAACATAGATGTTTAAAATGAGAAACATTATACAAGAGCTAAAGTTAGGTAGCATCATGTTACAGTAACATTGCATCTCAAGTGATATTGAAAGCATAGAATTTTGCTTAAGAGATAAAAAAAGGATAATAAAAGAAAGGGAGTAAATAGTAAAAGCTCAATGTGAGAAGAGTGAAAATAAAATATATATGTAAAGAAAGCTAAAATCAAATGTTAATATGGTTTTAAAGCTAAAAAGTTACTTCCTTATTATCTTTAAATAAGAAGTAATTTGGTTTAGTTTTAAACAGTACGATTTCATTCAACCTCCTAAACTAAATTGTGAGTCATTTGAACCTCATCTGAATTGAGCCGTAAACTGAATTGAAATATAAAAGAATCACATTTTGTGATTCAATTTGTTTTGATAAACAGCCATAGGGAGCACGATGGTAGGATTGACTAGAAAGGAAGATAAGAGATTTCTGTTTTTTTATGTGCAAAAGTAAAATTTAAAGCTAAAGTGTGTGAAAAGTTCCTAGAGTATGAAATATTCAGCATTACAATAATAGAAGACTAAAAAACAAAGAATTTATTCGTATAAGAAACTGAGAAAATAAGTTAACCTCCTAACAATGCTATTGCAATGTTTTAGTGGATGGAATAAGTTTAAACCTCCCTCTCTACAAACATAATATAAAGTACTTAGCTAATTATTTTTTAGTTCAAAGAAAAATAACAATTATTTTGTTCATTTCTATTTATACTTTTATAAATATGTAACTAACATTTGGCATATGTGAAAAGTCAGTCATTTTTAGCTTTAATATTTGTTCTTTATTTTTTATGTACAAAAATAAAAAAGTAAAGCTAAAGTGTATGAGAAGTTTTTAAAGTACGAAATATTCAACATTTTAATAACAAAAGACTCGAGAATAAAGAATTTATTCGAACAAAATATCAAGAAAACAAACTAATTTCCTGATAGTCCTATTACATTGTTTTAATAGATGGAATAAGTTTAATCCTCTCTCTCCCTCTCTACAAAAATAATATGAAGTACTTAGTCAAGAAAAATAACAATTTTTTTTTGTTAAATCCTATTTATACTCATATAAATATGTAACTAACGTATGGCATGTGTGAAGAATCACACTTGCTAAAGATTCAAAAAAAAAAAAAAAACAGAAAGGAAACTAAGTTTATCTATGTTAATAATAATCTTTATAACCCACCATTAACTGAAAGTTCTCTTGTAAACTCAACTTGGCAAATAAAATAAAGAAAAAAAGAAAAGGAGATGCAAGGATGATTCACCTAAGGCTTCTCTTCATCATTAAATTTGAAAGTTGAAGACTTGAAGTACAAGTAAAACCTTCTTAGACTTTATCATGAGTGTAGACATTGCATTTCTATCTCTTTAAGATACAAAAGTATAAACAAATTGAAAAATGAAAAAAAGAAAGAAATAATTTAAGTGATATAGTGTATAGCATGACAAACCAATAATATATGAAAATATGCAAACTTATATTATTGCAAAAGATCTTAAGTACAATTTATCATAAGATATTTATAGTCTAATAACCTTATAATATACAAGGAAATTAAATTAATTCCAACTCTCGTAAAATCAACAAATAGAATATGTAAGATAAACTTTCTTATCTAACAAAGAGCCTTGTTGGATTGATATCTTGCCAAAACTCACAAATTTGACTTCCTAAATAACCCCCAAATAGCGAGGTTGTTTGATAGAATCAAATCAATCTTTAGTGACATATCAATAGGTTTTATGACTCTCCATATGCAAAAAGTTCCGACTCATTAAAATTGACTGATATAAAGTGAAAACAAACAAAGTAAAAAAAAAAATTAAAGCTAAACTTTTGAACTCATGGCTTTGACTCAACTTTTAACGCCTTTGGTTTCTAAACAAAGATGCCTTTGATCATGCTATGGTTAGCTTCTAGACGGGGTTGACTGGCTTTTGACTTATTCCTTCTCTTCTTTTGATGATCTAATTGGTTCATGACTTGCAATCTTAGCTCATCCACCTAAGTAAGATAAAAGAAAACCATAAGGATGAGAAACAAATAGAAAAGTATATATATATGAAAAATAAAAAAAAATTACAAAAAAACAAAAGTTAAAAAAATGCAAAAACAGAATAAAAGTACTCCCTAAAGGTGAAAAGTAGTATTTTAAGGTGTAAATTAATCTTATACAATCAAAGATAATTTTTAGAGTTATAGTACAAATATACGATCTAACGGTTTTTGAGTTTTCAATTTTAAAGCACTAAATTTTATTAAAAATTAACTTTTCAAGCTTGTTCTAAACCACTCATTCTTAAACCCATAAAACAAGATTAATTTAAGTAAAATATGACTTCAGATGGTGCTTTGTTTGAGCTTAAGTTGTTTATTTTGTGTGAAAATTAACTTTAGTAAAAGTTAAACCATGATCAACGTGAGCCTTAATTTCATTAAATTGGATTCAATTTTGAAAATCCATTTTCTTGTATATGTACTAGACTCAATAATTGCATGTGGTGCAAGAAATAATTTTTTGAGAATTGAATGGGTCTTAAAATCAACTCTTAAGAAACATTTAAGTATTATTTTGGTTTGACATTCAACTAAGAACAATTGATAGCTAGGTGGAAAGGGACAAACACATATTGCATAGTGATTAGGATTCAAAGTGTTATAAATGCATAACCTTTCATTTTAAACTATAAAGAAATTATTAGAGATAGACGTTTATTGCTTCAACCTATAGGCTACATTTCTTAGAAGCTTCCATTGAACCAAATCAAGTCTGATCTTTGTCAATTAGCCATTGATGGAGACTTATTTTTACTTAAATTAATGCCTAATGAATTTGAAAATTCTAATCAAGAACCATTGAATTCAACAATTAAGATTTTAGGGTTTCAAACTCTCAGAGTTTATCCATAGCATTATCGAGCTTAATCCAATAACCTAAAGCCGCGATTATATCAAGGTCACACTACTAACTCAACAATAATTTCACATAAAAACACTTTCATCACTATAATTCAAAGATTTTTCATCATAGATTTTCAACTAACCTTTTTCAAACTTCTTCCTATAATTTCTTTTATTATAAGAAAAATTGAAGTTCTAATTTGGTACTTCTAATTCTAAGGCTAAAGATCTCTAAAAAAAACAAAAGATTTCAATTTGAATTGCTCAAAATCATATTAAATTCATGAACCATACAATAGTCAAACTTAGTTATTTTGCAACACCATCATCACCACCAATTAACATCAAACCATCACCACCATTAAATGTGCCCCTTTGAAAGTCTAGGTTGACATCTCATCCACCGTCAACCACCAATGATTCATATCAAAGAAAGCCTAGAAACACTATCTCCTATTTTGCCAATTCAGCATAGATTTAACTAGTTAGGATCTATTTGAACTGACTTAATTCATGATCTAACCTTGAGAACCAATCCTCATCTTTTCTAGGTCATTTTATTTTTTAATATTATTTTATTGTTTTTTATTTCATTTTAATCATTCTCCAAAAAAGGAAAAGAATTATTTTAAGAATAATAATACATATTTTTAAGAAAGAATTTTTTTTCTCTTCTATTTCAAAGAAATAATGAAATGAAAAAAAATTTAAAAAATTGAAAGAAATGATAAACAATGTTAAGAAATTAAACTTGGAGATTTCTTTTTCAAAAATAAAAAGCAATGCACTAAATATTTTCTATAAAAGATGGGAATACAATCGTTGGATCGAAATAATAGGTACATAGATGTTAGATGCAAAAATTATATATTTTATTCTAAATTTATACTACACTAAAGTGTATATATTTATATTTTCAATGGGAGAGTGTTTGAATTTCGAAAATATGAAAAAAAAAGAATTATTGAGTGCATGAATTATAAGAAAAAGGGATCAAGATGAAATCAATGCCACGTCGAATTCGATTATTGAAATGAACCCCACCATTATTTATGCCAGCAAGTTAAGTCAAGTCATGCCTTCAATTCTTATGCATCCAATCAACGGTTAAAGCTCGATGCAAGACAAACACAAGCTTCAGCCTGTGAACGATGAAGCCAACCCACGGTGTTCAACGGTTGAAAGATCTTAATTAGTATAGTAATTTATTTAAATCAAAAAATTTCTTAAGTTAATATGGTTGGAAGTCAAAAATTAAGATTTTGATTTAATTATTTTAAGATTCTTATTTTATATATATAATAAATATATTAAATTTTATATTTTACATATAAAATATAATAATTTTTATTAATACTTTACATTATCACATTTATATAAATTTTATTTTTTTAATATAATATTTATATATTATCATAATTAATTCTTATTTTCTTTACTTTTTCTATATATAAATTCTACCCTAAAACATCCTACCCTAAACTTTACTTTTCTAACCGCAATTTCTTTCTTCAAGTCTTTCACTCTCTCTCTCACCTCACTAATCAATTCATCCTCTTCTCTCTTGTCCCCCTGCCTCTCTCGTAAACAGTTCACCCAATTATTACCCCCTGCAATCTCTCTCTCTCCCTTTCCCTCATCTCGATTCCAACTCCTTGCTCTCCTCTCCCCAGTCACTTTGTAGACCTCCCTTCCATGCCTTTCTCCCTGTCATCCTCTCTCTCGCTGTGTCCCTCTTTCCTAATCGTCCCCAGTCTCTGTTCCTCTCGCTCATAATTGCCCACTTCCCCAGTTAAGTAACCGGACCCCACCTGTTATATCCTCTTTCCTCTCTTCCCCCAAAATTTCCAAGTCCCTGCCAGCAACACAAATCCTCAATTAATTTCCTGTACCGTATCAAGCTCGTCTGGCTCCAAATTTAATTTTCTTTCGATTGAGTTGATTCATTTCCTTACCTCCGAGTTAACCTGATAAATATTAATTAATTAATTAATTATTTGAATATATTATTTATGAATTATAATTCTTATATTATTATTTAAAATAGATTTCCATTTGTCGTCATTCGGTATTTCCATCTCAATTGTTTTTTCGAGCCATTCCATTTTATTATTATTGTTTTACTTATTATCTTCATTATTAGTATTGATTAAGTACTATTAGTATTCAATTACCACTTTTAAATTATTTTTTTATCATATTATATAATGTTATTTATATAAGTGTTATTGTTAAAAATATTTTATCATACTTTGGATCGTTAGTTATAAATATATATATATTAGGATTAACTTTCTATTTATTTATATAATATATTATATTACGCTTGGTATTTCTGTTTTATGTGTTATCTACTACTATTATGTATTTTCCTTATGAGTATTTACAAATCATATTATTTTCTAGTTAAGTACGTACTTTCTTATATATATATAGATATGTTATATATATATTACGTACTTTATGAGTTTTTATTAAAGTGATCTTATGTATATAGTTATATCACTTTTTTAGTTTAATCGTATTATGTTATTATTATTTGATTCGATAATTTCTTTTGGGACCTTAATAAAATAGATCTTAAGCTCTTAGATGGCTCCTAGGTAAAACTTAATCTTAGAATGTCTAAAGGTTAACATGTTACTTGTTTTCTTTTGGATTCATGGTGTTTAATTTTCTTTATCAAGGTCTGACTTTGGTTCGGATTTGAGATCGTAGTATTGTATTTGATTTTGGAGCGATTCTAAGTATATGGTGTTTGGTTGTTGCTTATGTTTGATAGAAAATAATAATCAAACCAGACTGATTTATATTTGGCCTAATTAAGTTAGTTTGTTGGTTTTACTTGACTCACTCACTTTAGGAGCCTACAGTAACAGTTCTTTAGAGGAGTAACTACTGATCATATATGAGGATTTTTTAGTGGACTCATATATGGGATGATATAACTAGAATATTAGATTTCTAGTCTCTAAACTTTAGACGTAAAGGATTTAAAGGAAAACGTATATTTATATCCACTTATATATGTGGACAAAAATCAAGGTATGGCGGGATCATAAGTACACCTTTATTGGTTATTGGTTTAAATTAAAAATAATTAACTTGATATTTGTTTATATTTTGTTATAATTGCATATTATACATGTATATGTCATAGGCTTGACATCCGTATGTGTTTGTAGACCTGTATTGGACTTTGGCTCATTCTTCTATTTTTATAATTGTAGGTTAAATCGATAATTTATAAATATGGAAATTGTTATCATATTGAGTTGAGAAAGAGTGGCGATTAATTCTGTACATTATAGAAGATCAAGATCTAGCTATTTAGTATATTTGGAACGAGTCACTTGAATTTATGTATTTAAAGATTTATTGTTTTGTACAAGTGATTTTAGATATTGTAATTAGTTTTAAAGTCTTAATATGTTCTTAATAGGTAGGAACACATGGTAGGTTATAACGCTGTCCGATTTTGGGACATTACAACTATAATTAAAATAAGGTCTTTTCAGCACCAAAGTAGCAATATGGTATGGTCTTCAACCAGAGGTCCCCATGTGCCATGATCACAACAGGCCAGCCTATTTAAATTAAACTAGGACCAGCTCGCTTCAATAGCAACAGCAACCATCAATTCGAAGCCCATCCACGTTGAAGCTACGGTCCAGACATAGCACGCGCTTGCAACATTTTCTTTTTCCTGCTTTTCAAGCTAATTTAGATGAATTGCCCCACCCCTTTTTCCCCAGTGATCATCATTACATGAAAATAACTTATGATAAATTTTTTTAGTAAAAAGAGGTATGTAGTACAACCACGAGGGAACAATCAAAACATGAGGCATCACTTCAGCTAATACAAGGACTCTGAGGTGTGATTTCTGTGTTAAGGTTTGAAAAAGAAACCTAATTATATGTTGTGAAAAAAGTAATTAAATGAAAATGTGAGAAAAACCTTTAGATGGATTCTTAACGTATCTTAAAACACCTATTGACATTATTGCACTATACAAAGCTATCGGATGTCTTTCTAACCTATTTTTCTCTAAACATAGTCTCCTGATGGGCAAAAACGTAGGATCACTTATCTCCCTAGACACTGGTCAACTTATTCTCATTCTAGACATTGATTTACCTGCTTTTAACAGCACCCCTTATTTTAAACTACTCTTGCTTGTCTTATATGTCACGTCATTAATAAAATATATTAGTAAGATAATTAGATTATTAGTCTATTTATTTATTGCCCAAGCTGCAATTCTCATTCATGTATTATTGTGAAACCAGAAATTTTTTTCCTTAACTATTACTATTATCTACTATATGTCAAACTTGAAATCAATGCAATAAAAATAAAGGACATCTTACTGAAAAAATAAAAATAAAGAACATTGGTGGGTATTAGTATACTGTATTTAGTTATCTTCTATCATTTTTTCTTTTCTTGTCTACTCGTAAACTACATATGTTAAATATGATACTGATTTCGCGTAAACCTTGCACGTGCCCATAGGAAATGCAAGCTTTTGTTCAAAACTGCGATTATCTATATTTATATTTAATTAAATTCTTAGTAAGTTATTTAATTTTTCATTCCTATTGCATTGAAAAACTGTCCACTTCCCATAATTTTCGTTTGCACTTACAGTTGCATTCTTTTAATCCCATATGGAGAGTAGAGTAACAGTGTTTCCACTTTCCACGTTGCTTTTTCGTACCAATTTCGAAAAACTTCAGTTGGAAATTGCCTTTACCCACTTACCAACTTTTTTTTAGCATTTTTTCTTTCCACATTTGGAACTAAGCATCATTATTCTTTTCATTTATTATTTTCATTCACTAGTACTAAGCAAAAGCATGAAAAGTTATTCCATACATTTACACTTATCATGCGTCGGGTACTAATACCCTAACGGTCTCATTGTACATACCAATAACCAATAACAGCATAAAGATTATGGTTACCACTATACTATTGATATGTACAAAACTTTACATTGGAGTTGGTAGTTGTAAGTGAAAGTGAATCATACCTTCCAATAACCTTGAAAAACAATTTCTTATTTATCTTAAAGTTCCTACTTTAATTACCAACCATAGTATTATATTAACTTTTATTAATTGAATCTCACTTAGTACTCTCATTCCAAGCATTTGTAGGGTTAACTTGCAAAAGAATAACTATAGGGATGTGAGTAAAACCAAATGCTCAGTAAATGTCAAGAGATAAGCGCTATACATAAACAAGTAGAATAAATAAGTCCTTTTTAGAGTGCAATGCGACAATTAAGTGTTAATCATACAACATTGACTGGTATGTTGTGAGACTAGATAAAATGATCTCACTCCAATTTAGGTTTCGAGGAGTTTTATTACACTATAGCCAAGGGCTTTGTAGGTCTAATTTCCTATCAATCTGAGGATGTACAATGGATGTTTTCTTGCTCTCTCTATACCCATTGTGGACTATTCTTGATACTTTTTAAACTTGAATACCAACTTTCTCTCTTATCACTTAGTTTCGCATGATTAAAAAAAAATGAAACATCACTATTTTTCTTATCGTATGAGTGGTGTTTAATGTGAAAAATACAAAAATGTGGAAATGCAAAAATGTACTTGTTTTAAGAGTTAGATATTACATTAGTCAAGTTATTTAGGTAGTCAAATGGATGAATTGTTTCAAATCACAATGTTAAATGCACAAATGAATTATTTTATTATTTAATTTATTTTTCTAAATATATTCTTTACTTTTATTTGGGAACATGTTATGATGATGTCTTATATGTAAAGGGCATGGGTCATTATTATGCTTTTTATCTTTATTTATTATTTATTTATCTTGTTTTATTACTAGTTTACTATTTACTATTCTATTTTTACTTTTCACCTTACTTTTACTTAGTGTTATCACTGACACAACCCGATTAACTTGACCTCTCCATAAAACTGGTTTAAGTCACCCATTTGACCTTCATCAATAATGAACTCAATTTAACCAGTTGATGCAATCAATCCAATTTGATTCCTATAAGAACCTACTAGATTTTTTCAAGTTAAAATATATTATTTTCTTTTATATTTTTTAAATAATATACTAGTTTGCTAAAAAAATAAATTTAGATAAAATAAACAAAAAATAAATTGTAGAAGTTCTCAATGGTCAATTCTCAAGTATATAAGTAATTTTTGTTACTTTACATATAAATATAAATTATATGATAATATTTTTATTCATCTTGTTTCTATTTTGATTTGATCCCCATTAACCTTCTTGACCTTTAATCCAGTCCTATTCTTAGGTCAATCTTCTAGTTTGGGTTTAACAACATTGCTTTTACTTCTAGAGACAAATTAGTTTTTTTTTTTTCTCATTTTTTATCATCTTCAATTGTTTGCACATGCTTCATAATTAATGTTTTGACTTTTATCTTATAATAACTATTCATTTTTACTATTTGTTAATAATTTCTACCTTCTATAGCTTATTTTATATATATATATATATATATATATAAAGAGTTATTTAGGCTATGGGATTGGTAATTGAATTCGTCTTAAGTCCTTAAGAACTTAGGACTTAAGGTTTATATCTTTGTGTATGCTTAAGCATGTTAGCGAGTACCTAGCTAGGTTTAGCCAAATGAGTCAATCAGAGACTACTTAGCCAAGTTTATGGCTGAGATAGCTCAAATATTAGAATTGGATATGAATGTGGCCCTTAACGCCGTAATCGATGGAGTTAAGTCCCATGGAGACTTTTTTAAGTCTCTTGTAAAGAATAAGCCGAAAACTTTTGCTAAATTCAAGGCTAAAGTCATCTCATACATTTGTTAGGAAGATAACATAAAAGC
This sequence comes from Lumnitzera littorea, assembly GCA_024138015.1. NCBI lineage: Eukaryota > Viridiplantae > Streptophyta > Magnoliopsida > Myrtales > Combretaceae > Lumnitzera > Lumnitzera littorea. The sequence goes on along the minus strand of JAMXBB010000003.1, from coordinate 74,604,244 downwards.
TTAGTGAGAGCCTAATCAGAACATAGGAGATAGAAAAAATGACAAGAGAAAAAATGTAAAGGATAAATTTAGCTTAGATGATGATCAAAGTTCAAATGCCCAGAGAAAGAGACCAAGGATTTTGACATTTTCATTCTACACACCCATCAATTGTTCAATCTCAAACATATTAGTGGAGGTACGTGAGTAGAGAGGCATTTTATAGTGGTCGGAAAGAATGAGAGGAAATCCTTGAAGGAGAAATTCCAATAAGTATTGTGACTTTTACTGCGACAAAGGTCACAACACAGATGAGTGCATATAGGTCAAGAATGTAATTAAAGATGCGATTCAATGTGGGCATTTGTGAAAATTCCTAGCGTATGACGTTAAAAATATGGAGAGATCATCCCAGAGGAGACGTGAGGAATAAGATAATGACACTTGGCTAACTATGACTGGGAGAGATGCAAAGGATGCGAATCCCAACATATCGCTCAATGGAGTGATCAACAACATTTTTGGCAAACTAACTATAGGTTAGTCAAGCTCTTCGAGCTTGACAAATGCCAAAAATTATGTCTGTAATATCTAAGGCAATAAGGTTAATATCGACAACGTAATTTCTTTCACGAAGGATCACTTTGAGGGCATCCAATGATCACATGATGATGTATTGGTTATCAGTATAAGAGTCGCTAAGTTCGAAGTCAAGAAGATTCTTGTTAACATAGGAAGTTCGGCTGATATCATTTTTCAGCATGTGTTTGGCTAGATGAGACTCAAGATCAAAGCACAGCTAAGATTTTATAAGTATGATTTGTATGCAACCTACTAAAGACTTGTTACCAAGAAATTCAAACCCCAGATTCATAGAAACGTCGAAGTATATGTCTACAACATGATTGTGAAGAGTGTAAAGGAGGATTGGCATCTTACCGACCTTGAGGAGACATTTGCTATATTGAGGAGATACAACATAAAACTCAACCCACAGAAATGCATCTTTAGTGCAACATCAAGAAATTTTGTAGGATACATGGTTACTCGATGTAGCATTAAGGCCAATTAAGAAAGATTGAGGTGATAAAGAACATAAAATCCCCTCGCATGGTTAAGGAAGTGCAGGAACTCACTGGGTGAATAGTTGGCCTTAATAGATTTGCATCAAGAAGTGCTAATAGGTGCATTGAATTCTTTAAAACCTTAAAGAATCCAAAAGAATTCAAATGGTCTGATGATTGTGAGAAAGCTTTCAGTGATCACAAAAATTTCCTTGTGTCACTACTAATACTCTCGACACCCATTTTAGGAGAGAATTTATATTTATATCTATTGGTTACTTGCTGAGCTCTTTCTTTTGTATTGGTCTGAATTGATGGCAAAGAGCATTGACTCGTTTATTACGTAAGTCATGTTTTGTAAGGGCTAGAGCTTCAGTACATGAATATCGAAAAATTTGCTTTCATAGTGGTTCTCTTAGTAAGGATGTTGTAGTCGTATTACGAGGCTTACCAGATTATAGTGCTCACTAATCAGCCATTGTAACGACCTGACTCCTTCAGGGGAGGTGATGAAATATGCCCTAGAGCTGAGTGCTAATGGTATACAATACATACCCAAAATGGCACTAAAGGCTTAAGTGTTAGCAGGTTTTGCAGTTAAATTCATTGGTGAGGAAGATAGTGTGGAGTTTGCCAAGAAACCTATCTAATTCCTTTATGTAGATGGTTCTTCGATGAAAGAAGTAAGCAGTGTAGGCCTTGTTCTTCAAGGCCTCCATAATGTTAAAGTTCATTATGCTTTAAATTTTGGATTCTCGACTAGCAACAATGAAGTAGAGTATGAAGCTTTGATTGCCAGAATGAAACTGACAAAAGAGATTAGCGTTGAGAAACTTAAAGTGTTCTTCAATTCATAATTGGCAGCGAATCAAGTTACGGGAAGTTATGCGATAAGGGAAGAAAAGATGAGCAAGTACCTATTGTTGGTACAAACGTTCGTTGAAGAATTTTAATCTTTCTCTATCCACAAAATTTTGAAAAATAAGAATATTGCTGTCAACAAGTAACAAGTTGTCAAAATTAGCTAGTATAGCAATCCTCGAATTGAGCGATAAACTTTTTGTTGAATTTCTTCCATAGAAAAAGTTTATCTACTCTTTGGTAGAGCTGTAAGTTAGCTCCATGCCCGAGAGAAGAATCTTGGATAGATCTCCTAATGGATTGTTTGAGAGACAGTACTCTCCCTGATGACAAGAAAGGAGTGCGAATATTGGTTTACTAAGCCGCAAACTACATGCTGATTGATGGTCAACTGTACAAATGCACAATATCACAGCCCTATATTCGATGCCTTCATCCGAGAGATGCCTAAAGGGTGTTATCCGAGCTATATGGTAGCATATGCAGTAATCACGTAAAAGCACAGACACTGTATGTTTGAGCACTACGACACGACTATTATTAGTCGACCATGAGAGAAGATGCAAAGGAAGTTGTTCGGTACTGTCCACCGTACTAGAAGTACGAGTCACAAAGTCATGAGCTTGTAATTGAGTTATGTACCTAACTAGCTCTTGGCCCTTTGCTTAGTGGGGGCCAGATATTCTCGGACCTTTTCCAAAGTCTACTACCCAACAACAATTTGTCATTGTTGCCATCGGTTACTTTACCAAATGGGTAGAGGCCGAGGCAATGGTGAAGATCATTGAGCAGAAGGTGGAAGCATTCATTTTCAGTTCCAACACATCAAGATTCGGAGTTCCTTACATGATAATCACGGATAACGGCTTGCAATTTGATAACAATAAGTTCTAGGCATTCTACAAGACGTACGACATTTGCATCAACTATACATCTTAGTATACCCTTAGACAAATAGATAAGTTGAAGCCGTAAACAAGATCATTTTACATGGCATAAGAAGGAAAGTAGATCAAGTTAGAGGGAAATGAGCCGATCAATTGCCAAATGTCTTATAGGGATACCGAACTACCCATGGAACTACAATTAGGGAGATGTCTTTTAGGTTAGCATAAGGCATGAAAGCCATATTGCTAATTGAGTTAGATTTGCCTAATTTATAGATGTAGAATTTCAACATTATGGTTAATCAAGTTAGGTTAATGGCGAATTTGGACACCATTGATGAAATTAGAGATATTGCAAGAGCTAAGGTCGCATTATACTAGCATAGAGTGACAAGGTATTACAATCAAAAAGTGAAGCATAAGGTTTTTCAACTTAGAGATCTGGTTTGCCGAAAAATGGAAGCTATTGGCATGTGAGCAAGTTAAGGGAAGCTTGGCGCAAATTGGGAGGACCTTATTAGGATTTAGGAAGTTGTTGGCAATGGGGCCTATCAACTAAAAAGATTGGATGGATCTATCATCCATTGAGCATGGAACACCAAGAATATGAAATTATATTTCAATTGATTGGTCGAATGATGTTCATCACCACTTGTTTGTAAGGCGACAACTTACTTGCTTGTAAGACTACATACTTTTTTATGAGAATTATGTTTGAAGTTAATGTTTCTTGTTCTTTTTATGATTGCTAAGTTAATGAGTTCTAGATTGTATAACAAACCAACTGACCTAAGTTCTAGCCTATTACAGTTAATGAATTGCATAAATTAATCTTATAGTTGAGTAATGCAGCTAATCCACGCCTCAAATGGCTAATGGACAAAGTCTATAAAGAAGCAACAATTGGGTGTGTGAAATAAAACATGCTGAGAAACAATTAGGTGTGTAGAAGAAAACATGTCTAGAAATACTTAGCATGTGATATAAAACATGCTAACAAATAAGAATGTATGAAATAAAACATGTACATCATATATGCCGGAAAAGCGCAGTATATGAAATAAAATGTACTCGAAATAGTTAACATGAAAGATACTTTTCACTTAATAAAGTATTGATTACAAACACTCGACCTAGTAGAGAAAGCAATGGATAAAGAATACAAAGAAAATCCTAAGACCTATCCTTAGAGTTAGTAGAAGTAATTTTTGGATCGAATGCTGAGGCTTTCTCTGAGCAAGCTTCTTTCTTAGCACTTAAGTTCTCAGAGTCGACGGATCTCTCTTTTCATACATAGGGGATTTCTTTTAATAGATTTTCTTTATCTTCCCTTGGATCTTCTAAATGAGCTTCGTAATTACCCTCATTAACAATCTTAGCACCTACCTCATCATCATGCTCCTCGTTAACAACTGCTGACTTTATCATCGACATCAGCAAAGTCAAGGCAAGAGAGATCATAATCAAGGTGAAGCTTCAGGATCTTCTCTCTTGCTGCTTGGACCCCCTCCAACAACTTCTTCCATAAAAGTCTCTTGTATTGCCGACTAGGTGTGATTATATCGAGATGATCCTCTCCTCACAGTCTCCTCCAATTTGGCAACACAGCTTTGTAAGTTCGAGTTGTTGGTCTCTAACTCTTTAATCTACATTCTGAGCTTATTTTCCTCATTGCTCATTGTGCAAAGAGTTCGGCCCAGGCCCCAATACTCTTCCTTCTTCTTCTGTAGCTCCTACTTTAAGCCTTTAAACTCCTTGTATTGCTCATCCATTTTGGCCTTCACGCTCGAGATTTTATCGGCAATAAGGTTATAGGCCAACTTTTTGGTAGTAAGGTCTTCTTGGAGCTTTCTTACCTCCAGCTTATCCCTTATCCTTACATTCTTGATAGCAGCAGTTTGGGTTTTAGATGCATTATATGCATTCTCAATTTTTTGCAACAATTTCACTTGATATGATGAACCGAAAATGACTTGACAGAATACGTAAAGACTACTATGGATCTTACCTTCTAAGTTTGATTATCGGCTTCATCAAAAGTTGTCAGAATGTGGCTACTTATCTGAAAAAGAAAATGGAATATCAGCAACCGAGTAAATTCAATAGTTAAAAAGATGGATATAGATACTTATGCCATATAACTTAGTCGCGATATGGGACTTATTACAACCACCGACCCTATTGACATCCTTTTTAGCAATCTCTTTGTCTTTTGGAATAATAATTCCTTCTATCTAGGCCAAAGATTTTGTCTTGTCTCATAAGGCTAAGTCGGTATCCAAAACGTTTTGGCTTTAGTACGGGACGAAGTATTCACCAACCTCTTTGTTAAGGACGAATTTGGCACTGCTGATGCCAAGAGCTTTGGACCACATTGCCTCTTGCCCCCTTCATGCTATCGTGCAAACCTTTAGACCTTTTAGCGCGTGGTTGGCCGGCAAGTTCCTTCCTCGGTCTCTTATCAACATTAGGTGCTACCTTTAGCACCAACGACGACCTCTCAACAACAGTGGCATCCTCGGCCTCATGGCAGTGTTAGGTCTTTCGAATGACTTTTCTAGACTCAACAGTAGGTTGAATACTTTCAATTGGAGGCTCGCTAGAATGAGCGACCTCGGCCAACATTGTCTTCTCACCTTCCCTCCGCTTCTTAGTCAGTTAGGAGGTTTTCTTTTGTACTGCCACCTACTTTGATGCGTCTTCCATCGCCATTTTCTTCACGGTAGCAAGTTGAGTGGCTATTGCTATGGTGGCAACCCTCTTATCAGCTTTTGATTTTTTTAGCTTTGGCTTAGGCCAACAGCTTGGCAGGATTGACCTCACCAACACCTATATCTGCAACATGAGCAAACATATTAATATTAATGTAGGGGAAAAGAATAAACTTACATTCTCCATGCCAAGTAAGGCTCAAAATTCACTAAAGGTGACAATTCTCTCCCCAAGTTACAAGAACAGCTTTCCTTTAGTAGCAATACTCGATACGGTGGTAACTCATTAACGTATCTTTTTTTCAAAAAAGATTGGATCTCTACTTTCATAACGCTATATAATTCTCTTAGCATCTTAGAAGAACATTTTGTTCTTCCTTCTTTCTTGAATTTTATTCACTGCTGCTGTACCATTCGACATCAGATCTATATCTTTAGTGCAGATTGGCTTAGTCCATTGAGTCTAGAAGTCCAGCTCTTCATTAGACACTATCGACACGAATTTGTCTTGCTACTTATGGATCTTGGAATTTAACCCATCCATGAACTTCTACCTATGCCTTACAGTGGTAAAGTACCACTAGTCGAGCTGCTTCTTAATCGTGAAGAAAAACTAAAATGGTTGACGCATAGCCCTAACTTCAACTTCTTCACAAACTATCTCAAAAGCTGCTAGAAGCCTATATGTGTTAGGTAAGAACATACTTGGCATGACTCTAAAGTAATTAAAGAATCCCTTCACAAAAGCCGAGAAAGGGAAGCGTAACCTAAAATCTAAATGTTTCAGGTATATAAAGAATTTGCGCTCCCTTGGGAAACATACCCTTTCCTCCTCTCTTGGCCTCCTTAGATTCTACGTTTCAAGAAGATCTTGCTAATGCTAGTTATATTTTGTGATGAGAACTCTGTTGATAGAACTAATAGTCCCATCTAGAGAGTCGTAGAAATAAGCTATGTTGTTATACAGATATCTTACCTAAGATCTCCTTTCTTTGTCCTCAAGATAATTATTCACTACAAAAGCCTTTATCTAGGTAAGTTTATCCCACCTTTATTCATTACTATCGGTCGAGCTACCAAAAGAATGCGCTGCCCTGCTCCTTATTTAGGGGGGATAAGTGGCCTCAGTTTCTGTCCCTTTAGAATCGGAAAAGACAAGTCGACAAACTACATTGTAAACTATACTTGAATGGCTATGAGAAGTGATATCACACAAGTTAAAGAATGTAAGAGTGAAGATAAGAAAGTAGTTGAAAACTTAGAGATATAACTGGAGAAGGGAATTTTGATTTTGAACAGTCCTTTAAATATAAACAGCTTATCCTTGTAACTACAAATTTGTTTCTGATGGTAATGATGTACTGATTTGATAATAGCTAGATTGTTGATATGTGTTTCAAGACAAAAATACAACAGTTGACAACTCCCTAATAGTTATTATGCCCATAGCATAATGATAGCTGAGGTGATAGGTGTCATACTTCCTGCTTTTTGGTTTCTTGAATGAGTAGGAATTTGAATGTTGTAACTTTTGATTAGGATGTGAACCATCTTCCTTTCCATCTTGCTCAGCATTTAAAGAACTACTCGCCACTCAGCCTCTAACGCATTTTGTATTACTCCCTTTGTCGAATTCTTGAATATGGGAGTTGGGGTCAAATGTTGACAGTCAATTTTTGTCCACCTATCTTACTTGTCCACTTAGCTACCAACAGGACAGACAATCTATATTCTCGACATCTCACCAAGTAATTAACTCTTGGTTTTCTACTGAATAACACATCCATTCTTGAATTGAATTTAAGTTTATGACACAAACAGTTATCACAAACATGGTTATGTTACATAACTACCTACTCTCCCTATATTTTAGGGAAGGTAACTAATCAAGAAGCTTTTATGTGTCTCGATAGTTATTCCGATAACTATTCCGATAACTATTCCTTTAGACACGACATTCTCCTATAAATATGGTAAATAAACTTTGTAAGAGACATCTGATAACTATTAATCTCTTTACTTTACTTTTCTCGTTCCTACTTATTGACTTAAGTATCAGAGTGGTTGTACCGAACTAGCCTTCATACTAAGCATTTTTTATCTTTGCAGGATATTTCCAACCCCCAAAATTCACCAAAAACAATTTCCATCTCTATTTATGATAATATACTCTCTTATCAACTTTTTGAGCTATCAAATTTGGAGATCTATTTGACTTAAGGATAAAAATAATTTACATTTCGATCCGTAGAGAGCTTTTATGTTTAAGTTTGTTTAAAAGTGAATAAAATGCAATATGAATAGGCAAATTTTCATGATAAATGTAGCTATCTAGAAATGCTTGAATCAAAATGATGGTTGCCCCATGTTGGATGGTAATGGGCTTCTGTTTTTTTCAAGGAAAAAAAAAAAGACATGTGTGTGCATGTGCATGAATGTTTGTGTATCTATGCATTTTTTTTTTTTTGATGAAATTGATGAGTTCTTTCCCCCCAAAATAAAAGTGCTAAGAGTTTAGCACATTTGAATATGCACATGAAATACATTGAGCAAAAGAACAACACTATAAAGATTTGTTTTTTATGCTTATTTGCTTATTGGTTAATTAACTTTTTATGTATATATATCTATGACATAAAAAGTCATGAGAGGTATGGTGTTTTGCTTATCTAAAAATATTATAATGCCTACATTATTAAGGAAGAAAAAAGGATATGGAAGTTTCAATTAAAATATTATTTTAAAAAGTAGGTCTAAAGTTGCAAGAAATGGTATATAGAGATTCCATTTGGATGTGTTGTAAAGAAATGTGTCTATTCTTTATTGATAAATGATCATAGTATGTTGTGAAAAATTTACTAGTTGAGATTCTTGCTTGGGTGTAGAATGTAGACCTATGTTTGCAAAAAAAAACACCATGAAGTGACGTCAAGGAGTTGTTCGGTATAGTTACTCTAATGCTTATGTCAATAAGCTATGGGATTATTATTTGATGCTAGATCCCTATAAGTGATATGGCAAGTTGGTGATTCCTATAGGTCGGCATGCCTACAGTGTACCCATAGATATATGTTGTTTGAGCTTCTTGGAAGATCTTTAACCTTCAATGACCTTAAGCATGAATGCTACAAATTGGAATAGAGGCTAAGGAATTGACTCCTAACCTATGGTAGGTTGGGCACATGATAAAGCTTAGTCCATGGGTAGAAATCCAAATAGGGCTAGGACTAATGTTCCAATAGGTTGGATACGAGCTAAAATAGGTCATCCTATAAGCCATGTAGGTTAGAATGGGCCTTAGGAGCCTATTATCAAAAATTGTACATCAACACTTATCCCCCCTGATTGGTCTCATTGTTAAGGTATTGGCAAGGAGATTCAATGTGAGGATAGGCTTCCAAGGCACTTTTACAGCTAAGCATAATTGTGTTAAAGCATTAGATAGACTTTCTGATGTCTGTTGTAAGGTGGCTTTAAGAACTTTATTGTGCTTTTTTAGGCTTTATGCACAAGGTCTACTTCAGTGCTTCACCTTATAGACTATTATTGTCCATTTTGTATGTTGCAAATTGTCATAACAGTAGAGCTAAAGTTTAGTCGCTAAGCTTTATCTACTTTACGTATGGTTGAGGTCTTGGGATCCCACGTTATGTTTGACCTGAAGTGCTTTTAGCTTTCCAAGGACAATTTGTTTGAATTTTTTTCATGTGTAGTTATTTTTGTGTAAATGTAAGGGATAAGTGTCAAGTTGTGATTGGCTAGCTTCTGAGCATGTCTATTAAGTCTAAGGAGCAACAGCTACATGGCATGATCTAAAGGGCAAAGACGTTATGTCCTTTGCATTCCCTATAACTGTCGATTTTCCCTTCTTAAGGTTGTGGCTATTAAAGGGCTACAAGAAATTATTTTTACACTTTTGGCGACTTTGCTTCTTTAAATTCTCAATGTCTCCTTGTCCTTAATTACTAAAACCCTTGACATTTTCAAGGAATTCAGGTTTCCCTTCTTTAAACTTAAAAAATGGCAAGTTTAGATGTGTTCAAAATCTTTCTAGTCTTTCACATTAATTGAGTTTGAATTGACTCAGAGCAACATATGTAGAGCGATGTTGAGGAAGGTGGCTCCCCTTCAATGATGGTGGTGATAAACCTCCCACATGGTGGAGACAAGGAACAACTCAAGGACGTTAATCAAATACAAAGTTAGACAAATGAAGGTTTGTATGCTCCCTCTCAATGAATATCCTGAGGGCAATAATGATGATGATGATTCCATGAAACCCATTTACAAAGAGGCTAAGGATCAAGAGCTCACTCCTCATGGTCAAGTTAGTGACATCTCTAAGGCGGAGGTGAGCAATTGCTTAACGATATACTTTGCAAGGAAGTTAAAGAGCTTGCACACGTTTGTGCCTGATTGCCTCTGAATAGAGCTACCGAGTCTTATAATTTAAAATCCTATATTTTATCCTTTACTTGGTTAAATAGGCAAGTTTATCTATCGTTTGTTAGTATGGATAAGTATAGGGTTGTAGGGTTATCTCCACTAGGAAAAGATTTAAACACTAGTACTGATTATTCTTTCTATTAACTAGCAATAGAATGATTGAATGAAGTAATTTAATTGATTTCTACAACTAAACTATACTGATTCTACAATTACACCAAGAAGACACAACAAATAAGATTATAAGGCGAAAACAGTAAGTTATAAGCAGGTTTACTCCATTATATTAACGTGAATTATAAACTATCTATCCTTGTAATTACTCATCTACAAGAATTCTTTAGTCATGAGTATTATTCTCATAATTACTCAATTTTAATCTCGATTGTGTTCCTTAGAATCTCTTCTAAAAGAATGGACAAGATTGTGTAAAAAGTTACTAATATCCTTGAATTCCATACAACATGCTACCAACTTCCTAATAATATCTCTATTAGCAAGAGCAGTTCATTCTAATGACTAAGATCTATTCAGTGGAATTGTTTCTCAACGTATTCTATTGAGATCGATTGCAAGATTGTGTCGTGCACATTATCTTAATTTGTATGAAGTTCTAATAAATAGAAATTGATAATTATTAGGAATAACAACAAATCAAAGTACATTCGTGTTAAAATGACTTTATAAACCCTAATTTGTTACTTACACATGATAGAAAAAGAACGAACATAGAGAAATAGGAAAAATAAAATAAAACATAATATAGAAGGAGAGATAAGAAGGAAACCCCTTTTGATTAACTTAAAGAATCTTGATACAACAATACATGGATGATAGATTCTTCACAATTCTCTCGAATTTAGTGAAGAATAATATATAAACTTACATTCCAGTGTAATTACACTGAGAACACGAATAAGAAATTTTATGGTGTTAATTCTAATGATCTGTTGCGTTTCTTGATAATGTTGGTTCTGATGATCCCCCCTTTCGTCTAAAAATTGTGGTATATTTATATTCTTCTCATTAAAGGCTCGAAATATATCACTTCAAAACACTCCCTGACGTTAAGACCTATTTTATGCACTAGTTCGTATGAAACAATTTAAAAAGAATCATTATATCCACTCCTATTATGCCCATGACTTAGGGAGTGATCTTCTCATCACAAACATTCTACCTTCGTACGCTTGTGATTGAGGGTGTGATCGTCCTTTTAAGGTGAAGTCACGGCCATGATGAATGGGTTGAAAAATAAAGTTGAAAAATAGCTTTAGCCTTGGTCATTCCCTTGATCACGGTTGTGATGGAGGGAGTAACGAGTGTTGGGCACTCAAATGTTCTCTTATCATGCTTGTGATTACTCTAAATCTCTTTGTTCCTGTATAATTTCATCTCATTTTCACGTTATCTTGAATAAATATCATCTCCTTACTCTTGAATCATCTAAAATTGATATATTACACAATTAAGTACCTATAACATGAGAAAAAAACATAATTATGGTCAATTTATGCCTTTACGTACCTAAAAAGTATAGAGTGATTTATACTTATAAGTGCCCAATGAGGTGATTAGGTAGCCTTAATTCATATGCATAGATTCTATCTTTATTGGGATCAACTCTAACATGGTGGGTTTAGGTATCTATTTATCAAGTTCTAGTAGGGCTTCTTCATCTCTCGCCATATTTTCTCCACTTAGTTAGCTCCTAATAGCATTCATCTTTTAGTAGTGTTTAAGGCCCTATGTACTTGGCTTAAAGTATGGGCTACACCAACCTTGTGCCAACACTTCCTCACACTAAGAAGGTCTTAGGATGGTTGGTAGTATCTCTCAACTAGCCAAGGTAGGAAGATACTAGAAAGATTAAAGTCTTCAATCCATAGATGGAAAAAGAAATAGCTGTTCATCTTGGTAGATCGGTAATCAAACTTCTTGACAAAATGGACTATCCTTATCTAGACCAATGATATGAAATTCCTAAGGACTTGTGATAGCCATGTAGCCTACATGATCTTTGATCCTTTAATTGCCTAAGTTGTCTCATATGAAATGCTAGTTTAATGGTGGAATGGCTATGCCATAACAAGTTGATCCTCTTTGATGATGAGAAGGTAAAGAGAAAAAGAGGGGAAGAAGGTACTTCTTTACTTGGAGCTGTATCGAAGTGGATAAAGCCACAGTATCACTCGTCATTGTTGATAGGAGGTCCTTTGAGCCAATGGCCATGCCTGGTATGGTTTTCTAGTAAGATTGTTTGGGCATATTGTTTTCATTTTCTAATCATGTGTTTGCCTTATAGGTATCACCTTCTAAGCCAAAAGTGTTATGGGCTTCATTACCAAGCTATTGGCTGACAAGAGCATCAGAAAGGGGAGTATGCCACCAAGAAGAAGGCTACACATGTAGCTACTAAAGATGTTAAGGTCGAGAAAGTTAAGGGGAAGAAGAAGAGATCTTTGGAAAGGTCCCCTCCTAAATGCAATGCCAAGGGGAGGTTTGCCAAAAGTGGTTCCCAAGGACCAATAAAGATGAGTAGGTGTTTGGCAATGGCCATGTCACCATACCTTTGAAGCCTAAGATTAAGCTTAGGAAAGATGCCTATGGCGAGGCTCATGACGTTAGGTTTAGAGGATCCAATAAACAAAGACCAAGCATTACCTCTTCTACCCCTTATGAACCCTGTAATTTTCTAAGTAAGAAATAAAGTTGAGTATCAATGGGTATTCCTTTGAATCAACAAGATCAAAGAAATTCAAAACTGATAAAATTTTAAAATTGAAACCCTAAAACAAGTATGAAAACCCTAATTCGAAATTTGAAAACTTAAATGTATATAAAAACCTTAAACTCTAAATATGTGTAACCAGAAATTGAAACTACGAATCAAATGAGGATCCTAAACCTAAGGCTAGTAATTTGGAACTCGATTTATTAAACTCGATTACACCATGACACAATTTAGGAAGGTTTGGTTAGGGGAAAAATAGAGACGAGATACAAACGGGTCAAACCTATTTAAATTCACGTAAGGGTTTAGGTCAGGGGGTCTCAAACTCATTTATGAACCTATTTATTAAAATAAGTCCAATAAACTGGTCTTAGGTTTAACAAACGAACCTATTTACTATTAGTAAACTTATATTTTCTTTTATTCCTTTCATTTTATATAGAGAGCAAATATATGGTCCAATTCGATCCATACTACACATGACAATCAACACTGTTAAAATAGTCAATTACAAACATTTTGTAATGGCTAGGATTCCTTCCTCCTTTAGCTTCCTTTTCTTTCTCCTTTCTTCTAACTTCCAGTTGTAAGCTAAGTATGTTCTAATTTGACATTCATAAACTTTTAAGTTTGAATTTTTTTCTCAACTATCAAAGAAAATATGAAGCCTTGAGTCTTTTTCTCTACATAGTGAGGTACTATTTTTTTTTTTTTAACTTTTCCTACTTTCATTGTGTCAAATATTGTAACCTATTTTTTATCTTTATAATCTTCATTTTTATGTTTTCATTATGCCATAATGGTGAAGTACTAAACTATTGAATTTTATTTAGAAACCGTCTACTAGAATTTCGTATAAGAAAATAGTGTGCCCTTATATTTTTTTAGTTCTTTAAAATGTGTCATAATTAGATTTTTTTTTCCTATAAAAAAAAGTAGATTATGGAATATGGATAGTGACATAGTATTATATTACAATTATCTATCCTTAATTGTAGATTCTTTTATCGTCTCTCTTGAAAATCTATTAAAGAATATTTGGAAATCAACACTATTAGTTTCATCCCTTTAGACCATGATTCCATTTAGTTAGGTAATGTTATATAATTTAAATTTTGGATTTCTTGTAATTTAATTAAATTTTATTTCACTAAAGCTTTTATTTAGGTTGTAATTTTATATTAAGTACTAAGAACCTAAGACATTTGTATTTGTAGAATTTAAATATTACTATTATCCATTTACCTTTTGCATGTGTAAGTATCTCATAGATTTTTTTATAATTGATAAATGGGTCCAACCCAATCAAAAAACAAGCTTATTAAATTGGTTAGGTTATAGGTTTAGGTATCTCGACAAGATTAATAAATGGGTTGTATCACAAGTTGAGGTTTTGCATAAACGAACACATTTAGACATGGACGCAAGACATGATACGATAACTCGAATTGCTAGCCCTATCTAAACCTTAAATATTAACAAAACCTTAATCTTGTAAATTTAATGAGAATTATGTAAACTTGTGTAAATTCCATATTAAATTATTAGACATATTTCTAAATAATATCAACTAACTAATTTAAGCCAATTAACGAGGTAAATTGATAGAATTACAATTTTACTTCCCACAAGCTTGTAGCATCGCATGTATATATCCGAGTTAATAACTTTTCTTAATTTTACTTTAATCATATACTATGTATTTTATTAGTATTTATACTTGATATTATCCTAGCAAATCCCATTACATGTGACTTAAAGTGAGGCTAAATTCCCCATTTGCTTCCTAGAATCATACCAACCATGCAACTCCACCCCATTACTATGCTTTGACAAATTGACTAAGTGACAAAATGAAATCATACCTTCTCTTACTATCTCTCACATTCAGTACATGCATACACACTTACACATTTTCTTTTTACTCATCACACTAGACACTCCCCGATTTTCCTTCAAAGTGCAACAAAAACATACCCTGCCTCTACTCTCATTTTCTTTCCATTTTCATCTCATTTCCTCTTAACTAAGATACACACTCCATTGCCCCACCACTACGTCTAAGCATAACCCTAGCCACTATCTTTGTTCTTACTTATACCTAACCAACTCCACATTTCTAAGCCAAAATATCAAATCATTTTGGAGCACTCCAAGACATAGGAGCAAGCTTGAGAGGCATCCACAAGAAAGCCTTAACTCACCACCTTCAAGCTAAAGTCTAGAAGTAATTTTTTGTTTCATTTTTTTTTTTCTCACTTTTATGTATATTTTTTTTCTCTTATTATTGTGTCATTAGAAAGTAGTGTAAGAAAAGTGAATGTATGCAAATATTAGATCTTGTAGTAGGATTTTATTTACATATGTAAAATAATAGATTTTGGTAAGTATAAAGTTCATGTACTTTAGGATTTATGTGTATAATGTAATGTATGAGAGTATATATGTAATATATTTTCGTTTTCTCAAAGTTGTAAAAAGAAATATAAAAATATACACACATTTCCCCTTTGAACAAAATGAACTTGTAGTAATCTTAGGGTTATTTTGATTTTTATCTAGAAATATTAACATATTAATGCAATATTATAACATTAGGTTTGTGAAAGTGTTATTGGAGTTAATAAATTTGGATAGAAGAAATCCTCTTTAGAGCCCCCAAATGACATAAGGCATGCATAGAAAAATTATAACTCCATTTTATTTTTCATGTAAAATTATTTTTAAAATTAGATTTAGGTTAATTAGTCATTTAAAGCTTAAACTAGTAAATCGGTAAAAATGGACTTAAAAGCCTAATATTGGCCCATGGCCAAATTTTATTACAAGAGGTAAATAGATACAAATTTTCATTTAATTCAAATATGGGCTAAAATGTGTAAACTAAGGAGGCCCATTGAATGTTAAAATGAAATGGCAAAAGAAAAACCCCATTAGGCTTATGAAGCATAAGACTAGAAAATATAAAAATTTAATAAATTACTTTAGGCCAATTTGAAGAATAGAAAGGCCTATTAGTAATTAGTAAAAAGTTGTCTTGAACTTAAGAAAGAAATGAGCATAAAAAGGCCATTATGAAATCCTAAATAAAAAATTGGGCCCTGTAGGAATATAACTGTAAAACCCAAAAATAAAAAGGAAAAAGAAAAATAAGGTGGTTTAAGTCAATGAGACAAACGGTGTTGTAAAAAATTAGGTAAGGGCTATAAAGCCCACAAATCTAGCCTTCTAAGTATAGAATCAACCCCTAAACTATAGATGAATTTCCTGAAGTCAATAGTGCTAGTGAGATTTAAAACCGATTAAAATCTCAATTCAAAACCTAAAGTGAATATGAAAAACCTTAAATTATCAATTGAATCCCTAATCGCATACGAAGACTTTAAAACCTCAAGTATATGTAACTGTAAAAGTTTAACCCCGAACTTCATCAAAACCCTAAGATAACAACCGAAGATTTAATAGCATAGAAAACTTTTATACTCTAAATGTATATAAACATTAGAGATTGCGCCCAAAAGTGAAAAAACCCTAAAACTATAACTTTGAAGATATAAAAGTATTGATTCACTATACTTTACTCTAAAACCCTAATTGACAATATATCCTTAGTATTATACTAAATCATTAGTAAAAAATTAAAGATAATTTTCAATCACTCATAAATACATATAATACTAAAGTAATCCATTAGAAACTACTATATATTGCATTATAGATCATATTCATCTTCTAATTATAAAACTAGGTTAGTATTATAAGGAGTTAAGTGTTTAGTTTATACTTATATTACATATAGCAGGTATTAGTATCCTAAATGATATTCTTCATAATAGTTACATTAAGTAACCTACCAAATGATGTATATAGGATATAAATACTTAGAAGAAGATTTCATTAATCATTTTTACTAATCATTTCAATAAACTCCACATTTCCCTTTAATTCCTTAATTTTTCTCCTAAATTTTCCTTAATTACCCCATTATGTACACACAAATTTCACTTAATTTCAAAGAGTTGACTAAGTCAACAAATATGTCATTGTCATCTAAAGTCTTCTTCCTTTCTCTTTAACTTTCTACACATTTTTTTGTCCAATTTTGCCCCCTTTGTTGCTGTCCACTTTATCCCCATCTAAACCCCACTTGTTTTCATTTTCACACACAAAGAATTACACAAAACAAAGCTCTTTTCCCCCATCTTCAAACCATCACCCCCTTTCCCTTTCATCCCTTTCCAAATTTCAAAACTTACTTCCATATTTCAAGGACAAAAGGTATGTTTTATGTGATTCTTCCATCTTATGTAATAGCAAGCTATATATGTTAGGTTAGCTTGAAGTTTACATGTAATATGTGCATGTATGTTGACTTATATGTATGTACCTAAGTGTAGGAATACTTTAGTATAAGGGTAGAATACATGAGTACATCTACTATGATGATGCATGTAAGAACTTTATGTGTGTATTTTGGTAAAAAAACACAATATAAGTGTAGTTATGCATATGGATAAGGGTAGGAATACATATACACATATAGTATGTATATTCATCCGGACTAACTAGGTATGTACTATTAGAATACATAGTATAGATGTACATATACATAAGTAAAAATAAGAAAAACCAATTGTACATAAACTTAGTAAGCCATGTACATGAATACCCTTTATGTACATAACCAAAAAGGAAGAGTATACTACCTATACATACATATACCTTACTAAATAAGTCCTTAAAGTGCAAAAATATGAAATTTATGAAATTTTCTTAAGAGGGAATATTAGGCATACAAAAATACGTATGTAACCATATGTATGTACGGCTATATGTATAAGTATAAATACAATTTATATATAAGTATACTAGGATACATACAGGTATAATAAAAGTATAAGTGTATACTTAGCATATGTATAAATGTAAATAAGACACTTAAGCATGAAGTAAAGATTTATGTAAGCAAATGATGACCTAAGTAATGACTTAAGCAAGTAATGACATAAGCGATGATATAAGACTATAAAATAATAAACTATAAGATGACATAACATATATATATATATGTATGTATGTATACATATACATATGGGCTGAAATTATTGTAAGCTCCTAATACACATCTTAAATTGAATTATACTTAATTAAGCACATAAATTGGTAAATATAATGTAAAATCATCTAAGTGTAAGAATCGAATGGCCAATTAAATCATTAAGTACTAAAATATGATATAAACATAAGCAATAAGAATATTTAAGTTTCAATAATTAAAATTCTAATAAATTTAGCCCATATCATAAAACACGGGTCTTAACATCTAAAACAAACATCTCCATGTAAACATGCATTCGAAAATGATGAAAAATGATAATAAGTTTGTAAATAATAAAAATAGAATGAAAAAGTTACATACAATTAGCAATTAGGTTTAATCGAATAAAAACTGATAGTAATCTAAGTAGAATTAGGTAGATAAATATCTAGAACCATTAGTTAATTCAATTACTTATTATCCTTATTATCTCATAATGATCAAGTGATCTCGACGAGGGTGAGGATCTTTCGATCGATTATTACGACTAGAGCAAGTAGTCATAGTTAAGTAAGTACTCCCAATGACTCTATACTTATTTTGTGTTTGTAGTTAGTGCACTTAAATTAAATGGTAATAACTTGATGCGTGAGGATTCGAGATATGCATTAGCTTGATACCTATTGATTACTATGAAAAATATTGTTAAATATGATAATTGAGGATTTGATTGTATGATTGATTGTTACATGATTTGGATGGTTTGTAGATATTGATTGATCATCACATAATTTGACTTAATTATACTTAGCTTGTCATAAATTAATACGAGTCATGCATTAACCATGCATTGCATTTTTTATTCCAACCATCACTTCACGTAGAGGTAAAGAGAGGTCATGTGGAGGTTGTTTATATACATTGAATTAAAGTGTTTAGTATGGTGTACTCATACAATATAACCTTACCCTAGCCTATGGGCTTACTAGGCACTGTAGACACTAATCGTCTAGCTAAGAGTCGAGTCTAGAAACCTCCGCTGTAGGGTATGAGTGTGGACTATAGAGGCCACCTCACTGCTAGACCTAGGATTTTGTAGACTATTAGATTTCTTAGAAATGGAAATGTAATTTGCAAAATACAAAATTCAAGTTATGGGTAAAAACCCAAGTATTAGAGCCCGATTGTGATTGGTGTCAATGTATCTCCAACCCTTATCTCGAAGGGCATTAAAATCCAATGTTGCATGCAGCACTGGTCAATTGCATATATTGTTTGGCATATTGCGTGTGCATGCATTCATATGGTTGCAACAATTTGTTTGATAACTTGTTTGCCAGCATAGTATGAGAGATAGCTCACTAAACTCTTGTAATTTACTCCCCAATAGTTTTTCTTTTGCAGGTTGATAGGTAATTGGACATGGGTTAAGAGTTGAGCATTGAGTGCAAGTGCTGAGATGTTTTAGATGTTAGAATTAAAGAGAGATTGTTTTGTTCATATGAAACTTTAAATATAAATACTACTTATATATTTAGATTTAGTAACTTCAATAAGTTTGAATTTTAAGTTTATTCTATTTGATCTCATTATTTGATAGGGGATACTGATTTTTTGCGATTCTAAGGAACTTTAGAATATTGGATATCCATAGTTATTTATATTTTACAATATGTCAATTAATTAACAATTCAAAAACCCTAGTGATAAATTATTTAGAGTCTTACAATCTTTGACTTGCAAGGTGGTTTCCATATCATGAGTGTACACGTGATATGGAATTTTTTGGTAATCTTACTAAGCCCCCTTTAGGGTCTTGACAAGGGCAATTTAGGCATAGGGTTTTCTAACAAACCCTAGGTATTTAAACTCTTGTTGCACTTACAGAAACCCTTTTTCGTGCCTTTTCCTTGCACATGTAATAGCTATTCCCCTGGGGTTTGCATGCGTTCTCAAAGCTAAGAAGTGATAACATTAAGGTTTAAGAGTTTCTAGGTTAAAGGGTCAAGGGTAAGGCTATTATCATGTCTTTTGATTGTGTTTTCTCACGGTTTCTTATTGGGAGACCCCCTTTTTTGTGTAAGATAGCCCCAAACCGAATTTAGCAAGATTTCTTGGGTGTCCCATTGCAAATCACGTATGGTGATAGCACATCTAAAGGTAAGATATTTCAAGGTATGTTATGTTGTGTCTTCCCTTTATGTTTTGATGGGGATTCTAAAATGGGAATTCTTTTTTCCTCGTAGGAAAATGGGTGAAATGACTTTAGGGAATCCTTACGTGTGTCCTATGGTGTTTTTATGGTAGTGGACATACTAGAAACAAGCCACAATAGGTATGATTCTGGTCATACACCTTGTACTTATCATTTCTTTGTTTTGTGTTTTGAATAGTAAAGTTGAGATACGTTTTGGTTTGTGAGAGAGAGTTTGATTTGCATTTCTAAGTGGTTTTGGAGTGCTTTGTTACTAGGTGGTTGTTTTAAGGGTAATGATATGCAATTTGGTGAAGAATTGGTTGATTTTAGGGATAATTACATTGTTGCAATCCACAAAATTCCATAGATTGCAGTAAGCATCTGGATGACATCCCCCTTAGCATCCATATGCCATGGTCGAGACGATGCCCTTTTGAGCTTGGTGTCTAAATGTTAGAAAAGCTGGCATCTAGATGCTTGACCCTTTTTACGTGTAGTAAGTTTTCCTTTAAGCCTTTTTAGGGTTTTCATGTTGTTTATCAATCCTAAACCCTTTCCTAAACCTTTCCAAGCACGAGTCATCACTTGAATCAGTTTACATATCAGTTTAACTTCTTAGTGCTCCTAGGTTTTGTTTAAAGTTCTTAAGAAACTTAAGTTGATTGAGTTTTTATACTAAAGAATATTGTTAGTTTGGTTATGAATTTGAGAGAGTGTGGTGTTTCTCTTGCAAACAGGTTATGAGGCACTTATGTTAGATTCTAAGCAAACACTATAG
Organism: Lumnitzera littorea; assembly: GCA_024138015.1. Classification (NCBI taxonomy): domain Eukaryota; kingdom Viridiplantae; phylum Streptophyta; class Magnoliopsida; order Myrtales; family Combretaceae; genus Lumnitzera; species Lumnitzera littorea. The sequence goes on along the minus strand of JAMXBB010000003.1, from coordinate 74,583,549 downwards.
TTAGGTATGGAGTTTATGTATTGATTGTATGTGCTTAGTATTAGGAATATAAATGAATTTAATGAAATCTCAGCTCAAGTAAGTGTGCTACTTATGCTTTACTAGGCCTAAGGGATTGGGAGGGCTAGACCTTAGGGTAGTATATCAATGATCCTTACGTGAGGGTGTCTTGATTGGAGTCATGCTTGGAAATGATTTAGGTAGATTTAGGTTGTTACTTAGAGACTTGGTTACATTCTTACTTAGGTATTGGGGAAGACCCATTACTAATACTTATATGTATATTATATATACTGTATGACAGAGTCATGAGTTACTCTAAGTTTTGAGACGTCGAAATTGTGTTGCATGTCAGATCTAAATAAAGACAATAAATTGTGGATTTGCATTTAGCTTTATTGTATCAATTAAAGTGTGTGTGCTTGTATATTTTGTGTGGACATGTACAAGTGTTTGCACCCTATACTGAGCTTTGCTCATCCCTCTAGATTTTTTATGTTTTTAGGTATAGCAACAAGTCATGGTGATTGTGAGGACTATAGTGAGTTTGGTGACCATGGCGAGGATGTTGACTACTTTGACTATTATTATGACTTTGGTGATGGTTTAGTATAGTCACTTTAGGATTACAATTTTTGTTGAGACTTATTATTTGATGGAAGGTCATTATATTCATGTTGTTTCTTAGGTCTAGGGAAGTCACGTAGGACTTCTCAATCTTATGTTAGTAGTTGATTTAAGTTGTTAAGTTTAAGTTGTTATGATGTTGAGTTTTGGTCTTTGATAATTTAAGACAAATATTATTGAACTATGTTAAATCTCCTCTATTTGGATAATAAAAAGTCAGAATATGATCCTTTTGTAAATATTGATGAGTTGTGGATGTATTTAAGACATTCTAGAATTATTGTATGGAAGTCAATACAGGTGACAGGTGATGATTTAAGTATGTGGAGTTAGGTATAAGTGGATCCTACATACCTAACATATCAATTGGTTTTAGAGATATGTGGTAGGCTATAATAACCCATGTTTTGGGGCATTACAATAATTTATAAATCTTAGATCTACATAAATTTTAGGCCTAACAAAAATTTACATAAGGCTTAAAAAGGAGAAATTATGAGAAAAACGCTTAAATAGTGAAAACAAAATAATTAAGGTCAAATACATTAAAAATTGGTACTAAGTCAAGCCTGTACTAGAAAATATAGGTATTACCTCCCAAAATAGAATTTTTTGCATGAAAGCACATTTGAAGACAATCAAGATCAATAGTTAGAATATAAAAATTAGAGCTAAAACGACAAAATTATACGTGAGTAAAGAAATAATTAGAATCGAGAATTAGAAAGTAAATTAGCTAGTTAATTAGGTATTTTATATTTGCAATTTGGTAATTACCAAATTTTTATATTATTTTATTTATAAATGACCTCAACTAGGATACCGACCTTCTCGCTAATTATTGCAACCCTTGATTTCTGATATGGTTGAGTAAGTACACTTGATGACTCTATACTTGTTTATGCTTATAGCTTGTGCACTTAAAAAATATACATATATATTTAAATGGATTAATGTTTAGGGTTTGGTTGATGCATGCGATTAAATATTAGTTGTTTATTGTGTAAGATACTGATAAATATGATGACTATATAATTGTCGCATGGTAGATAGCTATAGGGAATTGGTTGTTTGTGATAATAGATGTTGATCACCTAACAATAGAACTTAATTATATTGGGCTCATATAAAATTAACTGGATTATGCATAACCACAACGTTGTATTATTATACTAACCATAATGTTATGCAAAGGAAAAAAAGGGTCTTGTGGGGTTGTTACTTTATAAGTTGAATTGAAGCATTTTCTATATGGTGCACACGTACAATATGGCCCTACCCTGAATTGCAAGCTTATTAGGCACTAGAGACACCAACTGCTTAACTAAGGTTTACATTTTGAGACTTTCTCTTAGGGTTAAGTATGGATTGTAAGGACCTACTCATACCCATACTGAGGCTTTAGGTTTTTTTAGATAAATAGATTTTAATAATGGTCAAATATGAAACATAGAGTTTCATATATTATTTGAAACCTAAGTATAGAACCTGAATTTGATTAGTGCGAGGAAATCTCCAAACCTGATTTCATAAGGCGATAAATCTAAGTTATATTTAGCCATAATCAATTGCATATATCTATTTGGTATGTTGCTTGTTACTAATAATTTGACAACTTGTTTACTAGTGTAGTAAGAGAGATATTCACTGAGCTTGTATAACTTACACCTTCATAGATTTTTGTTATTGAAGAGGATATTTTTACTATCTAGGTTGTGCATGCTCTAGGCTAGTATTTGGGTTATGGGAAGATCTGTAAGAAGTTAAGTACCAAAGTTAAATAGATATATTATTAGACTTTCGTTTATTATATTTGATTTTCAATATGTATACATTCAGTATTTGAGTAACTACGTAGGACTACTACTATTGTATTAGTAGGATTTCTTTGTATTTTAAGATTAAAGTCTCGTATGACTTTTAGAATTACTATGTTGCACAATAAACTATATCCTTAATAACTGCTATGATATCATTTTCTACGGCATGGTCTACTAGTAACTAGAAGTAGTAGGAACCTTATGTATCATATGGAGAGTCATTGATTGATATGGGTGCCAATCCTTGATCCTTGTATGATATATTGCGACTAATTACAACTTGAATACTCTATGAGGCATGACAACCTCAAGATGACAACAATGTAGGCATAAAAGAGTACATCCTAAAGGTAGAGGGTTCAAGATTATAAGAATCCAAGCCATAGAAGACACCGATTTTCCCATCCATGCTGGTGTAGAACGTTACACCCATTGGCCATGTTTACCAACTTAAGTAGTTGGTATACTCCATTGATGTGAGCATTAATATTAGCAAGATGAGTAAGGTGTAAATAAGGGGCACTATTTTTCCTTAGGATGCCTTTTAAGATGAGAAGTATGAGAAGATGTCAAATAAGCAGATCGAACTCATATCATTTGCATAGTTCCATAAGGTGAGCATGTAATTTTGTAGATCAAAATTATTTCCAATCTTTACTAATGTGGCTTAGCTAGTATATTTTGTCTACATTCTGCTATTGATATGTTGAAGATACTGGACTACTAACAAGCATAAAGGGACTGGGTAGCTCAATTAGCAATTGACCTTTACAATTTGTTAGGTTGTCTTGATTGCACTTCTGACTCCATGACCTTTGTGTTATAGAAGTCAAAGGAGGTAAAGGAAGATGTAGTTTGGGCTAAGCGCACAATAGTCAAGGCCTTTTAAAAGCTTTAGGTGGCTAAAGAAAAGATGAAGAAATTAGAGGAGTTGGAGTCTTCCTTTAAGGAAGTTAAGGTTATTAGAGTTAAGGCTAAGGTAGTAGAAGAGAACAATAGGCAACTCAACGCCGAGGTCATACAAATTTCAAAGTAGCTGGAGGAGGAGAAGGCTAAGCATAAAACAACTTTGGAATTTGCAATTGTTAAGGAGAAGACAAGTTTCGAGGAGGTTAATCCGTTTTCATAAGCAAGTGGATGAATTAGAGGTTGGGGGTATTGTCACCTTTATAGCTTGGATGAAAATTTTTGACTTGATCTCCATAAGCGAGGAGTGAAAGCAATTTTAGAAGCTCTAGTCCTTCAAAGGGAACCAGAAGCTACGAAGACTATTTGGGAGGTTCATCTTAGCCTTGACTTAGGGTTCCTATCCCTTATGGACCTTAGGATGAGGGCTTTCATGATGGGAATAAGGACCCTAGTTTAAAGGATCTGATTGACTCTTAGGTCGATAGTTGAGACTTCACTCCTCCAGCCCTTGCTGTTCTGCTTACATTGATCAATTTACTACTTAATTATTCGATTCTAGCTACCAAAGGAATTTCACTTTGAAAGATTTAGAAAAGCACCTTAAGACTAACGAGCCCATTGTTGTTTCGGCTTTTACTCTTTAGATTCCTTAAGCTTAAGGGATCGTAGGGGTGTATACTTGTGTTTGATTAGGTTAGGCATTCAATGCCTTGATTTAAGGATTTTTTAGGCTTTGCTACCTTAGGTTTCCCTTGCTTAATGGCCTCATGCCATCTAGGCCTCTAAGCCTTAGACGTGTAGAAGCTATCCGAAGTATGTGGTCTTAGAATTTACTTAGTCTATCCAAGCTTTCTAACCTCCGAGCCTTAGGTTTATTTGGGCTATCTAGGCCTTCTAACCTTGAATTTATTTGAACCATCTGGGCTTTCTACCCATAGATTTAAAATATCTATCATAAATGACATCTCATGGTTAAGCGTTCCATAACTAAGCTTAAGAGCCTAACTCTACGGTTTGCCTTAGGCTCAATGGCCTGCAATGTTTCTACGGTGCCTAAGATGTTTTGATTTATGCTAAAGGCATCATTATAAAGGGTGAGATTATTTCAAGGTGGGGTTTTAAGGAGGCACAATGTATGAATGAATAAAAATGGAATTTCACTAATTTTCAATAAAAGTAAATTGCAATCATTCGAAATAAGGTCGTATCAGCATTCAATGTTCTAGGGACTTTAGTATTGTCCAACGTTTCCAGCCTATATGTCCCATTCCTTAAGTCTTCCTTTACCCTAAACAAGTCTTCTTAGTTTAATGTGAGCTTGCCTTAGCCTTCTTAGGCTCTAATAGCTTTAAGCTTCCTGGATTAGTTTGCTAGGCTTGAATAAATTGTGCTTTCTTGTTGTAATACTTCATTACCTTATGCTGGTAGGTGGCTACTCTTTTGCTAGCTAAGTTTAAGACTTCATCAATTATGTTGAGGTTGGCTAGGATGCTAATTTAGTTGATTGTTGTATCTAAGCTTTAAGTTCAGGTGTTAGGGAGGTTAACCTCAATCAAAAGTAGTGCCTCAATGCCAAAGGTTAGATGAAAGGATGTTTCCTTAGCAGTCATCCTATGGGTGGTTCGGTAACCCCATAGGATGAGTGAGAGTTTGTTTGCCCACTTGCCTTTGGCTTTGTCTACTCTTTTCTTTAGACTCTCAAGCATGTTCTTTTTGGCTACCTCAACCTAGCTAGTGGTTTGGGGATAGGCTACCAAGGTATACTTGATGTTGATGTAGTACTTCTCACATAAAGAGTGAAACTTCAATTTGTCAAACTAAAGCTCATTAACTATGATGATTGCGTAAGGTATGCCAAACCAAATCAAGATGGAGTTTGTGATGACAAACTCTATGTTCTTCTCTGTAATCTTAGTCACAGCTTCCACTTCAATTCACTTAATGTAGTAATCCATGGCCACAATTATGTACTTTCAATTCTTAGTGGCCTTAAGAAAGGAGCTAAGGATATCGAGGCCTATTAAGCAAATGACCATGGGCTAATGAAAGGCTGGAGATTATGACTGGGTATGATAAGGATCATGGACCAATCATGCACTCCCGAGCTTGAGGACTTGCTTTGATGGTTCGCCGAGCTATCCGAGGTGAGTTGAATGATGAGGAGCAATGCATCTGTTAGTTTGACCTATTGAGCTACTTCATTCTCCACATCATCTAAGAAGCTACTAATGTGACCAGCTAACGTGTCAAGCAAACCCCTCCATAACATACCTGTCTAAGCATCAAATTAGAATATTGCTGACCTAATCTATGTAGAAGTTAAGCTAACAACTACTAGGAGTTAACCTCCTAAGACCGACTAGATAAAAAGTCACCCCTGAACCAACCCTTTTTCTAATCCCAATTGTTCAAGCTGCCGAACTACTGACATCGACTTGACCTGATTAGAACCTGTCCCTATTCGGCCAGCAGTGTCACTAGGACAATAGAATGACCAAATGACGTACGTATTGCCTTTTCTAACATTTATATTGTCCTTTCTATCGATTGATATTCTTTTTACCTGATTACAATGTTACCCTTGTAATTATTCCCTTTCCTTTACTAGTAGGAATTCTTTTTTTGCAATTTACTCTAACCTAAGATTTACTCTAATTAAGACATATAAATATTTGTATATTGTAATAGCCACAACATTCAATATACAACCTAATATTCAGACACACTTTCGTGAGCTAAGTGTTTCTTACTCTTGACTACTCTTATCTAGGCCATTGAGCATATACTAGATGCAAGTGACCTTCAGCCACACTTGTAGGTCATATCAAGTGTGACTCATGCTTGTGTGAGGTATTAGTGTGTCACATCCATTGTTGATGCATAAAGACCCTTGCTTAACCTTTAACTTCATTTATCTTTTGGATTGTCTCAAGGTCCAGACCCACCCCTTTGGTTCATATGATACTAGATGTCATATGTTCATCCATGTCAAACCGCATCATATTAGTATCAAAGCCTAGCTATGTTTGAAGCCAGTTTCTATTATTTTTTTCTTTAAGTAACTTGTTATTGATTTTTTGCATGTGTGTTAAGACATTTTGTGGTTGTCATAGGAGTTTGAAAGGTGAGTAGTGTTGAAAAATTTTGTACTCCATCTTCCCTTATTTCGCGTGTGTAAAATAGAGTACGATTGTGTAGTTGTTTATCGTATATTGGTTATTTTAACAATTGGTGTATTCAGTGTTAGTTTATCCCTATTTTGTGGTAGGGAGCTTTGAATGGTGTATTAGCTATTAAATCTCGTAGAAATAGATGACAATGTCTGACTCTAATGTATAAGGAGCTATTGGTAACCAAGAGATTAGTGCTTAGAATGGCCAAGTCCAATAAAGAAGCTTCATGACCTAGTCAATGGATGACCGATTGGATAGATTTACTGACCTAGTAGCTAGTTTGATGACTATTGTAAATGAAGATAGGCAATGAGCTAGAAATGGCCCATATAGAGGATGTGAATAGCATAAGAGAGGCAATGATTGGTTTGGTTAAGTTAGTGCCCCAATTCTACCACCACTAATTGAAGGAATGGGTAGGGTTGCTAGGTGTAGGCTAGCACTCAATGAAATTGAAGACGAAGAAGAGGAAGGAGACAATGAAGCAGAGGAGTAAGAAAGGAAGGTTCAAGCCCCTAGAGTTGAAGGGTTAAGGATGCGTATTCTACATTTTTGTGGGAATGGAGATGCTGAAAACTACCTGGATTAGGTAGATAAGATTAAGAAACAATTTGAATGGTATAAAGTACTAAATAATGCTAAGGTTAGACTTGCTGTATTCGAGTTTACTAGTTATGTTGCCTTATGGTAAAAGAACATGCAAGCTACCCGAAGAAGAGAAGAAGAATGTGAAGTTAGGAGTTAGGATGAGATGAAAAGGGTCATAGAAGGAGATTTGTGCTGAGCTACTATTTACAGGATGCCTTCAAAAGATTATAAGAGTTGAGGCAAGGAGGATTGATCATTGATGCATATGTAAAGGAATTTCATATGGTAATGACTCGATGTAAAGTTATTGAGCCAAAATATCGAATTATATTTTGATTCATCAATGGATTGAAATATAAGATTGGAGATGTTCTAGAAACCATGGATATTGGATCACTTGATGACACTATCAAGGCCACTCAGAGAATCCAAAGGTGTCGAATAGGAAGTTTCTAACCCCTTGTCAGACGACCCAATAGTAATCGATTTATTCTAAGTAGGCTTGTATGGATGAAGCTAAATATGGTTGTTGAGACTCAACCTACTCAAAATGCCCAAGCAGAAGAGAAGGAAGTCTTAAGGAAGTTTGAGAAAGGTTAGAGTTTAGGACGAAAGATGAGTGAGATCAAGAGTTTCAAATGTCAAGGGTTTGTACATATGGCCGCTTAATGTCCAAACAGGAGAGCCGCGATGATTTAAGGTGAAGCACTGACTGTTGAGGTAAATAGTATTGATGAGGAATTAGAAGACTTAAAGGAGATCGGGTAGATTGAGCTGTTTGAGAAGGAGGAAGTCATCCATATTAAGGAAAGTAATTTTATGCCAGCCATTCTAGTATTGAGGAGGACAATGAATGTAAGTCTTACGCTTAAGGATGAATAGAGAGAATCTTTTCTACATTAGATGTAAGGTGAATCAGTTATTGTGTGCCTTGATTGTAGATAATGGGAGCTATACCAATGTAGCCTTTGCTTTCATGGCCCAACAATTGAAGTTGTTGACCAAGCCCCACTCAAAACCTTACAAGCTATATTGGTTCAATAATAAGGGAGCCTTATAAGTGAACAAATAGGTATCTGTATCAATTTGTATTGGCAACTATCAAGATAAAGTGCTTTGTGATGTGTTACCTATGAGTGCATCCTACATTCTACTTGGACAACCGTTGATGTTTGGACAAATAGTGATGTATGATGGAAGGAGGAATATACATTTTCTAAAGCATAAGGGTAGGAAAGTGAAGTTGAGCCCTATGACTACTGAATAAGTTAAAGGCATGCAAACTCAATTGAGTCGAGTCCTAAAGAAAGAGGCTTTATTGATGACTTGAGCAGAGTTGAAGAGAGAGATGGAGCTTAAAAAGCCAACCTATTTGCTGGTTAGAAGGTTGCTAAAGCTAAGATCAAAGGAGGGAATGATGCCTACCGAGGTGAAAATCTTATTGGATGAGTTTGCCGATATATTTCTAAGTGAATTGCTAGAAGGTCTACCTCTCATCGGAGGCATCAAACATGCAGTTGACTTATAGCTAGGAGACGTACTGCCGAACAAGCTTACTTAAAGGCTGAACCTAGAACATGTTGCCAAGCTATAAAGACAGGTAGATGAGTTGATGAAGAAAGGGTATATACGAAGATCCCTTAGGACCTATACTATATTGACATTATTGGTACCTAAGAAGGATAGGTGATGGAGAACGTATGTAGATAGCCAAACAATCAATCGCATCAATATCAAGTATAGGTATCTCATATTAAGGCTTGATGATATGCTGAATGAGTTAAGTGGAGCAAGAGTATTCTCTAAGATTGATCTCAAGTCTGGATACCATCAAATCTAAATGCAAGAGGGTAATGACTGGAAGACTGCATTCAAAACATGCTATAGATTGTATGAATGGCTTGTGATGTGATTTGGACTATCAAACAAGCTGAGCACATTTATGCAACTGATGAATCATGTGCTCTGACAACTAATAGGGAAATTTGTGGTGGTTTATTTTGACAACATCTTAGTCTATAGCCTTGATTTGGAGACTTACCAAGAGCATCTCTAAGCAGTTTTTGCAAAACTCTAATATGAAAGTCTTTACACTAATATGAAGAAGTGTGACTTTTATTGACCTGAAGTAATCTTCCTAAGGTCTGTTGTAGGTGGTAGAGGAATACGAGTCAATGATGAGAAGGTTAGAGCGATCACTGATTGGCTTATGCTAACCACTTTAGCTAAAGTGAAAAGTTTCTATTGCTTGGCATCTTTCTATTGTAGATTTATAAGGAATTTAAGTTCGGTCATGGCCCTACTCACTAAAATGTCAAAGAAGAATGTTGAGTTCAAATGAGGAGAGAAGGAGTGTAAGTGTTTTGAGTAAGTGAAGGAAAAGTTGACTATAACCTCCGTGTTAGCTCTACTGAGCTTTGACAAAGTGTTCAAAGTGGAGTGTGATGCATATGGACTAGGCGTAGGTGCCGTATTGATGTAAGGAGGCTAACCTATTGCTTGCTTTAGTGAAAAACTTAGAGTAGCTACACTCAATTATTCTATTTATGATAAGGAGTTTTACTCCTTGATCTAAGCCCTAACTGTATAGCAACATTATCTACTGCTTAAGAAAGTTGTGATCTGCACTAATCATTAATCCTTGAGATACCTAAAGAGCTAACCTAAGTTATTTTAGAGACAAGCCAAATGGGTTAAGTTCATAGAGATTTTCTTATGTTGTAAATTCAAAGAATGGGAAGAATAATGTAGTGGCCAATGCCCTATCGAGACGACATTCTCTCTTAACTGAGTTGTAGACTAGGCTACTTGGTTTTTCAATGATAAATGATTTATATGCAGAGGATCCATATTTTGGTCCCATCTATGCTAAGTGTGAGGAAGGATAGACATTTGATGACTATCATAGGGAAGATTGATACTTGTTTAGGAAAAGGAGATTATTTATCCTAACCTATTCTATGAAAGAACTGTTGGTGTATGAGGTGCACGGAAAAGGATTGTTAGGACACTTTAGCTAGCACCGTACTCATGAGATACTATCCTCGAGATTCTTTTGGCCAAGAATGATGAGAGATGTCCAATCTGTATTGGTAAGGTGTGTTATTTGTAAAAAAGCAAAGAGTCAAGTCGAGTAAGGGCATTATTTACCCTTGCCTATTCTGACCAAACCTTAGTTTAAGCTAAGTATGGACTTTATATTGGGATTTCTAAGGACATCTCAAGGAAAGGACTCTATCATAGTGGTTGTGGATAGATTCAATAAGATGGCACACTTCATACCTTATACAAAAACTAATGATGCTTCGGCAATATCTTTTCTTTTCTTACAAGAAGTAGTCAAGCCTTACAAATTGTCTAAAACCATTGTTTCAAACAGGGACCCAAAGTTCAAGAGCCACTTTTGGAGAACCTTATGGAGACATATGGGAACTAAGCTATTATATAGCACGTCCTGTCGTCCACAAATAGATGGATGGACTGAGGTTGTCAATAGAATAGTGGAAGCTTTACTATAGTTGCTGGCGGTTGAAACATGGATAATTATGATCTATGCTTACTGATTATAGAGTTCATCTACAATAAGACTACCTATAGCATAACAAACATGTCTCTATTTGAGGTTACCTATGAGTTTAACCCTAAGCTCCCAATGGACTAAACAGCCCTTCTAAGCCAAGATGATGACTAGCGAACTATTGAGATAGTCAAGGCCATCAGAGCCATGTACTAGAAGGTCATAGAATAATTAAGCCAAGCTGCTAACAAGCTTGAGAGATGAGGCTGAAGATGGAAGAAAAGAGAATTTCAACTAAGCAGTCTGGTCTAGATCTACCTCAACAAGGAACGATTCCTTAACTTCAAGAAGAGCATCTTATCTCCTAAAGCCGAAGGACCTCTCATAGTGCCTTAAAAAATCAATACTAATTCTTATAAGATTGAACTGTTTGAAGAGTATGGAGTCTCAAACTCCTTCAGCATTGTTGATCCCCACCCATATGCTCCTAAAGATGAGCAACGTAGAGCAGAGCTTGATTTGATCCCAAATCTCAAACAACCTAGAGGTAATGATATGGATTATGGACCAATCATGCATTCCTAGGCTCGAGAACTTACTTAGATGGTTCATTGATCTATCTAAGGCGAGTTGAATGATGAGGAGTACCGTATCCCTCAATCCGGCCTATCGAGTTACTTTGCTCTCTACATCATCTAAGAAGCTGTCAAGGTGACCAACCGACATACTGAGTTGACCCCTCCATAACACATCTGTCCTAACATCGAAATAAAATACTACTGACTTAATCCATGCCGAAGTCAAGTTGATAACTACTAAGAGCCGATCTCTCGAGGTTAATTAAATAATAAGTTGACCTTGAACCAACCCCTTTTCCAATTCTAATTATCCGAGCTATCGAAATGCTGATGTTGACTTGACCTGATCATAACCTACCCCTGCTCGGCCAACAGTGTCATTAAGACCATAAAATGAGCAAATGACACGTATACTGCTTTTTCTGACATCTATACTGTCCTTTCTACCACCAGATAGTCTTTTTGCCTAATTATAATGTTACCCTTGTAAATTATTCCCTTCCCTTTCCTTTACTAGTAGGAATCCTTTTTTTGGTAATTTACTCCAACCTAGGGTTTACCCTAATTAGGACATATAAATACATGTATATTGTAATAGTTGTAACATTCAATATATAACCTGACATTCAAACACATTTCTATGAGCTAAGTGTTTCTTACTCTTGACTACTCTTTTCTAGGTCATTGAGCGTAAACTAGTGACAAGTGACCTTCGGCAACATTATACGCCATATCAAGTGTGACTTGAGCTCGTGAAAGGCGTTGGTGCGTTATATCCATTGTTGGTGCATGAAGACCCTCGCTCGACCTTTGACTTTCATTTACCTTTTGAGTTGTCTCAAAGTCTAGACCTACCTTTTTAGTTCCTACGATATTGGACATCTTGTGTTTATCCACATCGGACCATATCAGAGTAAGTGGGTAACATGTGCGTGCTTTTAGCATTACGTATACTGTTGTACCATCTACTTAGTGCTTTGCTTCATGGTCAACTGATAATATCTAAGCCTTAAAGCTCTAAAGTATAGGGCCTAACTTTGATGTGATTACTGTATGCTCTTGCTTATAGCTCTTCTAGAAGTTTTAAGCCTTCCTCTAACTGAAGGTAGTTAAATAGGGAAAGGCTAAAACGTTAGAGGTACAAACCTCATCAAGTAATGTGTAGTTAGCCCATATATACTAGAGCTTCTAAGCTTCCTTTAGTTCCAATAAAACTATACCATGCTTTAGGAACTCTATGATCTCGTCCATTTAGCATGGTTCATATGGATTGGGTATACTGCTAAAGTTTATTAGAGCTGATAGCCTATGCTCCTCTCTAACAAATGTTCTACGAAAATATTTTTATTCTTATCCATGGGCTTCAAGAAACCTTTAGAGAAAATCATTTCATTCTTATCCACAGGCTTCAACATGCCAATGGAGGCATATCTAGACAATCCGTTAACTTTGTCATTCTCTAACCTGTAGATTCTGGTTATGGTCTAGAAAGTAAACTCCAAGGTAAGGGACATGACCAACTCCAAATACTTAATCATCCCTTCCCCTTTGCCTTGTACTCTCTTGTGACCTATTGTATTACTAGCATTAAGTCCAAGAAGATGTTTAGTCTTTCTGATCTAACTTCTTTGGCCATCTTTAATCCAGTAACCAAAGCTTCATGCTTAGCCTCATCATTGCTAGTGGCAAATCCAAACTTTAACACATCGTATATTACTATATCCTTAGAGCCTCTAAGTACTAAGTCGACCCTCCAGCCTTCTCAAGTGGATGAACCATCTACATATAAGAACCAAATAGGCTTTTGTTTTTCCTCGGCTATCGGCTCTTCTCTAGTATATTTAACTATGAAGTCTATAAGGACTTAGGCTTTATAAGCCTTAGTAGGTTTGTATTGGATACCATACGTACTGAGCTCTAATACATACTTTATCATCCTTTGATAGGAATTAGTCTATGACGATCCTTAAGTTGATGCCAACCTATCAGAAGCTAGAGTAGACCTACTAGAAGCTAAAGTCGACTTATCTTAACCCAAGACCAACTTACTGTTATTGAGCTAGACTGATAATCGATAGACGAAAGGAGGGAAAGGAACCATTTAGCATCAGGTTTGTCATCTATTGAGAAGACGAGTAACCAAACAACCAAGGCCTTAAGGCTAAAGAACAGCTCGATACTATATGAGAAAGCTAATGCTAAGCAATCTATGAGTATAGTAACTATGGGCCGACCTCATTGGGAGCTCGGCTAAGCACAATAAAACTTCCAAACATCCTTCCCCTACTTAGACATCTAACTACCAACTGGCCCCTATTCGAATCCAATCCTACAAACAGCTCGGATGATTGCATGTTGACCACTTTGTTAAATGCATAGTTTTATATACTTTGTAAATATTGTCCTTATTTCAATTGTAAGTCATTCTTTAGGATTTAAGGTCTTGTATATTATTTACAATTTTACCACTAAGGTTTTAGGACTTGTTATAAATAGCAACATTTGTAATTAGCAAAGGGAATCAAACAGTGAAGAATGTTCATACAGAGAATTTCTAGTTGAATGTTCATTCTTAAGTAAGGACATTCTTGAGTTCTTTGAGCTGGCATTTTGGATTATTAAGTATTGATTAACTCTTTAATCTTTCTTGCATTCTTATCAATCTTGTCCTTAAGATTGTAGTGAACCCCATCATTTGAGTGAGTTAGTGAGTCATATCTAACCTCTTATTTGAAAATCGAGTGACATTTAATGTTCATGAGTCACATCAAACTCTATCTTAAGCTCAATCCCTGATTGTGTTTGTGTCTTAGTGCATGATATCCATACACATTCGCAATCAAAACCCCCTTCTTAGTCCCTGTTCCTTATTCCCATTCAAACCCCAAAAGCCTCATCTTTAGCTTTTGAAACCCACTGTATAGATTCACATCATCCTCTATAAAGTGTCTAGCTTCTACAAGATGTTTCGTAGTAGTTGGTTAGGACTATAATTACTAAAGCCTCCTACCCAAGATTATCACTATTAGAGCAAATTTCTCTACCTTCAAATGTCAAAATTCAGCCCTTGAAGTATATGACTCATGTCATAGACTGGCCTATGCTCCTTTTAGTTTGCTCAAATTAAAATTGAGGAAAAATGCCGATTACTTATGGCCAAGTACAAAAACTAGTCTTAGCTACATACTAGTTTTAAGAGCACCGATGGGGAGGTCAAGAATTCCTACAATTGCTCAAACACTTCTTGACATGTCAGAGTTCATTCAAAACTGTAAGTGTTCTTCAGTATTTTAAAGAACTCTATGCACTTGTCAGCACCTCAAGACATAAATTAACTTAGTGTGGCCATTCTTCCCCTAAGTTTTTAGATTTCTTTGATACTACTCAAAGGCCGCATGTCTTCGATGCCTTTAACTTTCTCAAGATTCACTTCAATACAGCATTGGGTTACCATGTAATTGAGGAATTTGCCCAAAGCTATTCCAATGACACACTTCTATGAATTTGACTTCATCTCGTGCATTCTTACCTGATCAAAGGCCTCTTGTAAGTCTTTTAGATGATCTTTGAGCTTTATACTCTTGATGATCATGTCGTCTATATAGACTTCGATGTTTCACCTAAGCTAAGGCTTGAAAAGCTCTATCAACATTAATTGGTAGGTTATTCTATCATTCTTCAAGCTAAAGGGCATCACTTTATAGCAATATTTGCCAAAGTCTATGATGAAGGATGTCTATGGTAAATCCTTTGGTGCCATAACGATCTGGTTATAGCTTGAGAACGTTTCCATAAAGCTCAAAAGAAGGTGTCTCAAGGTTAAGTTAACCAGCTATTTGGTACTCTAGAGTGGAAAATAGTTCTTTAGGTAGGCTTTGTTGAGGCCGGTATAGCCAACGAATATCCTCCATTTCCCATTAAACTTCTTGGCCAATATGACATTGGTTGATGAGAAGTGCACCTAGCAAGTTATAGCAAAGCACATGTGAGTCTAATTATCAATTCCTTAGATACTACATGCAAATACCAATACTTACTCATTTCTTAATATTTAACCTAATAAACAAACTCAATTAATTAGTGACAACTAATCTAAATTAACCTAATTAAAGAAAGAATGAATAGCAAAATAAAAGTCAATTAAAATTAACTATGAATGCATTATCTTAGAATTCAATCACTAATCCCCCTAGAATAACTATGCAATCTATTAATCTCATCCTTGTTTGTTGGATTGTGAGAATTTTCTTAATTAAGTTAATTAAAGTTTCTTTCCTAATTAACTCCTAGTCTCAATTATACCTATCTAAATTTCTTCCTTGATAGAACTTATCAAAATTGCATTAAACTTTACAAATTCCACTATTAGGTTATGGTAATTCCAAAAAACTATTGTAGCCGAATTCTTTGTTCTACTTTATATCCTTCTAATTACATAGATCTATCTATAATAGTTGAATCCACACTCTAAAGTATAATAAGACATTAAATTAACAATCTAAGTAATATCAATTTAAAGAGCAATTAAATACATGTAATTAGATCTTAGTAACAAGAAATCATATATTTATAATAAAAGAAGTTTGATTACATAAAATCTAAGGTTCACAATAATTCAATAATAAAACTAATCTAGAACATTGAAAGGAAATGAAATGAAGAAAAGAAGAAGAAGAAGAAGAAGAGAAATCTCTAATGCCTTAGCCTAAGAATGAGTCTATGGAACAACTAAGTGTTATGTAATTATGTTTGCAAGGCCTTTATATAGTTACGTGTGTAGGATATTTTCTAAGGCTTGAAATCTCTTTAAAATGAGGAAATTTGTAAGGAAGTAACATGATCGTGAGTAGGAAGCATGACCGTGCTTCTTGGACATGATATTTTTTGCTAAAAAATAACTAGTAAGTGAACCAACAAGTTTAGGGTCATTGTTCACATTCATGATCCTAACTATAATTCTCTCAGCAAATAATTTCTCTCTTCTTTTTTAGCACAATCTTAGTTCATTGACAACACTCTTAGGTGTGATCATTTTCTATGCTTCAAAACTCATTTAAATTCACTTCAAATTATCCAAAACTTGATCTAAACATCAAACAAAGTTTTAAATAAAAATAAAACTCAAATAACCACCAAAATCACTCAAAGCACCCCATAAACACATGTGAAAACTATAAAAGTGGCTTAGAGAAATAGGTATAAATAATCATTATCAAATACTCTCACACTTAAATTTTTGCATGTCCTCCAGCAAAATAAATCAAAACCAAAGAAAAACTCTACATTATAGAATCAATTTCAATATTGCACATAGTTTATTAAGAACTAAGAGCACATACTCTTCTATTATCTCTTAACTAGTAGATATTAAATTTAAAATTCAACAACTTTACTTAGCAAAATCTCACTCTATCCTACTGTCATGCTCTTAAAATATGACTATAAAACTCATCTACTAGTTATTTGAACCAAACCATAATTCAAAAATTACTCTATGTAAACTAGAGTTATACCACATCATTTAAATAAAGATTAAACTAAAAATTAGAATCAATATAAACTAATCAAGGAAGAGTCGTCAACATTTTATAAACTTAACTAAAGGATATACACTCCCCTCTTTCACCTCTCTAAGCACAATAATTTAAAAAATGCATATTAGATTAACCAGTCCCTTAGAATTTATTTTCATTAGAGGAATTTTTTTTTTTTCAATTTCTCATTTTATTTTATAGAGCAATTTCACTAATCAGTATGTCTTGGGCTAGATAATCTTAAGCTACTAGGTATTAAAACTTCCCCTCGAACCATCTACCATTCCTTTTTATTCAATTGATTGCATTTATTTTACATTATATTAGTTTAACTTTCACGTGGATTTTTCTCTTAACCCATATAATGAGCTTTCAGTCGCTAATCTCAAGCTTATCACCTATGTTAATAGGTGTCATTCCACACTAAGGAGGTATCTTACAGGTTTAATTACTCAAGTCAATGAGGCTTATAGTTAAACTTTTATTTCAATTAAATCCTTTTGTTTAATTAAACTTTCCTGTGATTATTTTGATTTTCAAGAAAATTTCAAGAGATAGATATCATTTGTTCATTTGTTAAGATTTATAAAGCTCTAAATGTTTTTAAGGAGTGAGTATATACTAAAGTAAAATATAGATAACTAAGTCTTAATAAGCAATGTTTATTCTAATTTCAAGTTTAAATTTAAACTTAAATAACAAAAATCTCTACACTTCATATATATTTTATTAATCAATTCTAGCATTGAATAGAAAGATCATGTAAAAATTAAAAAAGATTTATCCTAGAAGGTTGCTTCTTCTTTATTTTCTTTTTGGATGAGAAATATTAGTGAATAGATTTGCAATATCAACTAAATTGATTCTATATTTCTCCAAAATTTTTTGCAAAAATAATAAGTGTAGGATTATAATCAAATCAGCTTAGCGTAAATGCTTTTATTAAATTCTGCCTATGTCATATCACCTTATTACTTCCTCACACTCATCTTGTACATTGTCTTTAATTTACAACTAATCAATTATAATGTAAAATCAAGAGGGAAAATAAAAGGAAAAGATGAGGGAAACCGTAACATCCTCAATTTACACTATAATATTGAATTTTGAAACTGCTATGGCAAATTCCTTCCACACAGTCTGAAGTCCTAAAAGCCTCCCAAAACAAGACAAAATAAAATAATGGAAAAAGTAAAATGCATCAAAGAAAATTGAAATTAAAGTTATTCTACTTGCAATTATGGAAAGAAATTCAAATAGTAGCATAAAATAGCAAGGCCAATCCCTATGCTAACTACAAAGTGCATGAAGAACAAAGAAAAGCAAAAAATTTAGCAAATAAAAAATCTTTTCAAAGCATATCTTGCTAATTCTCATCCTCTAATTCATCTACTAATTCCTCCTCTCTTGATGACTCCCCAGTCAAAGCTCTTCACTTTGAAAACCTATATTATAAATGTTATACTAAGTTTTATGCACCAATTAGCCATCTCTAATAACTATCTAATTATGTATATGGATGAAAATAACAATTCAAAACAAAAATCACACATAGGTGAAATGTCAAGATTAAATCTATGATTCAATTACAAACCTCAATGTTAGAAGAAAAGAGGGAAAATAACGTGTGGAATCACAACTACAAATAAAATATGAATAAGGAAGAGAAATGAAAAGAAAAGAGGAGAGATATGTACTTGATTTTGATAATGCAAACATAAAAATTAAATAGAGAGAAAGATTAGGTAATAAATTGTAGCTGCTAATTCAACAAAATAATATAGATAGAGTGACAATAAGATTTTTTTGGAAGTTTAATGAAATAAAATAAAAACTTATGACTAAAAAAAATTCTTGGATACTAAAAACATAGAAAAAGCAGCCGAAATTGTTTCCACTATGGCCCAATGGGAGGATGTCCGATTCCTAAAATTTAAATAACGATGAGGGAAAAATAATTCTCATAAACTAATTGCTCTTCTTGAGCTCAATTTCCCTAGAATCACCCATAGTAGGTTTTAAATGGGGAGAAGAGCTTATAATAGGTGTCTGCTCAAACTTAATCAAATATCTTAGAAGTTACAGGCACTCCATCTCAAGCTCTTCTTCTCCTACAAAAGTTTCATAATTAGAAAATAGAGAGTGCTCTAGATTTTTAAATTTAAAGTGTAGGTCAACCACTCTAATATTCTCTTATAGGGTTAAGAAATCTACACCTCTTTCATTTTTTTGTAAGGAACGCTTCTAAATCTATTGAGCTAAAAATCACATCAATTATCTCCTCTAACTCCTATATCTCTACACTCAACTCTACTTCCATGATTTGATTATCAAGATCCTTCCTAGTTTTCAATCCCTTTTCTCTCTTGACTACTAACTCACTACAACAATTTTGACCTGATAAGATGGCTAAAACCGCCCTAATAGATGGTCTTAAGGGGTGATTTTGCTAATGAGGTAGCTAAAACATCTGCCCTATATATAGGGTGTTGCAATAGGCCCAAAAGGCACTATTAATCACTGTAATAAGGAGTGGCCCCTATTGTAACTTTTATGGGGTGGTTTCGCCCACCTTTAAAATGTTTTATATTTATCCTTCTACACCCCTTGCGAGGATGCAAATCACCACCTTAACATGTTCTAATAGGATGGCTATAACCACCCTAACAGTATCTAATAGGATACATTAGTAACTGCCCCAACAATATCTAATAGGCTAGTTGTGACTATCCTTCAGATTCTATGGGATGCATATAACTACCCAGTAAACCTTATGTGATTTCACTTATCATCTAATTTTTTAGGGTGCATTTGGTTGCTCTAAAAGGGTAAATGGAAACCTATTGGGACAATTTAGCTACCCTAAAAGAATATTATTATTTTTTTTAAATTTATTTCAATGCACTTGTATAAATATATGATAGCATCACATTTAAATGAATTGAAAACTTGTATAAAGACAAATAGGTAATATTTCAATCACAAGAAAGATACTATGAATAGAGTATATTTATACATTTCATCAAAACCTTTCAATACAAATTCCTTACAAATCTTTTTATCAATCTAAGAAATCTCAAGCATGTTTGCCATAACATTAATTTGTGGCAATAAAATAATTCAACAAATCTCAATGATGTTTTTTCATGTCTAAAAACACAAAATGACCAAAAAAAAAAAAAATTAACTGCTAAATTCTCCACTCTTATTTTCTTTGCATTATTATCTTTCAAAAATCATCATGATCTTCCTCAACCTACAAATAAAAATTAAATATATTAGTAAACGATAATATGTTGTAATAATACTTGTAATGTAAAAAAATACTTACAAAACGTAATGGCTAAGCAATTGGTACACCAACAGCATCTCCAATAGTCTTCATCACACTATATGATCTGAGGAGATTTTCATCATTCTTTATGAAAACACGAATGAGAACTTCACTCCAATCAACACCTAATACTTATCCTCCAACTCGCCATGATAAGTTAATTTTTTGTACTACCCCCTTTGCAACTTTATCTTTAGATATTATACTCTTTAAAATAACATAATAACCCTCCTACCAATAAAACATTAAAGATATCAACTTTTCTTTGATACAATTTATCAATAAGAAATACGTATCAATAAAAATACCCTTTATTTATATCTCCTACAGTACTAGTACAAACTCCATACTTGTTCACAAAAGTTCTACTACTTTGATATCATTGGTATTCATTCATCCAAACTCCACTATAAACATAACACCACACTTTAGCATACAACCATACACCCCCCACATATTTAATATTCTAGGCTTATGTCATATGTCCTATTATTCATGAAAAAAAAAAGGATCTAGTATGCATTTTAATTGCACTTAATTTAAATTTACACAATATGTGAAATCTTTTTTCATTGTCATAGCACATAATTAATACAAACACTACACTACACTACACAACGAATGATCACCCATACTCTACTATAAACAAAACACTATGCTACAACATATAGCTATACACCCCATACATACCACATTATACAGTCATACACCCTACACACATGTAATACTTCAAGCTACTTTGACATCACTAGTATTCATTCACCCACACTCCATTACAAAAATAACACCATACTATAGCATACAACCATATATACCCCCACAACATACATTTATACACCCTACACGTATAATACTTTAAGCTACTTTTATATCACTATTATTGACTCACCTACACTCTACTACAAACATAACACCACCCTACAGCATACAACCATACACCATACACCTACTATAGCATACAACCATAAATCCACATGTAATACTATAAGTTTATATCACACATCCTACAATTCATGAAAAAGATGCAACAATCATTTTAGCTACACGTAATTTAAATATACACAATATATAAAATCTTTTTCATGGTCATAGAACCATAACCAATACAAATTACCAACAACATTAAAAAAATATGTTAGTTGATAAAAAATTCAATTCACATACTCGCACTGGTTGAGGTTTAGAATTTGGTGTTGAGGGTGTATTTTCAACATTTGGTGCTAATGGCCTATTCTTTAAGCTTGAAGTTGAGGGTCTATGATCAAAACTTGGCTTTGATGATGTGCCATTTGAATTTGGGGTCCATGAGTCATTTGAACAATTCTATGAAGGCTTAGAAGAATTGTGGCCTTGTTATAAAACTTGTCTTAAAAGCACTTTGACCTCACGCATTTCTTCTTGCATTGTATCAAATTTTGACTTATATTCCATTATCATCATATAACCGGTAATACGACTAGGTATGGTACCACATATATCTGAAGGAGTAACACCCAAGCCATATGTGCAAACATGCCCAGTCTTTTCTTTGCCCATTACTTGAGAGTAGACATCATCTTTAATGGTACTTGTGTTGTTTTCTAAAGCATTAGATCTTAATTCCTCCATAGTAGCCTATAAATTGATTAGAAATAAAAATATATATATTAATAACTTGCCTAAATTAGTGATAATATATCAAATAACAAGTGAACTTACAATAACTTTGCTCGCTGCCGCATTTGCTAAAGTTTCATCTTTTTTTGTATAACAAGTGATGAACATATGCTCGCATGCCGATGGATGACCTAAATCTTTTTCTTATAAACAAAAACTGTTATTGGATATTATGACATTTGTATTTAATAGATGTAATTACTCCAATATTTTCATTGCCAATATGGAGAAAAGTCAACACATTAACCACTATAATCTTGAGAATTCATCATTGCAAATAGAAAACAAAATAGTAAACCAAGCCCTTTTAATATCAGCATTTAAAGGAAAAAAATTAGTGAAAATGGCTATTGAAAAAAACTGCCCTTAAAATCAGCATTTGTAGGAGAAAAAATGAAATTAAAAGTGAATTACCATTTTATCCAAAATCTATACTTTGTGAGAATGATATATTCTCTCTTAATGAGTACTTTTTTGTGATTCAAAATAAGGAAAATTGAGACTTTGGGATTAGTTTTCAACTTAGAATACCAAAGATGGAATGATACTACATAACTAAATTGCAAGATTTAGTCTTGTTTAAAAAAAAAATTCCATACATCTAAATAAAATAGTCAAAGAATTAAGTTCACTAAGTAGAACTTAGTAACATGTGATCGAGCAATAACATTCATAATTGTATAACTAAATTGAAAAATTCCTCATTTGCTATTTTTTATACATAAGAACATCTACTCTAACCAAAGAAACATAATTCGATGAGGGAATCATTTTTACACTTACCTCTTCTTCCCTAATTACAACAAAACTCATTTTCCCTTTACAATGAATCATCTTTTGTTGTGCTTGATTTTGCTTATTCTGGTTACACAGCTCTTATAAGTTAATGTCAAATTTTAGTTAACTGACCCACATGAAAAGTCATTAACTATGTAATTTAAATCATACCTTAGTTTCTTCTTTCAACCAATATCATATAAGCTTTTTCCAATTGAGCTACAATCACTCGATCATCATCAAATGGTTTCTCCAACTCCTCAAGAGGCATGCTTAGGTTAAAATAATCAACTTGCAAGATATTCTTTCAAGCCCTCCACTTTTTACTAAGAGAATAAGAAATAAATTTGTCTCCCCTTACTCGAATGTCAAATTTTAACAACATGAGGACAATTTAAAAATAAATCATCACTGAATTGTAGCAAATAACAATATTTTGAAATGTTATTTACCTTCACAATTTGTAGAATTTTGCTTTTACAATCTTCAAGAACATATCTCCAATCAGTTTATTCTATTGTATTCTTGCTAAATGCCCTAAAAAATGAGCTAAAGCACCTGCACTTTCTTTTTCATTTGGTTGCCCTAAATTATTAAGAGGTACATTAATTTGTTGATCCTTATGTAGACCTCAAATTTTAGGCATACATGTAGGACCATGTACCCCTTCCTCTAGCCCCTTACCATCTATGAAGTTTAAATGAAAAATAATAATAATGATGATGATGACAACAATAATAATAAATAGAGAATGTAAGTATAACAATATTTAGAAAATGAATAGATAGTTGCTAAAATTATATATTAATTATTCCTACAAAGCAACTTACGTAATGGAAACCTACGACCCAATCAAGGTACTAAAGTTGTAGAAGTAGCTTGATTTGATGCAGTATTTGCTTCTTGTTGTTGAGTTGGTCAACTGGAACTGGTTTGACTTGATGAGGTATTTACTATTCTTTCTTGAGTCAATTGCCTTGAGATAGTTTGACTTAATAAATTATTTACTACTTCTCCTTGAGTTGATGAGGTATTTGTTGTTTCTTCTTGTATTGGATGACTAGGATAACTCTCTGAAGGTAAATGTCTTCCTATTCTTAGCCTCTTAGGAAATTGATTAATTATTGATGTTCTTATGTTGAGTTACATAAATCAAAGAAATTAGCAAAGCCAAAGACATAACATAATTTAATTATATCAATTATCTCTAAATATATAGAATATTAGACATATAACCGAATTACCTCAAAACGATCTAATGTTTTAATACTCATGTTGTTGGATCCTAAATGTTGATGTTCACCTTCTAAAAAGATTTGCATGACAGTGGCTTATCTCCCCTTCTTAATCTTCATAATAAAGATCTACAAACTAAAAAATAAAAAAAATTAAATAAATAAGAGTAGATATAATAATTGCACATTCTATATAAAGACTTAAACAAGATATATGCAACATAAAATTAATTAATAACAAAATAAAAAAAAAATATTTACCCAAAAGAATTATCAAATTTCATTCTTCTCATCCATGTATGTATTCTCATGAAAAACTTGCAAAGTTAGATTCACTTTCAATATGGTTCTATGTATATCTATTCTCACCCAACTTATTTCTTCGATCTCTTGGAATTAGTTATTGCGAGTCTCACTTTGTAAGTATGAATCCACACCAACTATAGGATCAATACCCATATCAAAAGAGTCCTGAGCGGTTGTTTTAACAGCAACATACCATCGCTTATCTTTTGGATCTTCTGTATAAAATGCTTTTTGTGCTTGGCATGCTAATATAAATGCCTCATTATTATTTGGCCTTGAGAAATTAACAAGAGTAAAGCCATGATTATCTTACTTTATTTTCCCTTGAGCTACCCAATCATAATCAAATAAGACAACTTTCTTATTTCCAAAATATTACAACTCAATAATGTCTTTCAAAATCCCATAGTAAGTAAATCCCCTACAACAAGATTATTATCACTAGCACTAGAAAAACTAGTTGTTTTCGCAATTACATAAACACCACTATTTTGAGTCTTTCTTTTTTTCCAAGTTTTTTTACATGAAACCTAAAGCCATTTACAATGAATCCTTTATATCTTCTTCCCACCATAAAAGGACTTCTAACTAAAGTCTTAAGTTCTTAGAAATATTTCTTTGATTTACAAAATGAGAATCTCGAACCTAAAAGGACATAAAAATGTATCACATTTTATCACGTAGTTGACAATGACTTCAAATTATGAATTTAACATATAATATCCACTGGGTTTGCAAACCATGATGCGAATTTAACTGTATGTAATCATTTCGCATCTCATCTTCAAAGGCAAGGATTTTCATTTTGAATCAAGTAATGATGCTCCCTCCATATAACATAAACTACTAATGTTATAAATAGATCTAAAATATATACATATATATGTATATGTATGAATATAAGTATATACACATACATATTTATAACATACTATGTATGTTATAAATATATACACATATATGTATATATGCCATGCTTTCAAATGATACATACCTAATGAAAGGATCAACTTCATCACCATTAAATAGCACAATTAGTGTGATTTCTTTAATGTTTCACTATTAAATGATACTATTGCCTCCTCATAAAATGGACGATCGGGTATCCCAAAGATGGGTAACTTTATTCTAATAGATGTCCCTTCAGTATAGTTTTGTGTAACTTTGTTGAATTTGCTCTCTACATCTTCTAAGTATCTAAAGCAAAATGTGCTATATTCTTTTGCCAAATTTTCTTTTGTTATAGAACCCTCAAGATGACTTCAATTATGGACATATGACTTCAAGGTAGATAAGTACCTCTCAATAGGATACATCCAACGGTATTGGATAAGTCTACCTATCATAGCCTCATATAGCAAATGTATAGGTAGATGTATCATAATATCAAAAAATGTTGGAGGAAAAATTTTTAGCATTTGACAAAGTGTTTTTGTAATCAATCCTTCTAAACAAATTAAATCCTGAGCATGAAGGACCTTATCACACAAGTCTTTGAAGAAATTGCACAGCTCAATGAGAGTTGCTTGAATTTGCCTTAGTAAAACTAGGCATAAAGCTAATGGAAGCAATTGTTGCATCAATATATGATTATTATGACTTTTAAGACTCGAAAGTTTATGTGGTTTCATATTCACACATTGTGAAATATTTGTAGCATAACCATATGCAACTTTTACATTTTGTAAAAGGCTATGAAACAAGTTTTTTTCAACTTTATCCATTAAAAAGCATGCTAAAGGCAAGTAAATTCGACTAGAGCCATTATCATAAGGGTGAAGCTTAGGTCTAATCCCATATCACACAAGTCACAACGTACTTTTACATGACTTTGGACTTGCCATCAAGATTTAACAAAATCCCTATAACATTATCACATATGTGTTTCTCTATATGCATCAAATCTAAATTATGTTGGATAAGATTATCTTTCCAATATGGCAACTCAAAGAATATGCTTCGCTTCTTCCAATTAAATGGTAGTTTCAAATTTTTACTAACCAATTTACCAAATGTGTGTTCAAAATCGTTTAGCTCATCTAACATCATGTCTCTAGTTAATCAAGGTAGGGCTTCGCCATACTCTTCAATACCATCAAATGATCATTTATCTTTTCGAAGAGGATTGCTACTATCTAGAAAGTTTTGATATCCAATATAGCAATGCTTACCACTATGTTTTAACCACCTTAAATATGTATACTAATGAAATAAAGGACAAGCTAACTCACCCTTAGTATTCCATCCTAAAAGGTTAGCATGAGCTAGAAAATTGCTAATTATCCACAGTAATGCAGCATACATTTTAAAGTTTTCTTTTGTGGAAGCATCATAAGTGTTCACCCTGTAATACCATAACTCCTTTAACTCTTCAATCAAAGGTTGTAAATAGACATCTATATTATTTCCTGGAGTTGTAGGACCTTGTATAAGTAAGGATAGCATAAAAGATTTTTACTTCATATATATCTAAGGAGGTAGATTATATGGTATCAAAATTACAAGCCATGTGCTGTATCAGAGGCTTAAGGACTTAAAGGGATTAAATCCATCATAAGCCAAGCCAAGCCTAACATTTTGTGGATCTTTGGCAAAATGATCATTTTGAATATCATCTTCCATTCTAGTGAATTAGCTAGGTGTCTCATATAACCATCTTTTACACGCTTAAGTTTATGCCACCGCATGAACGATGTCGTTTTTGACGACATAAATAATCTTTGTAATCTTAAGATTAAGGGAAAATGCTATAAAACCTTTGCTAATATATGTTTAACTTTATGAGATGAATTTGATTCATCATTAGATTCATTTTCATCCCTTACATACCTTAACAGTCCGTAAACATGACATTCCTCATCATGCTCATACTCTTTCCAATATAACATGCAATCATCAAGACATGCATGAATTTTACAATAGTTAAGACCTAAATCACCAACTATCTTTTTAGCCTCATAATACAAGTTTGGTAACTTTTCTGCAGTTGGCAAGACCCCTTTCAATAACTTAAGTAAATCAAATATTGATTGATTACTCCATTTATTCATACACTTTAAATGGAACAATCGTATAATAAAGGAGAGCCTTGAGAATTTTATACACCCAAGATACAATTATTGCTCAACATCTTTTAACAATTTATAAAATGTCTAGGCTTCTTCATTTGGTTCACTATCCCTACTAATATTCCTAGTATCTTCGCTAATGTCTTTATCATTTGAGTGTCCTTAACAATGATTCTATCATCCTCAAAATTAAAACTCTGTTCCCCATCAGTGATAGACAACATAGATAATAAACTTTCTTCATGCAAAACCTATTATTCAAAACCCCTCATAAAACCATCACAAAGTAAATGTACTCGCACACCCTCCAATGTTACCTATTTAACATTCCTATACATTTTACAAGGACATATGATCTTCCCATCAACACCATCACTAGCAAGCCTTCCCCTTAGATAGTTATTCGATCTAACTATGTATTTCGTACTACATATTGATTCACAAATCCATGGCTTATCCTTCTTTACATGAAGTTAATGCATTAAAATTAAGTCAACTGGGTGGATGTTTTTATAAGACAATTTCGTTTACAATCATACAAATAATCTTGAACATTTAAGCGTAAAGATGGTGTTGGCTATACAAAGCCTAAGTGGTGCTTAAGATTACAATAACATTTACTCAAATCTAATTATGTAGATTATTCTAAAGGAAGTAATATATTTTTTGTGCTTTTTCCTTTTTTGTATTTTTTCCTAAATTTCTTATTATATATATTTTTTGGGTTTTCTTTAATTTTCTTTGTTTTGTATTTTTCAAATTTAGGACCCTCTAAAAATTCTAAAACAAAATAAATAAAAGGGGGCAAAAATGCAGTGTCTGCAGCTACCTCTTTTTATGATGAAGTTTAAGCAAAACCTTATTACAAAGACAAAAGAGACGCTATTTTTGCCTAAAGGGTAGACTTTGATCTAAGAAGCATAACAAAAAGCTAGCTACCCTAAACCTAATCTGTTGGGGATTTTGTGAAAAGATTAAAGAGAGAAGGGGCACTCTAAGAGCTGAAAAGGTCGTACCCTTTTGGGCTCACTAACGTGGGTAGGAGCATCTCTTAGTGATTAGCAACCCTAAGTTGGAATCGATTTGGAAAACCTGGTTGTACCCTTCTAGGCTCACTAACCTAAACGAGAGCGTCTCTAAGGAATTAGCAACCTTAAGCTAGAATCGATTTAGAGAACCTGGTTGTGCCCTTCTCGACTCACTAACTTAAGTAGGAGCATCACTCAAGGACTAGCAACCCTAAATTGGAATTGATTCAAAAAACCTAGTCGTGCCCTTTTAGGCTCATTGACCTAGGTGGAAACATCTATAGGAGACTAGCAACCCTAAGTTGGAATCGATTTAGAGAACTTAGTTGTACTCTTCTGGGCTCACTAACATAGGCAGGAGTATTACTCGGGGACTAGTAACCCTAAGTTGGAATCGATCTAAAAGACCTAATTGTGCCCTTTTGGGCTTACTTACCTAGGTAGGAGCCTCTCTAAGGGACTAGCAACCCTAAGCTAGAATCGATATGAAGAACCTGGTCATGCCCTTCTAAGTACACTAACCTAGGTGGAAGTGTCTCTAGGGGACTAGCAACCCTAAGTCAAAATCGATTTGGAAAACTTAGTCATACCCTTCTAAGCTCATTAACTTAGGTAGGAGCATCTTTAGGGGACTAACAACCTTAAGCTGGAATTGATATAGAGAACTTGGTTGCGCCCTTTTAGGCTCACTAACCTAGGCAAAAGCATCGCTCGAGGACTATCAACCTTAAATTGGAATTGATTTGAAAAACCTGCTCGTGCCCTTCTAGGCTCATTAACCTAAGCAGGAGTATCTCTAGGGGACTAGCAACCTTAAGTTGGAATCAATCTGAAAAACCTAGTCATGCCCTTTTGGGCTCAATAACTTAAGCGGGAGCATCTCTCGAGGATTAATAACCCTAAGTTAGACTTTAGAAGAAATGCTCGATGGGCTCACGAAGAGAACTTGGTGAGCAGAAGCGCCCTATAGGCTTACTAAAAGAACTTAGTGAATAGAAGCACCTTATGGGCTCGCTAAAAGAACTTGATAAGAGACTGAGTCAAGATCATGCCTTCAAAGGCTGGCTAAGTACCAAAAGATAGTGTAGAAGGTGAGTGCCTTATAGGCCAGCTCAAAAAATTGTTAGGAGTGAGGATCATAAAAACTAATTTTATGGTCTATATGCAAATGCAATGTTCAAGAAAAAATTGATGTGCTAACATCATGTAGAAGTACTTACCTGGTCTTTATTAATAGCACCTGAACTATCAAACCATTTTTGGAAAGTCCCATCAAAACTAACCAACTCATTTTTTGATCCTTTGTAGTCAACCTAAGTGATTTTGATACAAAACCTCTAAGACTCTACCAACTCTTTCATATCTGCTGTGAAGTGATTGCTCATTTAGATTTTGCATTTCCTTGAAAAATAGACAATAAAACTCCCCATCGAGGGGGATCAATCTATAATAAAGTATTTTAATGAGTTTTGTCAATTACCAATGTCTTAGATCTCACTTCTCAACTTCTCTCGTGTTTTCAGTGTACAGGTTTGATTAAATGGAGTAAGGGAAGCCGAACCTTTCAATGGAGAGGGTAATTATCCTAATGTTGACAACTGTTAAGGATACCAACTTTGCTTGTAGATAATGAAAATTATACCATAATGACATTCAAATTGATTGGCATTTTTATGTTTTGAGAAAAAATTTCCATTGACTTATCATGGGTAGTATAACTTTACAACTTTAGCATTTACAGGGTCTCTCAGATCTAGACCATCCATTTGGGACAAAATTAAAGCCCTTCTTGGTAATACTCACTTCACAACGTATGAGCCTTCATAATTGGGAGCAAATTTCCCTTCAGAGTCTTATGTGTTGGGGAAAGCCTTTTTCAACACCATATCATCCTCTTCGAAGTTCTATGGTTGTACCCTTTTGTTAAAAGCCTGAGCTATTCTTTGTTGATAATACTGATTATGACACAAGGCTATCAATCAACTCTCGTCAATTAGATTCAACTGGTCATTGCATTTCTTTACCAATCGGCTTCATCCAATTAGGTTTCTGATAGTACTCTGAGTGATAGGATTTCAACCTCTACTGGTAACACTACTTTAATGTCCTATACCAAAGAGTAGGGTGTTACCCCAATCGACGTTCTGATTGAAGTCCGATAGAACATAAGTGTGAATGGCAACATCTCATGCCAGTCTTTATATGTAATAACCATTTTTTCAATGATTCTTTTGAGGTTTTTATTGACTGCTTCAAAGGCTCCATTCATTTTGGGTCGATAAGGAGTAAAGTTCCTGTGAATGATCTTGAACTGTCGACACAACTCTAACATAAGCTTATTGTTGAGGTTAATGCCATTGTCGATGATAATTGTTTCTAAAGTCCCGTATCAAGCCAAGATATCCCTCTTGATAAACTTAACTATAACCCTTTTGGTAACACTTGAGTAGGATGAGGCCTCAACCCATTTGTTGAAGTAGTCAATGATGACCAATATAAAGCAATGCCTATTGGATGCTTTTAGAGTAATTAGACCGATGATATCTATTCCCCACATTGAAAAAGGCAACAATGTTGAAAGTGTGTGTAATTCTTAAGGTAGGGCGTTTATCTTATTTGCATAAACTTGACACAAGTAACAATGCCTGACGTATTTGATGCAATCACTTTCCATTGTTGACTAGTAGTACCTTAGCCTTATAATTTTCTTAGCTAACATGTAACCATTCATGTGAAGGCTACATACTCCTTGTGTACTTCTTTCATTAACATCTTAACCTCTTTGTCATCTACACACCTTAAAAGTGTTCCGTCAAAAGAGCGCCGATATAAATTAGACTTGCTTATTAAGAATTAAGTGGGCAATCTCCTAATCATCCTTCTGTCCTTTTTCTTGACCTCTTTTAGGTATGTGCCTCGTTATAGGAACATTTCAACATCATGGTACCATTGCTTTTGGTCATTTGTACTCTTAATTGCTAGATAGAATGCAGGCTTGTCTTCAATTTCAATAGCGAGGGGCTAAATTTTTATGAAACACTAGACCGTGATTCATCCTTTACCCTAAGGAAGACTTATTGCTATTCATAAGGATGGAGAACCAATTATTCAGGTGTTGGGACATATTAGATGGGCCAACTATTTTATCCTTGCTGGAGGTATTCTCTTTAGTAAGCTCTAAATTTTTAATTTTAGCCTGGATGAAAATTTTTTATAACAGTAGGAAGGTCATCGGGGTGTAATACAATCTATCAGCTCTTTTGCCCCTTACTTGCATATTTCGCAGATCATCCACTTGCATTGGGATGTAACCTAACCTATAGGTTCTAGATTGGCCTTCTTTGAATTTCGACTTTTTATGCTTCTCTTGATTAGTAATCATGCACACCTCTTTAAACATTTGGAGCCCAAAATCCTCTTGCTCCTTAATGCTAATATAGGGTATGGTTGCTTCTTTGTATATTTCGTAATCTTAGTCACCCAGAATTGTAATGACCTAGCCATTGAAGATGAACTTAACCTTTTGGTGAAGGCTTAAAGGTCTGGCCTTTGCTAAGTGTATCTAAGGTCTTCCTAATAACAGGTTGAAGGTCCTTGGGATATCTAAAACTTGGAATCGAATGTTGAATGTCTGCAAGCCAATATCAACTAGTAAGTCGATCTCCCTTATAATCTCTCTTCTAGATCCATTAAAAGCCTTAACTGTTGTCGAACTTAGCTTGATAGCGGTCATGTAAATGCCTAATAGATCCAAGGTGTCTAGAAGGCAGATATTTAAGGATGACCCGTTGTCAATGAGGACTCTTATTGTGATGATGTTGTTTACCCTCACTATTATGAATAGAGGCTTAGTATGCTAGTTACCTTCTTCGCCTAGTTCCTCAGTAGAGAAAGAAATTTGATCCATAGTGAGGATAGAGTTGGTGATAGACCCTATTCTTTCAATTGGTATTTCACGAAGGACTTTGACTTCCTTCAATGTTATGAACAAAGCTTCCTGATGTGGTTTCGATGCCATCAATAAACTCATGAGCGATATTTATGCTAGAGTCTTAGTGAGTTGATCCATTACTTTATACTCGCTAAACTTGATTATTTTAGTGAAGGCAGACAATCCTTCTTCATGTTTAACTAGTTCATTGTTTGGCCTTTCCAACACACCCTTCTTTTTTAGGTCTTCACTTAGATCGTAGATTATACAAGAATAGGTAATCCCTCTTACAAGTGAGCTTAATTGCCTTTGTTTTACTGCCTGGTAGTTAAGAGGGGTAGTTTTATACGGGGCTATAGGCACATAGAAGGTATACCTTTTAGTCTGTGGAATTTGCTTCTCTTCTTATTTGTAGAATCTATAGACCTTGGGCTCTCAGTTGGAATTGATCATGTTGATGGCAAGATTTGAGTTGTCAAATATCATAATGATGATGATGGGCCCATGGTTAGGCAAGGGGTTGTTGTTAATGTTTGGAATTGGAGCCTCTTCGAAGTCTAGTTGGACTATGCCTTCATCAATTAGATCTTGAATTTTATTTCTTAATCTCTAGCATGAGTCTATTGAATGGCCTACCTGCCCTAAATGATACTGACACCTTACATTGGGATAAAAAAATCTTGGCATATACCTTTCATTAGGAGCATCATAATGGAGTGGATTATCTTTCTTAGTTTTTCAAGTGCTTGACTGAATGGAATGAGTATTTTGGTGAACTTCCTTAAGGCCTTGCTAACTTATGGTTGGTTTCTATACTGTTGTTGAGCTGGCAGAGGATTTGTCCCGAAAGAAACCTGGGCATTAGGTCTGGTATTTGAATTGACCATGTTGACAGTAGCTTCTTTGGGCTTGCTGGTGGTAGGTTTAGCAAAGGGTAGTCTTCTGTCTGATGGTTCTTGTAACATGCTGGAGGAGACGGTACTTTCAATCTGATACGCTACTACTACTACTTTTGCAAAACTAGAAGAGGCTTGCCCAATTAGGTGAGAGAAATAGAGTCTCTCAAGAGTGTTGATAAAAGTCGAAGTTATCTCTTTCTCAATCATGGTGGTAGATAAGGACCTCCATCTTTGGGCGTATTCTTTAAAAAATTCATTATGCCTCTTCCTCAAGGTAACAAAATCCATCATGGTTGGCGCCACTTCAACATTGAACCTATATTAGTCATAAAACGCCTTAGCTAATTTCTCCCATGTGTTTATCTAGTTCAGATCCCATTAGGCATATTAGGTCAAAGTAAGGCCCATCAAGCTATCTTAAAAAGTTTAGACCATGAGTTAGTCATATTGCACTTACTTACCCATCTTGCATAGATACAGCTCAGTATGCAGCTTAAGGTATCTAGTCCCATTGTATTTTTTGAAGTCAAGTACTTTGAATTTTTCTAAGAAGCTTCCATAGTTGTAGGTAGAGAAATTTATTATACCAATCTGCTCAAATCCATCATACCCTTCAAGCATTTTCATCTTTTCAGTGATTTGTTGAGTCAGTTGCTTCTCAAGCTCTTTTAGTCTATCTTGATTAGCTTCAAGCTTTGGATTGATTGGAAACGAGTAAGTGTTCGGCTTGAAAGTCGGGTTGACCTTTGGAAAGATCCCTTCTATCTCAAAGGATTCGAAGGCTTGGTTGACTTTGGGGTAGGCTCCTTCTTCTTCGAGGGGTGAGGCTTCAACTTTCCTTCCATATTGGGCTTTAAAACTTTCTTTGATTGATGGAGCCATGGACTTGAGCAAGGCGATGTTGTTTGAAAGGAAGCTCAGTTGATCTGCAATCATTCCCACTATTTGCTCCAAAAAGTAGAACCTTAAGTCAGTAGGATCAATGATTTCAGGGTTGTTATTGTTGATGTTGTCGTTTCCTTAGTTAGCCATTCTGGTTTGTGAGCTAGTTCTAATAGGACTTCTTTGGAAGGTTTGACGCTTGGGAGCTATCTTAGTGACCTGTTTAAGATCGCTTCTGAACAAGTTAGCACATGAATATTTTAATTTTTGAAAATATAGAACTAAAATGAATGAATGTACTGTAAGTGTGCTACATAGATGAAAAGGAGGGGATTAGAGATTAAATAACAAAACAACAAAATATTTATTATTCTTTAATTCCTAAAGTTTTATTACATAAAAGAAAAATACAAATTCATCTATACTAATCTTCTTTTCTTCTATGGGCTAGATGACACTTTCTTCTTTCGATTGCTGGGTTCGACGGCCACTACTTTACCCTGCTTTTGACCATGCTCAATTGCTTCCTCAAACTCTTAGATTTTCTTTTGGGCCATCTTCAACTAGTGTTCCAAGGCACGCGATCTTTGCTTGGACTCTCAAAAGAGGTTTTCTTACCTATCTTTTTCATCGTAGAGGACTTCTATACAAGCTTTTACCTAGTCCATATAGGTCACTATTTTAGAGCTAGCATTCGTGGGGGAAGGTTGAAGGATCTTTGGTACTCGATACTGCATCATGCTTACCTTGTGAAGTTGAACATATAAGTACTCTTTGGTCACCTAGTGTTTGTCTACTTCTCCTATGAATTCGCTCGGATCAATGTTAAGGCTTATGGTCCTAGTATCTTGTAAAGCTTGGACACCTTTTCTATGGAGTGAAGCTCTTTAAGGTTAAGGGTAAATGGCTCTAATGAAGGTTTGTAAATTATGTCATGGTTTACCCCAACTGCCTCACCATGTCGTTTGGATAGTATCCTGTACACTAACTTATTCCGATTAATGGTACAGCATTATAATCTTTACAAACCAGTATGACCTTAGTGTAATTGCTCCATCTGGTGGTCTACAATATGTCTTCAACCTGGAAATCTTGTAGAACTTCTATCTAGAGAAGGATTGGGATGTCTTCTAGTAATTTGATCTTATCCACAAAAGAGTCAATAAGATCAATCTTATTGGCGAATGCACCCCTTATTAAGTCTAACCCAAGGCATTAGATGTAGCTGACGAACCATACCACTAATAGTGCCATGCTTGACTTGAGATCTCCATAGCCTCTTTTCTTAAGGAAATTAAAGTTTCTTATTTATTCGATAAGTATGGCAGGAATATAAGACTTCCCTTCCTAGAATTGAGCCATTAATTCTACCACCCTAAAGTGTATAAGAAAAGATCTACTTAGAAATAAGATGGTAGCAAATACTACCAATATATAGGCCTTGATTTGATTCTCCCTCTAATTTCTAAGCAACATAGCCTGTTTGTTGAAGCTAAGTTCATTTCAGAACCAATGGATCAAATACCATATCTTGATAGTGTATTTATGGTAATCATTTAGGGCTTCATTTATCTCAATCTTACAAATCCCTAAGAATTTTGAAAAAACGTAAGTTGGACCATAGCTAAGCCCTAGAACATATATTTCATCCAGTGGAGGGGCTTAAAGTAGTTGGGTGTATTTTTTTAGAGTTGGACTAATTAGGTGTGGCCTAAAATGGAATGTGACTTCTTTATGCTCTTAGAAATGAACTAAGGCCCTCACCAACGTAATGTTAACATTCACCTTAGTTAGTGACAGTATAGGCTTAATCTTAGTGATAATGAACTCTTGTTCTCTTAGGTTTAAGGTTTGAAACTATTGGTTGAGTATGGGCTTTGGGTTTGTGGATATGAATCTCTTTGGGGAAGACCTTAACGTTAGATGAGCTAGCCATTTCTAAAAGATTACAAGGAGAGCATAAATTACAAAGGAAAGACTATTTACATCAAGAGAAATTACAAAGGATTTCCTATGTACATGAATTCTAGGAAAAATACAGGGAAAGAAACTTCGGGTTTTTGTCATTTTTTTCTTTTTCTCTCTCTCTCTCTCTCTTTTTTAATTTTATACCAATGCTACCTTGTTAGTTATTCATCAACCCTGAAGAATGTATGCAAGAAGGGTGGGTTCTAGATGTCCTTAAACTCTATGACCTCATGCGTTTAAAAAATGATTCCTTAGTCACATCAAAGTTTAAGTGGGGTAGCCTAATCGACCCCGAATAGTGGTTGCCCTACTACATCTAGAACTTAATCAATGGCTCCCCATCCTAGGGTCTTAAGACATCTTGGGCTCGATTGTATCTATCATGCATTCATGATACATAAAATAAATTTACCTTTAAAATAGTCAAACCATTAAAACTAAACTTGCAGAAATGTTAGTACAATTATTATACATATAATAAAAAATAAGTAAATAAATTACACTAAGGTGATTTTTAAAGATAAATTTTAATTTTGGAAAGTCGAATGGCTAACCCTCTTAATAGTTTTCCAATGGAGTAAGCTGTCAAACCTGGTTTTTTTCTCTTAAGTCTATTATAAATTGGTCTTCTTTAAATTGATCAGTATTAAACCCTACATATTTAATATTAATCCTCGACTAGGGTTTAAAGGAAATCGGTTTTTTCTTTATATCTTGAAAACATTTTGGAGTCACCATCCGATTAGAGTCAGGAAAAAGAGTTAAGTTACAACCAATTAGGTAGTTTGGTGATAACTTAGCTATTGACCTAACGAGAAAACCAATTTTACAAAATAGTTTTAAAACTAAGGATTTGCATCCGGAGGTTAGGATTTTTAAACTCTTATGGGTATCATTAACTTTCCAATTTTAATCTTAGTCTTAAAAATCACCCTTCAATTCTATAAAACAAACTCAATTAATTAATCGAATTAGATGACTTAAGTAATCTAAACTAAACTATAAAAAGGAAAAATAGGTTTTTTTTTTTTTTTTATCATTGCCCTGTAAGCACTTATATACCCGCTATTCGGGATCAGACTACATAGTTCGTTTTGTAAAATTTTAGTGTATTAGGTTTGTTTTAATTTGAAAATATACTAGATTTACGTTTTTAACCTAATTTGGTTTATTTAAGGAAATTTCTAGAAAAAGGTCACAAATTAAAAATTTTATGTTTTAGAAAATTCTAAAGTACCGTAATTTTGAACATGAGTTGATTTATTTTGCTTATTTGAAAAAGTGTTTTTCTAAGTGATAAAAAGATTTTTTTTTTCTAATTTTTATTATCTTTCACATACATAGTATTGTTAACATTTCAATTTTTTATTATTATTTATTATTATTTTGCTTTATTTTTAAAAAATCATATATATATTTTTTACTTTCTCCTTTCTCTTTTTTCTTTTCTCTTTTTTTTTTCATTTTCTTTTTCTCACTTCTTTTTTTTTTTT
The DNA here is from genome assembly GCA_024138015.1 of Lumnitzera littorea. Lineage (NCBI taxonomy): Eukaryota > Viridiplantae > Streptophyta > Magnoliopsida > Myrtales > Combretaceae > Lumnitzera > Lumnitzera littorea. Next base: position 74,546,226 of record JAMXBB010000003.1, on the reverse strand, counting down.
TGGTTACATTTACATTATAAAACAAATAAATAAATAAAGAATCAAAACAAAAAAAATCCACACAACAACAAAACCAAAGCTCAAATAGTAAAGGCTTCATACTAGATGGCGTAACACGTACGGGTTATATCTAGAGCTTATGGATCTAGTCGGTCGGGTTAGAGTAGCGTCGAGTTACGAACTTAGATTAGGTTGTGATAGCAACAGCAGCAAGGGGATGGTTCTGGTTGTTTCAACCACCCAAATAATGAAGGAAGAGGTGTTTGTGAGTTTTTTATTGACTTTTGGGGGGATAGTCCTAGTGCCTCTATGAGTAATGGCATATTCGGTAGTGGTTAAACTTGGGGCAACGATGGTGGTGCTAGCTTAACCATACGATGATTGATGAGCATGAGTGAAAGACATAGTCTTAGGTTTTAGACCATAGTGGATTTAGCCGTGATATCAGATTGGGGCGAGAACCACTAGAGGTGGTGGTTCGATGAAGCTAAGGAACAATGGTTAGGGTTTGCTAGGGGTAGCTCATATGTGATGCTAAGGGACACAGCGAAGGATGGCTTAGTTATGTTAGGTAGCTAGGGTCCACAGGTGTTCGCCTAGGATAGTAACAAGGTTTGAAAGTAGTTAAAGAGGGAGAACTGTAGAGAGAGAGAGAGAGTTTGGTATGTGAGGTTGAAAGAGCTTGGGGAAGAGAGAGAGAATTCATTAGTAGATTCTAATCCATGCTAGGTAGGTAAGGAAGCTCTATATATAGCCTCTTGAGCTTACATGAGCTTGGAAAGCTTGTTAATGGCTGAAATCTACCGTTAATGCCTTAGGTTGAAAATTGACTTTTTGCGATTTTTAAAGCTTGATTTAGTTAAGTGAATGGATGAATGAAGATGGCATCTTGGTCAGAAATGAAACTAGGCCATGCTTAGTTTGTAATTTGCCATTGGTTTGGCAAAATTGCAACCAAAAGGGGTTAAAAAATTATGCTAAAACTGGCTGATCAAGAAGGAAAGCATAGAAGACTTAGGGAAACTGAGGGAAAAAAAGGAAGAAAGAGAGAAAGCGGTGCTGACGTGGTACTACATCAATCGTGTCGTCCTATTTTAAGGTGCCATATGTCTAATATCAATAAGTAGTAGCTGACATGGCATGCCACGTGGCACTACGTTAACTTCAACCAATCCGAGGCTACCATATGTTAGGATACGTAGTACAGTAAAAACTTGACATATGGTAGCTCCTGATGTGGCAGTATGTTCTCTATAAAGAGAAAAAAGCTTTCCTTGCCTTTGCTAAGATTCAAACCTAAGACCTCTAACCAAACCCAATGCATATGTTTAAGTACTTATCTATTAGGCCATTGGCATGTGCCTTGTTCATATGTGTACTTAAATTGTACATATGAATGAGGCTAGCCTGAACTAGATTCAAATCTAAGCTTAAACCTAATAGTTCCCTTTCTACTTTTATTAAAGATTCTATTTTAAATAAGAAATTTATTATTTTCTATATTTCCTAAATCCTCTATTTTTTATTTTTTATGACTTTTCAATTTTTCTAAATTTTTTCATTTTTTTTATTTTTTCTAAATTTTTTTTTTGTGTTTTTTCCTATTTTTTGTATTATTTCCTAAATGTCTTATTATATGTTTTTTTTTTGGGTTTTCTTTAATTTTCTATTTTTTGTATTTTTTCCAATTTAAAACCCTCTAAAAAGTCTAAAACAAAATGAATAAAAAGGATGCAAAAATGGAGTATCTACAATCTTCACTAAAATATTTGGTTGTAATCTTCTTAGCTTCTGCTTCTTAGTTTGATATCTTCTTATGTGGGCAAGCGGTAGACCATAATTGATGGATCTAACCTACCATATCCTCATAAGACCATGCAAACACATCTTGATACTCAAATAACAGCATGGTTATTTCTACTTTCTACTTTTCTTTCAAATTCCCTCTAATCTTCAAATTCTCTAGGTTATCATTGACCTTAATATTAATCGTATTAGTCAACTCATCAATGGAAATTCTACCCATCCCATGTTTTTGCCAACTTTCTTATATTTCACTATGGTCATTGATATCACTCTCGACGACTAACCTAGTAGAGCTAAAAGTAATACCAACATTTTCATCTTCTATTTGTGCGAAGTATCCTTAGCTTTCCTTTAGAGCTTTAGATATGGGCAAAAAGTATGTAAAAGAAAGTGTGTAAGTAAATAAGAGTTAAAGCATAATGAAGAGAAGGAAAATGATCTTTTATTAGGATCGAAAGTTCTCACAGGTACATTATTTAGATCAAAGATAATTATTACAAAACTCAAGAAAATACTAAACTGCGATTCATCCTTTATCTTAGAGAAGACTTATCGCCATTTATAGTGACAAAGAACTAGTTATTTTGGTGGGGATGGAACTAATGGGATGGGCTTGCCTATTTAACTCTACTAGGGGTGTCTTCTTTGATAGATTTTGAAGTTTGATCATCAACTTGAATATATGACTTGGTTAGTGGCAAAAAGGTCATTGGGGTATGATATAATCTATCACCTCTTTTGTTGCTCAATTGCTTATTTTGCAACTCTTCCATCGGAGTTGGAATATATCTAAGGTTGTAAGTACCAGTCTACCCTACCTTGAAAATACTAAACTACAATTCATCATTTACCTTAGAGAAGACCTATCACCATTTATAAGGATAAAGAACCAGTTATTCTAGTAAGGATGGAGCGCACAAGATGGGTTTGCCCATTTAACTCTATTGGAGGTGTCTTCTTTGATAGATTTTAAAGTCTGATCATCAACTTGAATAAATATCTTGGTTAGTGGCAAAAAGGTCATTGGAGTATGATATAATCTATCACCTCTTTTGCTACTCGCTTGCTTATTTTACAACTCTTCCATTGGAGTTAGAATATAGCCAAGGCCGTAAGTACCAATTTGCCCTACCTTAAATTTTAGCCTCTCATCTTTCCTTTCTCTAGGACTAGAAATCATATACACTTCATCAAACATTTGGAGTTCAAAGTCCTCTTGCCCCTCAATGCCAATATAGGGTATGGTTGTTTCTTTATATATTTTATAGTCTTGTTCACCTAGAATTGTTATGACTTTGTCATAGAGATAAACTTGACCTTCTGATATAAACTTGAAGGTGTAACCCTCACTGCATGAATCTAAGTTCTTCCTAAGAGGAGGATGAAGGACCTTGGGATGTCTAAAACCTAAAATTGAATGTTGAAAGTTTGAAGGCCAATGTCAACTAGCAAGTCAATCTCCTCTATAATCTCTCTTCTAGATCTGTCAAAAGCCTTGACTATTGTAGAACTTGGCTTGATTAAGGTTGCGTCAACACCCAATAGGTTCAGGGTGGCAAGAGGGCAAACACTCAATGACAACCTATTGTTAATAAGGACTCTAGTTATGATTATATTATCGCTTCTCATCCTTATGAAAAGTGGCTTAGTATGCTAGTTACCTTCTTTACCTAATTCCTTACTAGAAAAAGAGATCTAATCCATGGTGAGGATAGAGTTGGTAACCAGTCCCATTCTTTCAATTGATATTTCATGAGGGACTTTAACTTCCCTTAAAGTTCAAAACAGAGCTTCCCAATTTGGTTCGAATGCCATTAACAAACCCATAAGAGATATCTTTGCTGGAGTCTTTGTAAGCTGATCCATTATCTTGTATTCACTCAACTTGCTTATTTTGGTGAAGCCAAACAAGCCTTCCTCATATTCAACCAGTTTGTTGCTTGATTCCTCCATTACATTCTTCTTTTTGAGGTCTTCTTTTGGGTCATAAACCTTGCCATAGCGGGTAATCCCACCTACGAAAGAACTTAATGGCCCTTAGTTAACCGTTTGGTAGTTGAACTAGGCAGCTTTATTATTCTCAAGGGCTATGAGTACATGGAAAGTATATCTCTTGGTTTTTAGAGCTTGCTTCTCCTCTGATATGTAAAACGCATGAACCCTAGGTTTTTAGTAGGAACTGATCATGTTGATGGCAAGATCTAAATCATCGAAAATCATGTTGATGATAGGGCCATAGTTGGGCTAAGAGTTATTGTCAACATTTGGAACTAAAGCTTCTATGAAGTCTAATTGGATAGAACCTTCAACAATTAGATCCCAAATCTTATTTTTTAGCCTCTAATACGTATCAATCGAATGATTCACATGCCCCAGATGACATTGACACTTTGCATTAAGATCAAAGACCCTTGGCATGTATCTTTTGTTAAGAAGCTCAAAATGAATCAAATTATCCTTCTTTAGTTTTTCAAGGATCTAACTATAGGGAATTGGTATTTAGGTAAACTGTCTTAGGGCCCTATTGGACTAAGGCTGACTGAGGAATTGTTGCTCAACTTATGGTGGGTTTGTTCTAAAAGAGACCTGGGTATTCGATCTGATGTTCGAATTTACCACATTAATAGTAGCTTCTTTGGGCTTACTGGTAACTAGCTTTGTAAAGGGTGGTTTTCTAGTTGATGGCTCTTAGAGATGGCTGAAAGTGATGGAACTTTCATTTCAACACCTTACAGCTACTACTTTTACAAAGCTAGAGGAGTCCTACCTAATTAGGTAAGGGAAGCAAGGCCTTTTTAGAGTATTAATAAAGGACAAGGTCAGCTCCTTTTCAATCATGGGGGTAGATACCCTTGCATTTAGTGATCTCCATCTTTGGGCGTACTCCTTAAACGACTCTTTGTTCCTTTTCTTCAAGGTAACCAAATCTATCATGGTTGGTGCCACTTCAACATCAAACTTATACTATTCATAAAACACCTTAGCAAGCTTCTCCTATGTGTTTACCTAATTCAGATCCAATTGGGTGGACCAGCTTAAAGCAAAACCCATTAAGCTATCTTAAAAAGTTTGTACCATAAGCTAGTTATATTGTATGTACTTGTCTATCTTTCGCACATACAACATAGTGTGTAGTTTGGGGAAGCCAATCCCATTGTACTTTTCAAAATCTAGTACCTTAAACTTTTCAGGGAAATTTCCATAATCATAAGAAGAGAAGTCTATGATACCAGCTTACTCAAAACCATCATAGCCTTTGAGAGCCTTCATTTTCTCAACAATATATTAGGTCAACTTCCTCTCCAGTTCTTTTAATTTGCCTTAGTTGGCCCTTAAGTTAACAGGCTTCACATTAATTGAGAATGAGTAGGTGTTGGGTTCAAGAGTCAGGTTAACCTTTAGATAAACCTCTTCTAATTCAAAAGTCTCAAAAGCTGGGTTAACTTTAGGATAGCTCTCTTCTACTTCGAAGGGTTGGGCCTCAACATTCTTCCCATAATGGGCCTTAGAGTTTTCTTCATTTAATGGTGCTGTAGATCTAAGTAAAGCAATACTATCAGTGAGGAAACTCAATTGAAACATGATTTTTCCTACTATTCGCTCTATATAGTGAAATCTCAACTTAGTAGGATCAACAATTTCAAGGTTAACAATGTTGTTGTTATCTTTGGTTTTGATGTTGTCATTTCCCTAGTGAACCATTCTAGTCTGAAAGCAAGTTAGGATCGAACTTCTTTGAAAGACTTAACATTTGGAAGCTATCTTCGAAACCTAGTTTAAGAACACTTATTAACAAGTTAGCATATATACACTTTTTATTGAGATAAGGAAACGAAATGAATTAATAAAAAAAATAAGCATAATGTAAGGATGTCTGGTACATAGATGCAAAAGAATAAAACTGACAATTAATTAGTAAGATGATAACTTCATTTATTATTTTGCAACTTTCAAAGTTTCCATTACATTATTTCAAAAGAAAATATGTTGATAAAAAAGTACCCCTATTCCTAAGTTCTCTTATCATCCTTCTAGCACTTAGCTAATGCTCTCTTTTGCTGATTATTAGGCTTTACTAGTATTTCCTTTCTCCTTTTTAGGGTAGGCTCAACTATTTCTTTGAATTCTCTAAGCCTTCTTTAGGTCATCTTCAGTTGGTGTTTCAAGGTACGAGAATGTTGTTTAGATTCTCAAAAGAGGTTTTCCCACATGTTACAATCTTTGTAGATAACTTCTACATGGGCTTGTACTTAATTCATGTAGGTTCTAATTTCAAGGTTTGGTTCTACTAGTGTGGGCTATATAACTTTTAGTGCTCAATATTGGATTAACCTTGCTTTATGAAGCTAATCATACAAATATTCTTTGGTGATCCTATGCTTGTCTACTTCTCCCATAATCAATGTTAAGGGTGACCATCCATGTTTCTTATAATTTCTTAATTGCCTAGAGTTTGGATATCTTTTATGGCTTTAATAGATGAATATCTTCATAATCAAGGGTAGTGATATTTAGTGAGGGCCTGTAGATTGTGTCTTAAACCCCTCTAAATTGCTTGATCATGTTGTTTGGGTAATAGCCTATGCACTAGTTCATCCTAATTAAGGGGATTACCTGATAATCCTTACAAACCAATATTACCCTTTTGAAGTTACTCCAACTGGCTATCCATAAAATATTAAAAACTTGGAACTTTCGTAGGACTTCAACCCAACAATAAGTAGATTTCTCTTCTGACAAATGAACTTTGTCAACAAATGAATCAATTAAGTCGATCTTATGGGTGAACTCTCCTTAGATCAAGCTAAGCCTAGAACATTTCACATGACTTACAAACCAGACCATTAATAATGCCATGTAGGTTTTTAGTGTATTATCTTTTTTCCATTTCAAGATGTTTAAGCTTCTAACTTGCTCCACGAGTAGGGATGGGATGTAAGACTTACCTTCAAGAAACTGGCATACTAATTATGCAACCCTAAAGTAGATAAGGAACTTTCCATTCAAGAATAGCATAGTCCTGAATGTAGTTAGGATAAAAGCCTTAATTCTATTTGCCGCCAAGTTTTAAGATTGCAACAAAGGATGGTTCACTTGTTAGAATTAGGTTCAGTTGTGAACAAAGCTTTTAAATCTCCTAATTTGATGTATTTCCCCTTACAATTTTTTATGGCCTTGTTTCTAATCCCCAAGAATCTTAAAAAAGTGTTTACTGAGTTAACTTCTAGGTTTAAACTATATATGCTTTCCAAGGGAAGAGTTTGAGGTAGTTAAGTATACTCTTCAAGTGTTGGATTGATCGAATGAGGTCCAACTCAAAAAGCTACCACTTCGGGTTCCCAAAAATGAGTTAAGGCCCAAATTAAGTTTATCTCAATTTTGACCCTGGAAAGTGATAGGATGGGCCTTGTTTGATTGTGATGACTTCTTGCTCTCTTAAATTGAAGTGCTGAAGCTACTAATCTAAAGTAGGCTTAGGGTTGATAGGCTTATGAACAAACTTTTCTCTAAAGAGCATAGAGTTAGATGAGCAGGCCATTTTTGGAATAATTTACAAAGAAATGTTGTTACAAGAATGGAAGAGACTTATTTACAACAAAATTGTAAAAATAAAAGGAAACCTATTTACAACTGATGTATATTTGTAATAAAATTACAAGAAAAACTAAAGAAACTTTAAGTTGCCATCCTTCTTTTTTCTTTTTTCTTTTTTCTTTTTTTCATCTTGATTATTTATTAGTTTTGAATGTGATGTATGCACAAAATGGTAGGTTCTAAAAGTCCTTAAGCTTTGTGACTTTACTCATTTTTACCAAACACCTTCATTAGTCAAATTACAACTTAAGTGGAGGTGGCCTAATCAATCCCGAGTGGTGGTTACATTATAGAACCAAAAGCCTACACAATGCTCCCCCCTCAGTCCTAAAGTCTTAATACGGCCTAGGTTTGATCATATTTACTATGCATTCATGATGCATTTAATAAATCAACCTTACACCCCCTACTCAAAATTTAAAACAAACAAAGGTTACCCTACAAGAACATAGGTCAATACAACTGTATATAAATAAGAATATAAAAATGAAATAAATAAATGAATAAATAATACTTAATGTAGGTATTTCAAAAGATAATTCTAAATTCGAAAGGTTAAGTGGTCGTCAAGTTATCGAGCCTGAATTTTTTTTATTTTTATTTTCCTTAACCCAATTAGTAGTAAACCCTAACTTGTTTAATACTAATTATCAACTAAAAGTTAAGGAAACTTGGTTTCTATTTTAAAAAGCTTATAGTCACCACTTGACTAGGGTCGAAAAAAAGCGGTTTAGGTTAAATCAATTGAGTGGATTGATTTAACCTAACTACTAGTCTATTGAAAAAAAAAAAAAAAGAACCAATTTTTTAAAATGGTTTTGAAAACTATAGATTTTGGATTTGAGGGCTACCTTATTAAACTATTAACATGTAACACTTTTAACTTTTTGAATTTAAATTTATTTTTTAAATTTCCAATTTTAAAACAAAAAATAACTCTAAATTTATAAATAAACCAAATCCTATTTACATATAAAAAAAAAGAAAAAATAAAATCTATTCACAAGAGGGAAAAATAAAAATTTTTCCTATTTTAAGTTGCCTCATAAGCGTCTACGTACTCTTTATCAGGAATTAGACTTTTCGTAGTTCCTTTAGCAAAAAACTTTAATTCGTGTATTCATTTTAATTTAGAAAAACAACCGGATTTAATTTTTTAACAATTTGATTTGATTCAAAGAAAAATGCCTAAAAGAGAAGGGTTATAAATTGATGTTTTTGTTTTTGAATAATCCTAAGAGAAGTCTTAATTTTGAAAAGGATTAATTATTTTTATTTATTTGAAAAAGAAAAGTTTTTCTAAGTGATAAATTATTTTATTTTGTATTTTTTACTTTTTATTATTTTATATATTTTTTAATTTTTTATTATTTTTGACCGAAGCCTAATGATAAATAAAAAATTAAGAAAAAAAGAACTTTCTTTTCTTTTTTTCTTCTTCTATTTTTAATCTTTTTTTTTTCTTTTCCTCCTTTTCTTTGTGTTTCTTTTTCTTTTTTTTTTTATTTACAATTTGTACAATTGAAATAAACAAACTAAAAGAAAAAAATACATTCAAAAGGAAACAACATACATAACCAAAGGAGAAAAGAATAAAAGTAAAAAAAGAAAAATTCTAAAACTACAAGAGGCAAAAATGAAGTATCTACAATCCCCTCTTAGTGCCTTAGTATATAATTCTTAGGATAGCTTCAAGTTACCCCTATATATTCTTACCCTAGTTGGGGTCAAGAATTTTGCCATTAGGTGTAGGGGAGATGTGATCACACTAAAGGTGTTCATACTCAATCTTGTAAAGATCCCATTGAAGGGGGACTACCGGTTTACCACTATAAATTCTATGAGTTGGACAACTGTATTATTGTTGTTCCGAGCTCCATGTCTAAAGAGATTATTCCTTTAGGCCTCATGGCCTGATTGTTGAAGCTTATTAGATTGTGGTGGTAAGCTTTCATTTGGTATAAAAGCTTCTCCCTCATTCGATTACAAGTATGCTTGAAGATGACATTTGCTGAGCTCTTAGTGTCTACCATTGTCTTTAAAACATCGAAGCCCATGATAGGGGTGTTAATCCCTGTGACATTATAGTACAAGATTCCAATCCCATAGGGATCTTCATCTAAAAAGGAGATAGAGGTATTGATTTTAGGCCTAGGCTCAGCTATGATGTTGATCATTATGGCCATCATCTTCATTTTGGTCTTCTTTCTTTCATTATCTTTAGGTAGGTCACTTGACATAATCTTCCGGGTTGGCAATTTATTTCTTTAAATAACTACATTGGATAGTATGTCCTAGAGTGCTCTTTAATTGATAACATTCATCAGTGTTATAATTGCTTACATGATAGAAGCCGTAGTAATTGTCAAGGTCACATTGGTACAATTTGGTCTTCACCTTTTCAAGACATAGTAGCTTTCCCAAATTGCAGACTTCATAAAAAATGCCCCCCATAGGCTTATTCAAGCATGTATGTTGGTTGAAGGTTGGTATCGAGTTGGATCACTTCTAGTCCTTTGAACCATTGCTATCATCTTTAGGTCACAAGCAATCCTTTATTGACCCCTTCTCTTTTTCATTTATCTTATTTGGTCTGCTTCGATTGGCTTTACACTTGGTATAGATGTTATCTTCTTAGTTGATATACTTCTAGGCCTTCTTCCAGAATTCAACTAGGATGGTAGGTTTGTTCTTCAGCAAAGACTTAAAGAAATCATTGATATGTTGAACCCAAGGATAGAGAAGGGTGGCAATTTTGGGAATGGGTCTAAGTTTGTAAGAAGCTCAAAAACTAGAATGGGATGATCAAGAGGAAGATAAGCAAACCCATGAACAACACCGTAGATATGATACACTAAGGGATATCTCAAGACTAAAGAGTTAGCTCAATATGATGCATGAGCAGCTAATGAGGTTAATTGCCACCTAACCTTGCTCAAAGGATAGGATAAGAGTAACGTAAGCAAGTAAGCAAGCTTACACGAGGAAATTTTGTATATTTAATGATAAACGTTGTTGCGGCTGATACTACAAGGGTATTTATACTTGTAAATCTAGGGCTACTTTATATACTTAAAGAAAGACTAAAAGTTACAATTAAAAAATAAGCAAAATGCATAGATAAATAAGGGTATAAAAGGAATTTAGATCAAAATAAGCTTTTGAAGCAGATTCTTCATGTTTAAGGCAAGGACACATGCTTGTCATTCATTGGTTAAGCTTTCGAGGAAGTGGACAAAATAATGCAGTCAAGTTGATTGAGCGCTAAGCTAATCTAAACATAAACGTTAATAGATATAGTTAGCTCAAACTTCAAGAGGTTAGGTACTTAGCAAACTTTGATCTCATTAAGGGAGCTCGGTATTAAGAGCTTTGTGCTTAGGAATAGGTGCTCATGGGTCTAGCTGATGGTTGAGCTTGTCAAGCAATCTGATGGGTCGTTTAAGCTACTGAGCTGATGAGTTGTACTATTGATCAATACTGTATAAGGTCAAGAACAACTTAGTAACTACATGTAGTCGATAGTTGATAGAAGCTCTAACTCCTTCGTAGTAGGATAAGAAGAGATAACTTACAAAGCCATGCATTCTAGTCCTTAGGTTCGAGTTTTAGTCAAGGGTCTAGTTAGGTGATTGCTATCGGTCACCATTGGATCTACTCCCACATTAGTGGCATGCATTGCAGCTCCTTCATTCAGTTGTGGTATTTCCACCACAACCATATTGAATCGATCTATAAATGATTGAGGGGATTCCCCATCCTTCTAATAGATAAGGTATAAGGATAAGTTGTCCTTAGTTACAAGCTTACATGCCTAAAAGTAGAGGGAAAACTTCTTGGCTAACTCATCAAAACTTGAAATTGAGTTCTTAGGTAGGTAGTTAAACCACATTCGAATTACCTTCATTAGTGTGTCGAGGAAAGCCTTGCATCTTACCCCATTACTAAAGCCTTACAAATACATGAGGGTTTGAAAGTGCATCAAATGGTCCTTTGAATCAGTCGCTTTGTCATATGGCTCCAACATCAGGAGCCTAGTGCTTTAGGGAAGTACTTGCTCTTAGATTTTCTAGGAGAAAAAAGTTTTGTTGCCTATACTTAAGGCTGCAACATCTGTCTTTTTGCTTTCGTAATTATTGAAATTCTTCTAAGTATCAAATTTGCTAGCTAATTGAAATCAATTCCCTCTACTAGCTTGTCAAGCCATGGAGCTTTTCCCTTATCTTGTGTAGCTCGCCCAGAAAATATAGTTAAGCGAGCCAATTTGAGTGAGTTCAACTTTCAATCTTCGCTATGGCTCTTAATAGATTGCTTATGTCTGCTTACAATATGCACTGGACTCATTTCTTACTTTGAGTGAAAATGACTCTTTTTATCAATAGGAGGCTTGCCGATTAGATATTAAACCTAAGGAATGAGAGCTGCTTTAGTTCGAATTGTCGGCCTTCAAAGTATAAGGCCTCAAGCATTGTATCCATTGTTTGTCGGCCAATCATGATAAAAGTGCCTCATTTTTCTCATTGATAAGGTTATTCTGTTTTGTAACTCAAGCACTTAGGGTTTAGATTCGTCGTTCTAAACCTTTATTTGTTAAAGAGATTCATTATCTTAGTAAATTGCTGTGGATCAACTATAGTAGCATTCTGGTTACCATCAACCACCATAACAGCATCTTGATTGCCACCATCCACCTCTTCATCTTCAACATCACCACCCTTACCAATATCAACTACCTAGCTTTTAATGACTTCAATGATAGACTACTAACTTTTGTCCTTCTCATTCATGTACACCTTTGAGGCCTTTAGTCAATCACCAAAAGGATTCTCTCTGGTTAACCTGCCAAGACAAGGCGTAGTATGCAAAAGAATGATGGAAGAACTCCTTAAGAGCTCAACTTAGCCATAGCATACTTTGTGCAACTCCGAATGTTGAATCAGAATAGCCAAATGCCGAGGCCCTTCCATACCAACTCCTACTCTTTTAGCCTGTTTTCACTACTACTACTATACAACAGCATTTATCATTCACCTCGGCAAACTTTGATACTATCAACCACATTTACAATAACGAGTCTAGCACAGCTACTTTACTTTAGGTCCCTAGTAGGGAACCAATGTCTTACAACTACTTGTCCTTTATCTAATATTGTACTATATCTAATACTGTACTAATTTTCCTCTTTATCATTTGTCCTATTTACCTTTTTTCGAATGTATTAGGAATCTCTTATCTTGTATGCCTTTTTGTAATTTTCCTTATTTGTAATATTTCTCTAGGGACATACTATAAATAGCCCCTTCTCTTTATAGCCACATCATCACACCTCTGATATTCAATATACTTGTTCTTGCAAGGTAAGTCCTCTCCAAGTACATTATCCTACACTCTTATCTAATCTTGCTGAGTAGCTAGAGATTAGTGGTGATTAGACCTTAACTTTAGCTTGTATGTCACATCAAGTTAATTGTCAAGTCATGTTGTGTCCATTAGTGAGTCATATCCATCGGACAGCTTCACATAAGCTAATACATATAGTTTACCAACTTATCCCTATATCTTTCTTTGATATTTTGAATGACCTATTTGATTCATATTTTCTACGGTAAGTCCTAGTGATTTCTAAGCTCCTAGGTGCTCCTAGGTACATTATATAATCCTAGTATCAGAGCTTAAGGTTGCATATGAGAGATATGTTGAAATAATTCCTATTAGTTTGCTATCTTATTATACTCTGTTCTTCCCTTGGAAGAACAGAGCAAGTTCTCAGTTCACTGCTCAATTTGTATTTTCTATGTATGTATAAGAATTTATTATGTGAAGAGTATTTCCTAAAGGCTTGTTTTTAAGAATGTCAAAAATTAGCATCCAAGGAGAGATTAATAATGCTGAAAGTGATGCTCATGGTCGTTGTCACATTACCTAACAAACCACATGAGCTACTGGTGAGCAAATACAAAACCTTGCTACTATTATAGCCAATCTAGTGGTTTTCGTACAAAGGTTTATAGAGACTATGCCACAAGAAAGAGTAATTGTTGAATAGGGTCGCGAAACAAGAGATAGGCTAAGAAGGTAGATGGATAAATAATAGGACCCAAAGCCCCTTCAAATGAACTAAGCTTTACTCCAATGTACCAATAGAGTTGCAAGAAGGAGACTAGAGTTGGATGAAGTAGAGAAGTATGAAGAGTAAGAGTAGTATGATGGAATTGATGAGCATGAGCATAGAACTCCTAGGGGAGCTAAACACTTCAAAGTGCATATCATGATCTTTAATGGGTTTGGTAGTCCTGACGACTACCTAGACTGGGAAGAGAAGATCAAAAAGATATTCAACTTTTATGATTATGAATATGTTATCCGTATTTGAGTGGCTGGGTTGGAATTTTCTAGGTATGTAACAATGTGGTGGAATAAGTTACAGAATATTCACCTAAGAGCCTAGCATGAAGTCTAAACATGGAATGAGATGAAAAGAGTCTTGAGAAGTAGGTTTGTTTCCCAAACACTACGAGTAAGACACTTTCCAATGTCTCGAAGACTTGAGACAAGGTAATAGATTAGTGGACGAGTATGTTCGAGAGCTTCAATTGCTTATGATTCGCTATGATGTTGATGAGCCCAAGACACAAACTATAGCACGATTCATTTCAAGGCTAAGGACTGAGATTAGTAACATAGTAGAACTATAGAGGCTTGCAACTCTAGATGAGATTATTTGAGTGGCATAAAGAGTTAAAAGACAAAGGTAGAACCAAGTTAGCTGAATGCCAAGTACTTGAACCAAATTGCCAAATAGAAGTGGTATGCCAAGCTAACTTGGAAATGACTATGCACTAAGCAATTTCGAGGTGAATAGCTGAGGAAAAGTGCTGAACTAACTAAAGGAAGGTTAAGGAAAAGGCAAGGCTAAGGAGCTTAAGGCCCGAAGAGACTAAGGTTAGAGTTTAGGAAGGAAGACCCAAGAAATCAAGTGTTTCAAATGTCTTGGCTATGGACACATGGCTAGTCAATGTCTAAACTGACGTGTTATGACCATAAAGGGAGACAAACCCCAGTTCTAAGTGGAGAGTGTCAGTGAAGGAGAGGAAGAAATGAGAGTTGACCAGGTGTTGGAAGAGTTTCAAGAAGAACTCGATGCCATAACACCACTTAAAGTAAGTATTAAGTACTATTTTGTCGTTCGACGATCTTTAAGTACTTTTGTAGTAAAGGAAAATGAGTAGAGAACCTCTTCCATGTGAACTACTGAGTGAATGGAAAACTATGTGCATTGATCATTTATTGGGGAAGCTATACTAATGTCATAGCATAATGAGTAGTTAAGGCCATGAAGTTGCTGACTCTCCTATACCCTAAACCGTACAAGATTTACTAGTTGAATGTCAAGGGAGGTCTACCTGTTGCCAAGCAAGTTAAAGTGTCAATTGTTGTTGGTGATCGATATAGGGAAAAGGTGTTGTATGATGTCTTTCCTATGTGTGCTTCAAACATCTTACTTGATCGACCCTGGCTATTTGATTTAAAGGTATTGTATGATAGGTATAGAAACACCTATATGTTCTAAAAGGATAGAAAGAAGGTTATATTAACACTTATGAGCCCTAAGGAAGTATAGGAGTCTCAAAAGAAGGTTCTCCAATCTCTACAATAGAAATCCCCAGTGATTTCGTGAGCTCAATTTTCTCAAGAAGTCAAGGATGAAGAATGTGTGCTCTTGTTAGTCAAGGAACTCCTAAAGTTGAGACAAGTTGGAAGATTATCATCCAAGGTGCAAATATTGCTATAGGACTATGTCGACCTATTTCCTGTCAATATGCCGAAAGGTTTACCATTCCTAAGGGGCATTGAACATTGCACTAACCTTCAGCCCAGAGTTGCCCTATTGATTCAACCTATTATAGGCTTAACCCTGAGTAAGTAGTAGAGATGAAGAAACAAGTGGAAGAGTTGATGGATTGTAGATATGTCCAAGAAAGCATTAGCCTTTGTACCATGCCAACCATACTAGTGCTAAAGAAAGATAGGTCGTGGAAAATGTGCATTGATAGCCATACCATCAACAAAATTACCATTAAATACCAATATTCCATCCTGTAATTGGACGATATGTTTCATGAGTTACATGGAGCCTGCATCTTTTCAAAAATTGATTTGAAGAGTGGCTATCACCAAATACGAATGAGACTTGGAGATAAATGGAAGATGGCCTTCAAAACAAAGGATGGTCTATTTGAGTGGGTGGTGATACTATTTGGTTTGACAAATTCATCGAGCACTTTTAAGCGACTCATGAATCATGTCCTGAGAACTTTGATTGATAAATTTGTTATGGTATACTTCGATGACATTTTGGTCTATAGTGCCAACCTCATTTCTTATGTTGAGCATTTAAGATCAATGTTTGACATTTTCCAAGTTGAGAAATTGTTCGACAACTTGAAGAAATATGTGTTCTACCAAAGCGAGGTTGTATTCCTCAAATATGTTGTTTCAAAGAGAGGAATCTAAGTTAATGACGAGAAAGTTAGAGCCATTCATGAGTGGCCGATGCCGACTAATGTTGTCGAAGTCAGAAGTTTTCATGGTCTATCTTCATTCTATATAAGATTCATTTAGGACATCAGTTCCATTATGGTGCTATTGACCGAACTGATGAGGAAGAACTCTGAGTTTAAGTGGTCTGAGAAAGCTCAAAAAAGCTTTGATGATATAAAGTCTAAATTGACATCGACCCCCGTATTCACCTTACTAGATTTCGAGAAAGATTTTGAAGTAAAGTATGATGCTTCTAGAGTTAACATTAGTATTGTTCTTATGTAAGAACACCAACCTATTACTTATTTAGTGAGAAACTCAGAGGCACTGCCCTCAATTATTCGACGTATGACAAGGAGTCTTATGCCTTTGTTCGAACACTCCAGAATTGGAAACACTACTTTTTGTCGAGAGATTTCATTATCTACTCAAATCATGAATCTCTCAAACATCTCCAAGGGTAACAAAAACTTTCTCAGCGTCATGTTAAATAGGTTGAGTTCCTAGAATCTTTTTGCTATGTCATCCAGTATAAGAGGAGAAGCAACAACACTGTGGTAGATGCTCTTTCTTGTCATCATATCTTCATTACAACAATGCAAGCTAAGGTACTTGGATTTGGCACCTTACCCAATCAATATGAGCATAATCTGTATTTTGGGCTCTTAGTGGCTAAATGCAACATTAGAGGAGTTGTAGATGGATTGTATTTAAGATAAGGGATTTTAATGAAGGGAAAACATATTTGCGTACCGAATGGTTCAGCTAGGGAACTACTTATCCAAGAAGCTCATGCTAAGGGTTTAGTTGGCCATTTTGAAGGAAAGAGTAAGGCGAGAATGCTAACAGAACATTTTTGCTAGCCTAAGATAATGAAGGATGTGTACCGAATCCTTGATTGATGGGAGGTATGTAAACATGCAAAGGGGAGGAAAGAATCATATGGAGAGCACATGCTTCTACCTATACCTAAGCAACCATGGACTAACATCAACATGGATTTTATGCTTAGCCTACCCCAAACTTCAAGAAAACATGACTCTATTATGGTGGTAGTCAATCGATTTAACAAGATGAGCCATTTCATTCCTTACCACTGAACCAATGATGCTTTATTTGCTGCTAATCTCTTTTTGTAGGAGATTGTACGATTGCATGGAGTGCTAAAAAGTATTGTATCTAACTGTGACTCGAAGTTCACGAGCTTCTTCTAGAGAACCTTATCAAAGAAGTTCGGCACCAAACTTCTATTTAGTACTTCTTGCCACCCATAGGCAGACGGCAAGAGCAAATTTGTGAACAGGACAGTTGATAACCTCTTATGAGCAGTTGTTGGGAAGAATTTACATGATTAGAATCTATGCCTACCTATCATAGGGTTCACTCATAATTACTCAACTCACAGCATGACAAGAAGGTCATCTATGGACTTAACCCAAACTTACCCTTAGATCTAGTTTTCACCTTGACTACTCAAAGGGAAACTCAATCCAACCTGCAATGCATTAAAGAGTTCCAAAAGTTACATCAAAGGGTTGTTGAAAAAAAACAAGGAAGCCAATGGAGGAGATGAGTCATTTACAGTCTCAAAGACCTTGTTTGGGTTTACCTCAGCAAGGAGCATTTCCTAAGGAAAAGGATGAATAAGCTTTCCCTTAGATCAAATGCACCTTTTAAAGTCCTTAGGCTTATCAACGACAATGCATATGAGCTTGAGCTACTCAAAGGGTACGGTGTATTTGCTACCTTTAATGTTGCTAACTTAACACCCTATGTGCTCAATGAAGAAGAGAACCAAGATTTGAGGGCAAATCTTCAACGATCCCAAAGAACTAATGGACTGCTAACTTTTGGCCCCCTCACTTGTGTGCACCTCCAAGGCCTTCAATCACTCGCTAAAAGGATTCCCTTTGGTCAGCTTATCGAGGACAAGGCGCAGTATACAAAAGAATGGTTAAAGAACTACTTGAGAGCTTAACTTGGCCACACCCTACTTTATGTAACTTCGAATACCGAACCCTACCTGCAAAGTTTCAAGGCTGACCTAACCGAGTGTTAAGGTTAAGGATTTTAATCATACAATGCTGCCCCAATCATTAGGACCCCTTTGTACCGATGTTGACCAACCGAGTGCTAAGGTCGATTAGTTAAGTATCGAAGCCTTTCCATATCAGCTCCTACTTTTTCAGCCTATAATCACTACACTACTACACGGCAACACTTATCATTCACCTTGGCAACCTTTGATGTTATCAACCACATCTACAATAACGAGTCCAGCACAGCTACTTTACCCATAAGTCCCCGGTAGGGAACCAATGTCTTATAGTCACCTGTCCTTTATCTGACACTATACTAATTTTCCTCTTTGTCATTTGTCCTATTTACTCTTTTTCGAATGTAATAGGAATCTCTTATCCTGTATACCCTTTTGTAATTTTCCTTATTTATAATGTTATCCTAAGAACTTACTATAAATAATCCCTTCTCTTTGTAGCCACATCATCATACCTCTGTTATTGAATATTGTAGAAGGCTAAAAATTGTTATATTAATTATTGAGCTAAGCCCATTAGTTATTTAGACTTGACTCCTTAAGCTAGGTGATAGGGCCTAAGGAGTTCGATCCATATATTGGGATGATTTAGAAAGATTTGTCTTGGTGGGCTCAAAATAAGGACTATTGAACTGGTCCATTTGTCTCCAACCTTTCCTAGGCAGGCTCATATATCGTGAGGAAGGTTATTGGCCTTAAACCCTTGCAAAACTCATTCTAGATAATTATGGAATGAGCAAAGATCTATCTCGTTTGTTAATCATCAAGACGATCTAACGGATGTCATTAAGCCCAAGAGGCTATAAATACTTAGTCATTCCTCCTCATTTGACATAACTCCAAAGATCAAAGAAACATTATTCCACTATGGAACCTCTACTCTCTAAGATCAAACATTCAAGCAAAAGAATTTATCGTTTACTTAAGAACTGCAAGCTTGATGTCCTGGGTCCTCTAAGCTCCCTTGTCTGTCACTTGTACATTTGAGACTCTAAGACTACCTGTTCCTCCTCCCTACCATTCTCTCTCCAATCATCCCATCAAGTGTTATCTTCAAATCATTACTTCGTAGCTACGTGTAACACAATACTCACATGACTCATACGTAACCGATCTAATCAGAACTCTTCATCTACAAATATACTTAGCCTTGTAAGGCAAGTCTTCTTTATGTACATTATCCTATACTTTCATCTAATCTTGTCGAATAGCTCAAGATTAGTGGCAAGTGGACCTTGACTTTAGCTTGTACGTTACATCAAGTAAATTATTAAGTCATGTTGTGTCCATTGATGATTCATATCCATCGAGCAATTGTATGTAAGCTACTACATACAGTTTACCGACTTATTGTTGTATCTTTCTTCGATATTTTGAATGACCCATTTGATTCATATTTTCTACAGTAAATCCTAGTGATTACTGAGCTCTTAGGCACATCATTTAGCTACTTTACCGATTATTAGATCTATAGCTTCCTATTGCTTAGATTATCTCTTACCAACATTACTTTTAAGATTTGATTCAAAACATAGACAAACTATTAGTCTTAAATGGAATAGGCTTCCTACAAATGGTGCTAAGTTTTATTGTAAGAAATTTCCTAATAGGGATTCTTGCTTAGGCCTTGAATGTAGACTTGTGTCTACAAAATAAAACATCATTATGGCCACTCTGATGCTTAAGTCAATAAGCCGTAAGGCTTAAGAGAGAGAGAGAGAGAGAGAGAGAGAGAGTAAGGAGGTTTAACCCCTACTTATAGTATGCTCGAAGGTTAAGGGAAAGATTTATTCAAAAGGTGGATATACTCACATCATATCTAAACATGAAAGTATATCTTCCTTATTTAGATACAAGGTAAAATCCTAGAAAGTGACATGGTAAGTCAGTGGTTCCATAAGTTAACATGTTTATGATGTGCCTATGGATGAGTATCATAAGAAGCTTTTTAGGTAGATCTACAACTACTAGTGACCTCAATTATGAATGCTATGAGTTGGGTTAGAGCTAAGGAACTAACGTCCTTCCCTATGATAAGTTGGAAGCAAAATAAAGCTCTGTCTCTAAGTAGAAATCCTAAACAAAGCTAGGACTGAGGTTCCAATAGGTCATATATGGGTAGAGATAAGCCAACCTACAATCTATGTAGGTTAGAATAGGCTTTGGGAGCTTATCATCTAAAATCGCCATCAAATGTATCATGTAATGAAGAATTGCATTTTTATCAAATAATCTCATAAGCGATTTATATATTTGTTTAATTAATTACTATTTTTTGAACACTCATAATATGAGTGCAATATCTGCTAGTATTTCTTTATAACCTAGTTAAATAAATGTTGTACTTGTCTAAATTTCAACTTACTTGATAAATCTCAATTTGCATACCTATATATTGTCTTTATATCTATTATTATTAGTATGAATGAGTGTCAATTGATTCGTTTACAATATTTAATTTATAAATAATATTATTAAATATATTTCATTAAATAATATAGCAAAAATAATTTAAAAAATTGAGGAAAAAAAATCCTCTAAGCTATGTCTAGCCACCTTACGATTAGTAAGTAAGAATGAGGGCGCATAAAGTAGGTAAGGTATAAGGCCGATAAGGTATAGGTTCATATTCGCACCTTACTCTATAACTACAGGTTCTAAAACTTTTCCACTCATGCTTTATACTATGGTACCTTAGAACTATTATATACCTTATACTCTATAAATTTAACTTATAGATTTTTTTTTCCTTATAAATTTCAATATGGCTATTTTTTCAAATCATAAAACTAATATGATCCTTTTTTTAAAAGCAATTGCTCAATTTATCAAAACTTTTAAATTATGCTAATGAATAGAGTCCAATGATGCTTATTTTCAACCAATTTTTTTCCTTAAATGGTTCTTTAACCATTATTACTACGGATGAACTTTTGCGAAAGTTTTATACAAACATTTTTTGTGTAAATCGAACATTCAATTTGTGATAATCACATTATAGAGATATTTAAGAAAATAAGAACATTATTTTAGAAAATGAAAGTGCTAAACATTGTACTTAACATGAGGTCTACAAAGCTTATTTTAATGAGATGATAACCTTTATTTATTAACTTTATTTAATTACCATTATAGGGTGGAAACCATAGAACCTATATCCTATACTCTTCAAAGTACATGTTTCAAGATAGGTATAAAGTATATCGATTTCTTACTCATACCATATCCTAGAGAGTAAGTTTTTGAAAATTACTATCTAAAATCTACCATATGACCTTAATTATCCACCTATAAAAGGTCTTGATGAGTATTCTATACGATAAAGTTATCTATTTATTCCTATCCGTAGGCAACTAACCATCCATCCTAAAGTTTTGGCTTTTTTTCCTTTTTTCAAGTTTCTTTTCCTTTTATCTTTTGCATTATTTTCATTATGAATTGAATCGATTATATTTAATAAGTATTATTTCATTAAGTTATTGTGGATTAATAAAAAATGTTATGTGTTGACTAGTTAAAAATAAAACTCATATACATAAAATATCAAAAAGGAATATGCAGTAGGGAAAGTGTTAAAAATGAACAATGTAAATTTAACCAGTTCTTATGTTTAGCAAAGGATGTGAACAAACTTTCAGTAGATATGATTAGAGTCAAGGGAAATACAAATAATAGTTTTGAAGTTTGTCCTATACCCATGCAAGTTTTGCAATGTTAATTCCCCTTTTTTTTTCCCCCCGAATGCTATGTTCATTCGGGAGGTTAAATCCTGATTGGCTTAAGAACAAAGAAAAACGAACAAAAAGAAGAAAACATTAGGGTAACAACCGTGTGAATCGCCAGCCCCACGACTAATTTTTCCATTCTTAATGGGATGAAGACAACCCCTGTCGCCTTATCAGTTAGAGACATTGCTACAAGTATAAGTGCAAATGTGTCGTGAACCAACGTATAATTTATTCACAAAATGTCCAGACTCTGGGTGATATTTTATCCTTAAGGCTACTACTGTTTGTGTTTTATTGGCAAATCGTCTCTGCTACAATTATGGGGGCGTGTCTTTTTCTGACATGTCCATTGAAAACGAACGTGTGAACACAATATAAAATGGTGGTATATAATCACCCGGCTTTCCTTTTATTGCTGGTTCTTTGTCCACATAATGGATCTTCCCATCATATGGTTTTTTTTTTTTTTTTTAAATCATCCTGAGGTCTCGAATAAATTTCCCTACTTCTTTTTATTAACTGTTCGGATTTTCTATATAGGGTTTGATTTATTTAATGGAAAGTAACTCTTATGTGCAATTCCAAGTTGGAAGTGGGCATTGATAAATATTTGACTTATTGTATAATTTTTGTTAACAAAGAAATGAGGTGCATTGATATTATGTTATTTTTGGTATAAACAAATGGTTTGAAATTGAATAATATTAAATGATCAAATAGTATTATTTCTTAAAAATGCTCTTAATTAATTATTGCAAGCAACTTTTTTTTAAGGTTAAAAAAGATCATAATTAATGAAATGGGAATGAAAGCATGATTCCACCACCTTTAATTCTTGTAAAGCTACAATTGTCGATTCCATAGAATTGTTATTTCGGCTTTAAAATGTACTTTTAAATATAGGGAATAAGAGTAAAACCTAAAATTGTAATTTCATTCTCACTCATTTTCGTGTACCAAACATGACATTAGATAGTAAGTCTTGGTAAGATATATTTGGGCGATACTTATGGTTAGTCGTATAAAGGCAATGGATTTTTTAGTCATAAAAATATGTCTACTTTCTAGTAATGTTACCAAAAATATATACTATTACCAAAAAGTTATAAAAAAGTTAATAGATATCAATTTTTTTTTTCTTTTTTGTCACAGTTATCACAAAGAAAACAAAAAATACATTGTTATCAAAAAGTTATAAAATAGTTAGTACCTACTAACTTTTTATCGTAGTTACCACAAAGAAAATATAGTTAACATAAAAGAAAACATAACTTTATCACAAAGTTAGAAAATGATAAAAAAAGAAAAAAACTAAAAAATCAGTCATCGTTATACTATTGATTGTAAGATTCTCCCGGTATACATCATTGATATGTTACTTCTAATTTGGGAATAGTATACTTTTAGAGTGAGCTTGATTGCTATCATTTTATGGTAGTATACTAGCAATACCTTTAGTTTATTATTTAGTCCGTAAATTGGACCAATTTATTGCGTAAAAACTAAAAAGTTTGTACCATATATCTATGTGATGTAAAAATTTATATGACAATTCAAAATAAACACATCTTTAAAATTCCAAAATAACTTTATAAAAAATCATCTTCTTCATTTAAATATTCTCCATTTGCTAGCTATTATAATTTATGTTATGCTCATATGAAGACCAACTAACTAAACATTATCAAAACTTTGTATCCTATATTGCACACACCAAATGTGGCAGAAAAGAGTTGTACTGTCATGTCCTCCTTGTACCACCATGTTCTATGAACCAAACAATACTCTAATTATCAACGTTTACATAATTGTCTTTTTAAGTCCCCAACTTTTCTTTTCAATTAATTTTGGAGTCATCAATATTTTCAAAACTTTCACAAAAATTAGACTTTCATTAAACCATCAAATTTTTCATCCATACTGCATGTGCCATTTTGAAATTGGTCCATAATAATTAATTTTATACAACGATAATATAAAATACTTTTAGTTAAATAAAATAAAAAAGAATATGAAATAAACAAAAAAAAAAAGTGATCTAAAGTAAGAAAAGGTGCTTTGAAAAAATTATACAAGCTCCAGCTACTTTGGTTGTTTACCATAATACCAATGAAAAGATATACATGCTTAAGATGGATGAAAATTTTGATGGATTAAATAGTTATTTTTGTAAAGTTTGGAAAATGTTAAGTGTTGATAATAGATTTTTGTTTCAGTATGTAGATACCTACAAAACAAAATACAACAACGGGGAGTATCAAAGAGTACTTTGGTGTGACCACTTTGATACCTAAGTTAACCTTCTTGTAGAGAACGAAAATATAAAGTAATATGAAAAGGAAGAGAATGAGAAGTAGAGATCTCCTTACTTGTTGTGTGACTCCCTATTCATAGTAGATGGCGATCCCATTATACTTAGGCTAAGTTATTAGATTTATGTTTAGGTCTTGGGCTTAATGGAATAAGCCTAAGGCTTATTTATTGAAAAAGCATTATCAACACTTGCAACCTTGCCCCACTCCACTCACTTAAGTGACATGTTCGGCAAAGACAGTACAAAAGGAGGTAAATTTCATAAGAATTCTAGAAAAGTCTATGATCAAGGTTCTAAAGAGACCGGGATGCTACAAGGGCCTGAAGAGGTGAAAGTTAGGAGAGGTTGGAGTACTTGAAGATGTCAATATGCTTGAAGAGGCTAGAGCACTTGAAGAGGTACAAGCCTAAGTAGGCTATTTAGCCCCAAGTCTATTAATGATATAAGACATTAGGCTTATTTACTCATCGTTTGTGTAAATTGCAGGACTTAGAGTATGGTAGGTTACAAACTACCAGCTTAATCACTTAAGCCCACCTTATAGGTCTCCAATCTCTCACCCAAAGTATTCTCTCTCATCAACCTACCGATGACAAGAAAAAATATACAAAAGGAGGATGGCTGAATTCCCTAAGAACTTCGGGTGGCTATACTATGCTCTTTTCATTCCCGTATGCTAATGCTGACTATTTTCTAGCCAAGGGCTCTATGCAAAGTGATTTGATTTTCAAACTGTTGATTAATGAGAGCTAGCCTCCTAGCCAAGTATTTCTTTCTTGACCTCCTTGATGTTGCAACATCTTGATTTCTCTCGCTTGGTGTGCTCAGAGAATCTTTATATGGAACTAGTGTTGCACTACTACTCATCCTCTTCATTTGACATTGTACTATTTTGTTTTTCCCTTTTTTCCTTTTGTCCCTTTTACCCTTTTTCGTTTGTACTAGAAATCCCATTTTTGCATATGCCTTTTTGTAATTTCTTTATTTGTAATGTTGTCCTAGGAAGTTACTATAAATAGTCCCTTCTCCTTATAAGCCGAAATTATCTCACTGGACAAATAGACATTAAATATAATATTCTTGTGAGATACCCCTCTCTAAGTCTATTTTTATAGACTCTTATCTAATCTTATTGAATACTCAAGGTTAGTAGCGGGTGGACCTTGACATTAGCTTGTACGTCGTGTCAAGTGAAGTATCAAGCTGTATTGTGTTCGTAAGTGAGTCATATTCTCTGAGCAGCTGCACGTCAACTACTCTAGTCAATTTATCAACCCATTCACTCTAAGTTTCTTCAATATTTCAAAGCAACCATTAGTTCTAACTTACTACGGTAAGTCCCAATGCTCCTAGGCACATTATATAATCCTAGTATCAAAGCTTGAGGTTACAGTTGAGAGTTTTATGGAGATAATCCCCTCTAGTTTGCTATTCGACATACTCTATTTTCTTTTGGAAGAACAAAGCAAGTTCATAGTTTACAATTCATGTGGTATTTGTGTGTATATAAGGAGTCCTTGTGTAAGGAGTATTTTCTAAAGCTTCATTTTGAGAATGTTGAATCTTAGTGTTTAAGGAGAGATTAATGATACCAAGAGTGATACTCATGGTCATGGTAGAGTTATCCAACAAAAACTACGTACTATTAAGGAGAAGATTCAAGACCTTGCTGCTATTATAGCCAATTTAGTTGTCTCAATATAGAGAGTCTTAGAGACTAAGCCATGTGAGAGAGTTATTGAATAGGGATGAGAAATGAGGGTAGGTCAATAAGGCAAATGAATGAACGTGCACCAAAAGTTTTTCCTGTGAACCAAATACCACCCTATCATATTGATAGAGTCTTGAGAAGAAGATTAGAGTTAGATGAGGTGGAAGAATATGAAGAAGAAGAGGAGCAGTATATTGGAGTTGACGAGCGTGAGCTTAGAGCACTTAGGGGAGCCGAACACCTCAAAGTATAGATTCTAAGCTTCAACAGGTTTAATAGTGTTGACAACTACTTGGATTGGGAGGAGAAGATCAAACAAATATTCAACTTTTATAATTATGAGGATGCTATTCATATTTGAGTGGCTGCATTGAAATTTTGTAGATATGCAACAATTTGGTGGAAAAAGTTGTAGAATGTCTACTTAAGAGCCAAATGAGAAGTCTTGAGGAATAGGTTCGTTCTCGAACACTACAAGCAAGATACTTTCAGACGTCTCCAAGACTTGAGACAAGGTAGCAGATCAATGGATGACTATGTCCAAGAGTTTTAGTTACTCATGATCCGATGTGATGCTGATGAACTCAAGATAGGAACTATAGCAAGGTTCATTTCTAGGCTGAGAACTAAAATAGGTCATATTATGGAATTACAGAGACTAGGGAGTTTAGATGAGACCATTCGAGTAGCAAAAAGGGTTAAGAGGTAGAGGTAGAGCCAACCAAGCTGACCAAGATTGCTAAGCTAAAGTAACATGTCGAGTTGATCAGATTGTGGCCATGCACCAAACAATTCTAAAGTAGATCTCCAAAGGCTAGTGTCGAGCCAATCAAAAGAAGGCTGAGGTAAGGGTAGGGCCAAGGAACTTGAGCTTTGAAGAGACCAAGGTCAGAGCTTAAGAAGAGAGACCTGAGAAATCAAATGTTTTAAATGTCTCAGTTATGGATACATAGCTAATCAATGTCAGAACCGCCAAGTCATGATTGTAAAGGGAGACAAGCCTCAGTTTGAAGTAGTGAGTGTAAGTGAAGGAGAAGAAGAGATGGGAGTTGAATAGATTCTAGAAGAATATCAAGAAGACCCCAATGCTTAGACACTCCCTGTAGGCAGTGCCGAGTACTGTTTTATCATTCATCGATCTCTCAATACTTTTGTGACTAATGAGAATGAGCAAAAGGAGAACCTCTTTCATACAAATTGCCAAGTGAATGGCAAACTATGCACCTTGATCATTGACGGAGGGAGCTATACCAATGTCATAGCACAAAGAATAGTTAAGGCCATGAAATTACCAACCCTTCTACACCCTAAGCCATACAAGATTCACTAGTTGAACGAGAAAGGATAGTTACACTTTGCCGAGCAAGTTAGAGTACCAATTACCATTAATGATAGGTATAAAGATGAGGTGTTGTGTGATGTCCTTCCTATGTGTACTTCTTACATATTACTTGACTGACCATGGCTATTTGACTTGAGAGTATTACACGATGGGTATAGGAACACCTATTTGTTCTAGAAGGATGGGAAGTAAATTATATTGAAACCTATGAGTCCTAAGAAAGTGTAAGAAGCCCAAGAGAAGGTTGCTAGATCACTACAGCAGAAATCTTTAGTGATTTCTCGAGCTCAGTTTATTTGAGAAGTCGAAGTTGAGGCCAAGGACTATGTGCTCCTTTTAGTCAAGAGACTCTTAAAGGTGAGAGAAACCAAGAGCTTACCTGCCAAGGTACAGCAGCTACTTCAAGACCATGCTGACTTATTTCCTACCGAGATGCCGAAAGGTTTACCTCCCTTAAGAGGCATTGAGCATTGCAACAACCTCTAGCCTGGAGCTACCTTATCAAACCGACTCGCTTATAGGCTCAATCTTAAGCAAGCAACCAAGCTGAAGCAACAAGTGGATGAGTTGGTAAACCACAGATATGTTTAAGAGAGTATGAGCTCTTATGTCATACTAACCTTACTTATACTAAAGAAAGATGGGTCATAGAGAATGTGCATTGATAATCGTGCCATCAATAAAATTACTGTTAAGTACCGATATCCAATCCTACAGTTGGATGATATGCTTGATGAGTTGCATGGTGCCAGCATCTTTACAAATATAAACCTGAAGAGTGGCTACCACCAAATACAAATGAGACCAAGATATGAATAGAAGATGGTTTTCAAGACAAGGGATGGTTTATTCAAATGGATAGTGATGCTGTTTGGTTTAACTAATGCGCCGAGTATATTTATGTGGCTAATGAATCATGTGCTTAGAACATTAATTGGCAAATGTGTTGTGGTTTACTTTGATGACATTCTCATCTACAGTATTGACCTCATCGCCCATGTTGAGCATTCAAGATCGGTGTTTAACATCTTCCGTGTCAAAAGATTATTCAACAATCTGAGGAAATGTATGTTCTATCAAAGCAAGGTTGTATTCTTAGGATATGTTGTTTTAAGGAAGTGAGTTCTAGTTGACGATGAGAAAGTCAAAGATACTCTTAAGTGACCTACGCTAACTAGTGCTGCTAAAGTCAAGAGCTTCTATGGTCTAGCTTTGTTCTATCGAAGATTCATTCGGAACTTCGGTTCCATAACTATGCCTTTAACCGAATTGACTAGGAAGAATACTATGTTTAGATGGTCGAAGAAAGCTTAGAAAGGTTTTAAGGATGTAAAATCTAAACTAATGTCTACCCTAATACTTGCCCTACTAGATTTCAAGAAGGTTTTTGAGGTTGAATGTGATGAGTTAGGAGTTAGCATTGGTGTTGTCCTTATCCAGGAACACCGACCCATTGCTTACTTTGGTTAGAAACTCAAAGGAGCTACCTTAAACTACTCTGCCTATGACAAGGAGTTCTATGCCCTTATCCGAACACTATAGAACTCACAACATTACTTATTACCAAGAGAATTCAGTATCTACTCCAATCATGAGTCTCTTAAGCACCTTTGAGGACAATAGAAGCTTTCTCAATGTCACGCTAAATGGGTTAAGTTCTTAAAGACCTTTTAGTATGTCATCAGATATAAGAAGGGGAGTACCAACACCAAGGCTACTGCTCTTTCTCATCTTCATGCCCTCGTCACAACATTGCAAGCTAAAGTGTTTAGATTTGGCACTTTACTTAAACAGTATGAGCATATCTGCATTTTGGACCCTTAGTGGCCAAGTGTAATATTAGAGGAGCTACAGAAGGGTTCTACTTGAATTAGGGGTTCCTGATGAAAGGCAAGTAGGTTTGTGTACCGAATGGTTCAATAAAAGAGCTATTCGTCCAAGAAGCTCATGCCGAAGGTTAGCCGGCTATTTTGGGGAAAAGAGGATGATTGAGATATTGAAGGAATATTTCTACTAACTTGAGATGATGAAAGATGTGTACCGAGTACTTAAGAGGTGCGAAGTACGTAAACATGCAAAGGGAAGGAGAGAGCCTTATAGAGAGTACACACCCATGCCTATCTCAGAGCGGTCGTAAACTGATCTAAGCATAGATTTCATGCTCGACCTTCCTTGAACGCCAAGAAGACATAACTCAGTCATGATAGTAGTCGATCGGTTCAACAAGATAGGTCACTTCATTCCCTACCACAGAACTAATGATGCTTTATTCGTCACTAACCTCTTTTTGTAGGAAATCGTGCAACTACACAGAGTACTGAGGAGTATTGTGTCCGACTGTGACTCAAAGTTCACAAGCTTCTTTTGGAAGACCCTATGGAAGAAACTCAGCACTAAGCTCATGTTTAGTACTTCTTGTTACCCCCAAATAGATGGCCAAATTGAAGTTGTGAACAGAACCGTCGGCAACCTCTTATAAGTAGCTATTGAGAAGAATTTACATACCCTTGGAGAGCTCATCTAGATCCATCTTAGCAAGGAACACTTCCCAAGTAAGAGGACGAATGAACAAACTATGTCCTAGAGTTGATGGACTTTACAAGATCCTTAGGCATATTAATGATAACGTCTATGAGGTTGAGCTACTCAAAGGGTACGACATATCTACCACATTCAATGTCGTCAACCTGAATCCTGATGTGCTAGATGACAAGAAAGACCATGATTTGAGAGAAAATCTCCAACAACCTCGAGCAATTGATGGGTTACTAACCATTGGCCTAATCACTCGTACCTACCTCAAAAGCCTCCAATCCCTTACTCAAAGAGTTCTCTCTCGTCAACTTGCCAATGACGAGAAACAATATATGGAAGGAAGATGGTTGAAATCTCTAAGAGCTTCGAGTGGTTATATTATGCTCTGTTCATTCTTGTGTGCCGATGCTAACTATTTTCCAACCAAGGGCTCTATTTCAAGTGATTTGACTTTCAACCACCAAAAGTCTCCTACTGAGTAATGAGAGCTAGCCTCCTAGCTAAGTATTTCTTTCTTAGCCTCTTTCTAACTCTCACGACATCCCTTCTTGTCTTAGCTTCCTTGATGACGCAACATCTTGATTCCTCTCGCTTACTATGCTAAGAGAATCTTTGTATGGAACTAATGTTGCATTGCCACCTATCCTCTTCATCTGACATTGTACTATTTTTCTTTTTCCCTTTTTACCTTTTACCCTTTTTTGTATATACTAGAAATCTCCTTTTTGCATATGCCTTCTTGTAATTTCTTTATTTGTAATGTTGCCCTAGGGACTTACTATAAATAGTCCCTTCTCCTTGTAAGCTAGAATTATCTCACTGGACAAATAGACATTGAATATACTATTCTTGTGAGACACCCCTCTCTAAGTCTATTTTTATACACTTTTATCTAATTTTGCCTAGTAACTCAAGATTAATGGTGAGTGGACCTTGACATTAGCATGTGCATCATATCAAGTGAAATGTTAAGCTATGTTATGTTTGTAGGTAGGTCATATCATTTGAGCAGCTTCATGTCAACTACTCTAGTCAATTTGTTAACCCATTTACTCTAAGTTTCTTCGATATTTCGAAGGACCCATTGGTTCTAACCTGCTACAGTAAGTCCTAGTGATAACTGAACTCCTAAGCACATCAGAGTATTTTGTTTATTGCCATTTAATAACTTAAGGTTTCTGAATAGCTCGTCGTCTGTTAGTTAGACTTATTGCATAGTCCCATCGCTAATTGACAACTTAGGGCTTTCAAGAAGCTCCTTGTCTATTCATTAGACTTAAAGCATTATGTTCATCACCAATTAATGGCTTAGAGCTTCTAGATGGCTTATTGTCCATTTATTAAACTTAGAGCGTTATGTTTATCGTCGATTGATGACTTAGAGCTTTTCAAATAGCTGATTGTCCTTTATTAGGTGTTATACCAATTATGCCTATCACTTTTACAAGAGTTTAAGGCTTTATGTCTCATCATCCTTTCTTAGGCCTTAGAGATCTAAGGATATCTTTTTCCCATCGTCCATCAAATATAAGACTTAGGGATTATGATTTGCTCATCACCCATAATACTTAGGGTGTAGAGCTTTTAAGGAATAGCTCGTTAATAGATTATGTTTGCATGGGCTTAAGGCAAAGGGAGTTTATCTAGCCTTAGTTTATCTTTGAGTTCTCATTCTAATCTCGAGAGGATGTAAAAAAAACCTACTAAGAATTGAATAAATCGTTATAAGTGCCAAATAGTCAACACTCTTCATTATTAAGCTTGTCGAAGTTCAGATCATAGAGCATCACATAGATAGATAATACATCATCATCCATGAATCAAGTGTGAATATTAACAATTGATTCATGAGGCACAATATAAAGCACATGTTTTAAAAATAAATGATCAAATGGATCACAATAACAATAGAGAAGTTTTACTCATCTTTTCTTTATGAGGATCAGCATATGAGTAATACACGAAGCATAGTAGCTTTGGTGCTATATGCTTAGAATTACTGCTTAGTAATTATAGGCTATGAGCTTTAATTGGTGTATATAACTTAGTCAACGATTGTGATAATTCACTATTATGCTCGATGGGGTTGCTATGCTATGAGTGGCTCAAATGTTGTCCTAAAGGGTTCTCTTAGGAAAGATAAAAAAGGACATATATGTTCCTTAATTCAAATGGGACTCTCATACATATGCTACAGTTCGTGTTCTAAAGGGAAGGAGAGGTGTTTAACTTTGGGCTTAATGTGAAGTAAGAGGCATCAGCAAGTAGTTTATTCGTAGGGTAGTTATTCTCTCAAGGCGAGGTTGTCTTCTCATGAGAAATTGATCGAAAGCTAATGCTACTCTTCTGATGATGGTTATGGTGAGTTGAAACCAATTGAGAAGTTAGATCTTCTAATCATATGGAGGATGGTGAGATTGCTAATCAACACTCCTAAAGCTGAAAAGGCTTAAAACGGTCCTAGGAAGAAAGGGAGGAAAGAGGTTAGCTCACCCTTCGTAATCCAAGTAAATATGATGAGGCAAAAGAAGGTTAAGCACTCCACAGGCACATAAGGAGGGGCTTAACCTTCCTCCATGACAAGTGGTATCAAAGCTTAAAGTTCCAACCAAAAAAAGCAACCTAAATACTACCCGATGTGCTTAATGAAAAGGGTAGTTCTTGTTGACAATTGAGCTTATGTGGATGAAGCTTGAGGGAAGGAGTAGCCACTAAATGGAGGAAATTATTTTCAAGATGGGGTAGCTATGTCATGAGCTGCCTTGTAACAAGACATTGCTCGAATATTGAGAAAAATAAAATGTACTTCAAAGGGAAAATCCCTACCATTGAGCCACTTAGTAAGAGGTGACCTCAGAGGATAAGAGAGAAGGGTGAAGATGTGAGGGAAGCCTGTAAAAGCTTGAGTCTTGGGATAGGTGATCTTAGGTAAAGCTAGACAACGAGTGGACAAAGGTTGGTAATCTTAAGAAAATAAAATAAGCTTAAATGGCAAAACCTTCCATTAGGCCACTCAATAAGAGACAACCTTAGTAGGCGAGAGGAGATGATGTGAACCACTCAATAAGAACCTTTCATAAGGTTGGTCACTCAGTAGGTCTAAACTAATCAAAAGCTTGAAAAGCGGTGATGGGGAATGTACAAAAGGGTGAATAAAAAGTAAGCAAAACCCACGAACTGCTTTAAAAGACATGACGCACCAATGGAACTTCCAAGAACTCACGGCACAACTCAATATGGCATACGAATTGGTTTGATGAGATTACTCACCACCTGACCTGGCTTAAGGGTTAGGATAAGAGTGAAATGGAAGCAAATAATTAATGTTTACGAGAGGAAGGATATTCAGTCTATTGATGATAATCTAATGTTTCAAACTACAAGTACAAGGGTATTTATACTCGATAAGTTAAAACAACTTGCCTAAAAGGGGAAAAGACAAAAAGAGTATTTCCCAAATGAAGTAATGTATAAGAATATAAAGGGTAAAAATGAATATTCAAGAAAAACAATAATTAGTGTAATAGTTTCTACATGTGGTGGAGGTGCATTGGTAAGGCCGTTGGAGGACGCAAACAAAGAAGTACGATTAGTTTACTTATCCGAGCCGAGTTGATTAAAGATTAGTTCAGTCTCTCTCTTTACTTCTCGACAAAGATGATACCGAGCAACTGGTCGGCTTAAACGTGAATGAGTAAGAGTGCAAGGTTTGGTTGTCATCTTGGCATTCTACAATTTGGCATAAAACCTTTGAGAAGCGGGAAATCATACAACTCGGCATGCAGAGTTGATCGATAAGGAGATACTCGGCTTTGATAGGACTTGGTTAGAGCAAGAGGATTCACCTTGCCATTCCCTTTGGCCCTCGAGCTTAACTACGTATTAAAGGCCCTGTAGACTGATTTTAATCATTCCCTCCTAGTTGATTTGGATTTAGAATCAAATCCAAATGGTCTTCGATTAGTTCTCCATCAAGGTGATATGGATAGAGGTCAACAATGTTAAAGGTGTCAAAAACTCCATAATCTTCAAGCAGCTCTAACCTATAGGCATTGTCATTGATTTTTTAAGGGATTTTAAAAGGTCCCTTAACTCTCACAAATAGCTTGTTCCTCCTCTTGCTAGGAAAACTTTCCTTACTAAGGTACAGCCACACTAAGTCTCTTAGTTAGAATTTTTTAGCCATCCTACCCTTGGCCTTCTTTCGCATTCTTTTGGTGACTTGGTCAATCTATAAAGTGACTTTATTGTAGATGTGTTAAAGGTACTATACTCGAGCTCTCACGTTAGGGTCTTCTTGCTTGGGCTTAAGTACAGGGGTGTAATCGAGAGGTAACTCGGGATTGAAACCATAGACAACTTCGAAAGGGGTCTGCTTAGTAGCACCATGTACAGTTTAGTTGTAAGCAAATTTAACCACTGGCAAGTAGACGTCCCAATTAACCAAGTTCTTACCTACTGCAGCTTGAAATAGTGATCTTAAAGTATGTTTGACTACTTCTGTTTAGCCATCTATTTGGAGGTGACAGGAAGTACTAAATAGTAGTTTGGTCCCCATTCATCACTAGAGAGTTCACCATAAATGACTCAAGAACTTTAGATCTCTGTCAAATACTATACCTCTTAGCATGCCATGTAACCTAACAATTTCCTATAAGAAAAGAGAAGCAATAGTCAAAGCATCATTAGGTTTGGAGTAGTGCACAAAGTGTACCATCTTGCTAAACCTATCCATAACGACTATCATAGAATCTTTGCCTTAGGTAGTCTATAGTAATTTGAAAATAAAGTCTATACTCAACTTAGTTTATGGTCTCATCAAAACGAGTAAAGGCGTTACCTTCCCTTGTTCGGCTAAACATTTAGCCCTCTTATACATAGCAAAAACTTCAAAAACTCAATGCATATCTCACCTCATTCTCAGCCAAAAGAAACGACCATTCAATAGTTTATAAGTCCTTCTCTCCCTAAAATGCCTAAAGAGTCCTCCACTATGGGCTTCCTTGATCAGTAATTCCCGTAAGGAACAGGTTAGCATACACAATTTCCTTACTCGAAATAAGTACCTATCTTCCACATGATACTTGTCTACTATCCTTCCATCAACACAAAGTGAAAGTATGGGTCCGAAGAGTGGATCCCTAGAGTACTACTCTTTAATGCTTGTAAACCTAAACAATTTGGTCTGTAGTTTATTCAAGAGTACATGCCTTCTCAAAAGAGCATTTGCAAACCATGTTGCTCTTTCCTTGCTTATATTTAATTACGAAGTTAAAATCCTTAAGGAATTCAACCCACCTTGCCTACTACTTAAACAACTTCGTTTGACTTTGGAGATACCTCAAAGACTCATGGTTAGTGTTGATGACAAATTCTCTTAACAACAGATGATGCTACCATACTTGTAGTGCTCAAATTAATGCTGAGAGTTCCTTGTCATATATAGAATAGTTTAGTTGAGGTCTCCTAAGCTTCTCGCTATAGTAGGCAATTAGTTAGTTTTCCTGCATTAGGACAATACCTATTCCAATGCCCAATGCATTACATTCTAGCTCAAATATTTTCTCGAAGTTAGGTAGAACTAATATAGGGGTGAAAGTCAACCTTTCCTTTATCTTGACAAAACTTCTCTCCTCCTTTTCTCCCCATCGAAGTCGGTGTTCTTCTTTGTTAGCTTAGTAAGTGGTGTAACAAGAGTGTTGAAATTCCTAGTGAATCTTCTATAAAATGAAGCCAATCCATGGAAACTTCTCACGTAGGCATAAGTAGTAAGAGTTGGCCACTCGAAGATTACTCGGATCTTCTCCTTATCCACTCATAAGCCTCCTCCACTTACTACATAGCCCAAGAATACAACTTGCTCTTAGCAAAAAGAATACTTTTTAAGGTTGCCAAATAATCTCTCGGTACAGAGGATATTCAATATGAGTCAAAAATGTTCATAGTGACTTAGCATGTTGGTACTGTACATAAGGATGTCATCAAAATACACCATGACATACTTCCCCATTAGATGTCTCAGCGTATGGTTCATCAACCTCATAAAAGTGCTTAGGGCATTTAGTAGGCCAAATGGCATGACCATCAACTCATAGAGTCCATGTCGAGTTTTGAACACAGTTTTCTACTAATTTCTTAGCCTCATGCGAATTTGATGATAGCCAGATTTTAGATTAATCTTGTTGAAGATCTTAGCTCTACTCAATTCATCCTACATGTCTTTCAATCTTGAGATAAGATACTTATATTTGATCATGATCTTGTTCATGGCTTGGCAATCAATACACATTCACTAGGTCCTATCCTTTTTTGGTACTAGAAGCATCGGAACAACATAAGGGTTGAGGCCTTTCCTAACATAACCTCTCTTTAGTAGCTCATTGACTTATCATTGAAGCTCAGATGCCTATTCAAGACTTCTCCTATAGGATGGCTTATTCGATAGGGCAACATCGAATATTAAGTCAATACAATGTTCTATGCCTCAGACAAGGGGTAACACTCTGGGTAATACTCTGGGTAACTATTTTAGGAACAGATCGATGCATTTTTCCAGTAACTCTCTTACTTCTACAGGTAGTTCAACCCGCTTCTTCAATTCTAATATATGCTTAACCAACATGAGGGTCAGCTCATCGGCATTGATAGTCTCTTAGAACTTAACCCTACTCATCATTAGAGTCTTCTTTAATCTGCGAGCAAGTTTTGCCTGTAGTTTATTAACTTTACTCGGCAGCATTAGCTTCAGTGTAATCTTTTGGCCATCCTTCTTGAACACATACGTGTTCCTATATCCATCATGGATAACTCTCCTATTGAACAGCCATGGTTAGCTAAGCAATATGTATGAGGTGCACATGGGCAGCACATTATAAAGAATCTCATCAGAGTATTTTCCGATAGTGATCAGTAGTAGTATTTGCCGAGTGACATGTAATGCTCTCTTCTTACTTAGCCAATGCAGTTTGTACGGCTTCAGATGCATAGTAGTTGGTAACTTCAACTTTGTGATCAGATCAACTAATGCCACATTGGTGTAACTTCTACTATCTATAATTAGGGCACGCACCTGACCATTCACCTTACAAGTGATATGAACTAAGTTCTCCCTTTGCTCCTCCTCACGTAAAGGTCCTAAGTTCATTACACGTCAGACAACCAAGATCAACTGATCTAAGTCCTTAGTAAACACATCATCCTTAATCAATTCATTATCATGAGAAACTTCTTTCTCGATAAGGTTTTCCTCCTCAAGTTCCTCACCAGTACTCTCCAGTTCTAACTTCAGGACGTCTCCCTTAATGACCATAGTTCTTCAGTTTAGGTACTAAGTAACCATTTGTCTAAACCTTTAGCACTTAAAGCACTTGATCCAGCTCGTCTTCCTACCAGATCCTTACCCTTTCCCATAGGTTCGGGTCATTACGTCACTATCAAGTCGACCCTTATATTCGACTCGGACATCTATCTTTCAAATCAGTTCGACACTTGGCTAAGCTCAATGACTTCCCTATCTTGGTTGGTTAATCGACAATCTAGTTGGTACTCGACTTCTTTTCTACCTCTCTACTTATTGAGATATTTAAATGGCTTCATCCATTGTGGTGAATTGTTAGAGTTCTACAATGTCTCAAATGTTACCTCTTAATCCAGTAAGGAACCTAAAGCGTAATAGGGGTTCCTCCACTTTACATTGAATCATAATCATTTGCAATTCTTGGACGTATTCATCAATAGATTAGCTTCCTTATCTCAACTCCTGAAGCTGGGTAAAAATATCTTGCAGATATGTATCCAATACAAATCTATTTCTGAGTATTCTCTTCATCTCAGGCCATGTATTAATCTCTTTATATTCTTCTCACCTCCTCATAGTTTGGAAATTCTTCTACCAAATGGTGACATTTTTAGAGAACTCAACAACGGCAGTTCTCACTTTCTCATAATTCTCATATTAGTAATAATCAAACACATGCTCTACCTTCTCTTTCCATTCTAAGTATTCATCTACACTTCTAAACCCATTGAAGCATGAAATCTGAAGCTTCACATGGTCAGAGGCTCTAGGTGCTTACACTCGCTCTTCTTGTTTGTAATACTCTTCCTCATCCTCTTCTCTCATGTCTCCCAAGCCAATCCTTCTCCTTACTCATCTGCCTACTCCTCTACCTCGAACTTATCAAGTTGGGTTATGACCTTTTGTAGGTCAGGCAACTTGTGGGGTATTATGCGTGGTTTTAGTATGTCAATAAGCCAACATATGAACATCTCGAGTTAAATCCACTAATAGGTTACCTACCTCATCAAGTCTCTCATTAGTGCTTCTTAAAGTTCCTTAAGATTGTCAGCTATGGTGGACAACACTACTATTGTCATCTCCAACACCAGCATTAACACTCGGGTTAGTCATTTTCCTTAAAATAAAGTATGAACAGGGTGCTTCAAGAACGAAAAAACTACTACAATCCAAATGAAAACCTCCGCTCTAATACCAAGATGATGCTAACGGTAACTAAGAATAGACAAGACCGATCGTTATATAGGTCTAGGCTTGTCGAAAGCTTGAAAAGGGGTAATGGAGAATGTGCAAAAGGGTGAATGAAAAGTAAACAAAACCCACTAATCGTTCCAAATGATATAACGCACCAATGGAACTTTTAAGGACTTACGGCACAACTCGATATGACTCACAAATTAGTCTAATGAGGTTACTTGTCACCTAACCTTGCTTAAAGGTTAGGAAAGAGTGAAATGGAAGTAAACAATCAATGTTTACGAGAGGAAAGATATTTGGTCTATTGATGATAATTTGATGTTTTCGGCTACAAGTACAAAGTTATTTATACTCGATAAGTTAGGGCAACTTACCTAAAAAGGGAAAAGACAAAAAAGGTATTTCCCAAAAGAAGTAATGTACAAGAATACAAAGGGTAAAAATGAATATTTAAGAAAAACAATAATTAGTGTAATAGATTCTACACGTAGTCTAGTATACATGGCAAAGGTGCATTGTAAGGCCATTAGAGGATGCAGATAAAGAAGTATAATCGGTTTGCTTGTCCAAGAAGGGGTGACTGAAGATTAGTTTGGTCTCTCTCTCAGCTTCTCAACAAGGATGATGCCAAGCAACTGGTCATCTCGGATGTGAGTAAGTAAAAGTGCATAGTTTGGCTATCATCTTGACATTTTACAATTTGACATAAAACCTTCGAGACGTAGGTCGTCATATGACTCAGCATGCAGAGTTGATCGGCAAGGAAATACTCAGCTTTAGTAGGAGTCAGTTAGAGTAGGAGAATTCGCCTTACCATTCCCTATAGCCCTCAGGTTTGGCTACATATTAAAGGCCCAATAGATTGATTCCTATCAAGAGAGGGTGAAGGCGACCTAATGCCTATGGAAGCCTTAAATTCCTAGTGAAGATGGTCTTGGCATAGAGTTAGGCAATGGAGGAATAAGGTCGGTGATTTTAAGGGGAAGGTTAGTAGTGAAGTATAGGCCCCATGACGAAGGCATTATAGATTTTAGTAGGAGAAAATGTCACAATCTGTATTCTAAAGAGAAGTAAGGATGTTCAACTTGAGGCCTAAAGTGAAGTGAATGGCATTAGCTGGAGGTTTGTTCATGGGACTGGGTGTCTTCTCCAGGTGAGTTGTCATCCCATGTGCAAATTGGTTAAGAGCTGATGTGGCTCTTTAGATAATGGCTATGACAAGTCAAAATTAGTTGAGATGTTGAGCCTCCTAATCATGTGGAGGACAGTAACAATGCTACTTAGCATTCGTAAAGATAAAAGGGCTTAGAATAGTTTTGTGTAAATAAGAAGGGAAAAGGTTGGCTCGCCTTTAGTAATCCAAGTAAACATGATGAGGTAAAGAGGGTTAAGCATCATATGGGTAC
Organism: Lumnitzera littorea; assembly: GCA_024138015.1. Lineage (NCBI taxonomy): Eukaryota > Viridiplantae > Streptophyta > Magnoliopsida > Myrtales > Combretaceae > Lumnitzera > Lumnitzera littorea. The sequence goes on along the minus strand of JAMXBB010000003.1, from coordinate 74,506,698 downwards.
ATAAGGAAGGGATGAAACTTACATCCAATGACAAGTGGTATCAGAGTGCAAAAGTTCTAGCCCAGATGAACAACTTAAATTTTCCTTGATTTGCTTAATGAAAAGGGTAGTTTTTATTGATAACTTAGCTCATGTAGATAAAGCTCCCTGAAAGAAGTGGCCATCGAATGGAGGGCATCGTTGTCAAAGGGAGCAGTAGTGTCATGAGTTGCATTGTAACAAGATTCTACCTTAATCCTAAGAAAATCAAATGTACTTTGATGTGCAAGCCCTATCGTTGGGCCACTTAGTAAGAGGCGATCTTGGAGGACAAAAGGAGAGGGTTAGGGTGTGAGGAAAGCCCATGGAAACCTTAAGACCTGGCAGAGGTGATCTTAGGTGGAGCTGGATAACAAGTGGAGAAGGGTCGGTGGTCTTGAGAAAATAAAATGAGCTTAAAGCATAGATCTTACCATTAGGCCACTTAACAAGAGACGATCTTAGAGAACAAGTAGGGAAGGTGATGCCTGTAGAAGCCTTGAAGTCTTAGTAGAGATAATCTTAATATGGAGTAAAGTAATAGAAGAATAGAGTCAATGATCTTAAGGAGATGGGTAGTGGTGAAGTATTGGCCTTACGACGAAAGCATTATGGATTTAGGTGAGGGAGAATATCACGGTCCATATTATGAAGGGAAATGACAGTATTCAACTTGAAGCTTAATGTGAAGTAAATAGCATCAACAAGTGGTTCATTTATAAGGTGAGGTTTCTTTTAAGGTAAGGTTTGCCTCTTATGAGCAAACTAGTCAGGAGTTAATGCTACTCTCCTAGTGATGGCTATGGTAAGCCCAAACCAGTTGAGAACTTGGACCTCCTAATCATATGAAGGACAATGACAATGGCAATTAGCACTCTTAAAGCTAAAAGGGTTTGAAATAGATTTTGGAAGACATGAATAAATAAGGTTGGCTTGCCCTCCATAATCTAAGTAAATATGGTGAGATAGGAGGGACAAGCGCTATACAAATACATAAAGAGAGGGTTAACCTTCACTCCAATGACACGTATCTCTATAAAGAATGGAATAACAACTCAATAATTTTGTCACATGATTATCCATCATAGACTTGAAATTACCGACCATATAAGTTGCTATTGCTTGTATCATCGGGTTGATAATTATGTTAGATAAGAAAGCTGAAGCTTGTCCCATTTTCGGACGTCTGCCACTTCAATAGAGGGATAGGCTCTCAATGTATGGCTGGTCACCATCCACTTGTTATTGAGTTGCTCAGATTGGAATTCGGTCGTTTTAATAAGAAAGAGGGTCTACTCGGCTTCAAGCTTACGAGGTTCGGCCTTGCTATTATCCTATGCCCACGTGCTACTTCGTTAGACAGCCAAGGAGATTGGATTTGTTGCAGCTCGACACGGCCTTGAGCAGTTGGGCCGTACAGAGATCAGCCGAGGGACAGCTTAGCTTGAACATCAGCTTGTGACAGCTGTGGTTGCAATTCTCGTTCCCAACTTGGGATGCTTACATGTGTCCTAAAATTTGCAGACTTACTTGGGCATGAGTGAATAGCTCGACCAACAATGGTAACCACGGTTCGCCCTCGTTCAAGGAACTAATAGACCTGCTTTCATACACCACGAGACAGCTCAGAGTTCAGGGATATTAGAGAGCCGTTCAGCTTTCTTTTATCGTAGAACTTACAGATGTTATCAATTGATGTAAATATTCAGCAGAATGCAAAATAATGTTGACCACATCACCAGGATTACAAGAAAGCCGAGTGGCTCATGCTAACAAAAACAATCTTTGCATTAAAATTTCATGCGTAGAGTGTTGCTCTTTGTACAATCACCCAATCAGGAAATTGCACAGTAAAACCTGATTTTTTCTAACCAAAGTCATTGCATCTGCCGACTGTACATCAAGGGATGACGAGTTAAGACTGTCCATCAGACACTGCAGCATGCTTACCGTGTTGTTCATCATCTGAAATTTCTCTCTCCCTGTAATTACTGTCCAATTCAGCAGCTTTTATATGTAACTGCAGCATAATCTTATCTCTCTCTGCCTCCACATGAGCTATGGTATCAATTTTGCCAATAATAGAGGAAGACCTCAATTCGAAAGCACCAGTATATTCTGGCGTCTTGACTCTGGTTACATCCCCGATATCCTTCACCTTGGATCTAGAAGACTTCATAAAGTAAGTATTGATACAAAACTCTACACCTCAAAGTAATGCATCTATGGAAGCATCATGACCTTCAGGAATAATCTGAGGCTGCAATTGCAAATATGAAGCCAATCGCTGAAACTCAGAAGCCCCGAGCTCAGTCTCTAGAGTTAACACGTCGAAAATAATCTGCTTGCAAGTCGAAATACTCGGCAGTAAAATCAACATCTACTGCTACATTTTCCTCAAGCTGGCTTTTACTAGCGCGTTTACGTTCTGAATCAACATCAACTGAACTAGCATTTGATGCATTTTCACCAAGAATAGCTGATACATTTGTCAATAGCGAACTCCGAGTATTCCCAGTGGCTGAAAAAGAAATAGAACACGGGGGAGAAATCACAAGGAGAAAAGAAAAAAACATTGATATATTACGCATGGTCTATGGCATTTGCTTCAAATGACTTGCTTTTTCATTTAGTCACGGACCTCGGACTTTTAACAGATCTACACAAAATCTCAGTGGAAATGGAGCTCAGAGATCGAAGTCAAAGCACGCAGTTTTGCCAATGGATAGCTCGGACAATTTGCGAGAACGTATTGTGCTCAGTAGGACAACTAGGATAGATCAGCCATGAAAAAGCTTGGCTATGAAAGAGCTCGGGTTGCTATACGAAAGGAGGATCGGCCTCTTCAATTGCCGCTTAATTCGGCCTACTTCAGCTATTCAACGCAGGTCGGCACTTTGGACCTCGGTTGTTGCATTTTGAGTGCACGGTCCAGGTGCATATTAGTTCGGAATGCTCACCTACTGATCAGCAACGAGCTCAGATCTTGCCGCAGCTACTTGTAATTAATCGGAGCTCAAGCTTAGGCGTGCTGCAGCAGCTCGGACTAGTTGCTGGTGCTCGCCTATATTCTTGATGGGTCTGATCAACTGTTGTTGGTCTTCGGCATGGTGGACAGCTCAGATATGTAAAGCTGCAACTTGCCATCTACGTGGAGTTAGGCACTTGCTGTAAGGTGAACTTTGACAGGAGCTGGGTCTTAGAGCTATTTAATTTCGCAAGACTATTTGTAGAGGAGCTCGGCTTGGGATTTGTGGCTTAAATGCATGCGTAAAATGTTACAAGGCCTTCCTCCCCTTCCCACTGCCACATTCAACAACTAGAAACTGGGCATGAAAGTATGCCTCCATGGCCTGATTATCAATAAATAAGATATTGAATGATCTTTATGTCAGGATCCTTTTTTGTAACATACTTGTACTAGTAAGAGGTTATTCTTTTGTACATTAGTAACATATAGCCTTATTATTATTAAAAATTTCCATTTTTAGAAAGTGGTGTCATTTCATCAGTTTTAATATATCCTCCTATCAGGCTCAAAAATATCCGTAAAGCTCTTTACGAGAATGTGAGTACTCTTCTGAATTGAATCTCTTACTTACTACATTAGTTGATCACAACCGATGACACCTGTTACATACATATTACCCTCATGTATACACATTATAGCCTTGTATTACTGTCAGAATTAATAAAAGTATACTATTCATTTTTCCATTCGTACCCATGTCCTTTATATTACTATTAGTTTTCCTCCTTATCTATGCTGCTTATAGGTTTTGGTATTGTTGGCCAATATTGCGTATGAATTAGGCTTATTTACTATTACAAAGGTAGGATAGAAAGCGTCGCATAGTCCGTTTGTATGCTAGAAAAAGCCCTAGACCATGATAGTTAGTATTAGAGCCTAGGTTATTCCAGTGATAATGACCATGACATGACAAGAGGAAATGTGTAGAAGGCTAGATAGCTTGAAGGAAATCCATAACGGATTGTCCAAGCAGATAGATGATTTAGTCGCATTGTCGATAAGAGTAACTTAAGTTGAGGCCAATCATCAGGAAATGAATGCTAAGATGACCAAGATAGTTGAGAAATTCAATGTTACAATGTAAACACTTAGAGAGGAAATGTACATAACGATCGATGAGGCAAGACGACAATTAGAAACTCAAGTGGAAGACTTGAGAAAACAGATTATTATTTGTGCCTCGACTGAGACTATTGAGGAGTTGAAGGCACAAGTAGCTATTTCGACTCAGGCTGTAGGGAATGCTCCTACCCTTGCCCCCGCCCTCACCCCTGGCCTTGCCCCCATACATGTTCCTACTCATGCAGCACATCTGAAGATGCTTAAACCTAAGGCATTCACTAGCGTAAGGGATGCCAAGTTGTTGGAGAACTTTCTATTTGATATAGAGTAATATTATGCCGTTGTAGGGACAAATGATGAGAGAACAAAGGTCACTATGGCTACAATATAATTAACTAGTGATGCCAAGCTGTGGTGGTGCACTAAGTATGAGGAAATCCAAAATGGCAACACTCATGTCGATACATAAGTAGAGTTGCAGGTTGTCACGCCCCGAAGCGGCAAAATCATAATAGCCTCGCCGTATAAACCATCATAAGATAAAAGTTGGCCTTACAACCGCTATTTTAGACTCGATCTACACAAGACGTCCACGACTAACCCACTTTGAAATAAACAATTTGTAATTTAAATAAATCATTTACCTATAAAAGTGAGGAATTATATATATATGCTATAATTCAATTATTGCAATTAAAGTTTACAATATTTCTCTGTAATATATTTCCTAGTTATTACATCATTCGGAAATAAAAAATAATTCTAAAATAAAAACTTAGACCTTAAAAATATGTGTTTATTCTTCAATGTTTTTCCTCACTTCCTAGAATCCAGCAGTTACTAGCTTCAGAGTAGTTGTTTGCTGCTTCTTAGCCTGCTGCTTCTTAGCCAGCACCTGCACGATGTCTATAGGGATATGAGCAACCACAGCTCAGTAAGTTAGGATGGAGGACTTAAAACTATACCATAAACACAACAAGATTTTCAATCAACTTATTAGGTACAATGTATGTGTAAGCAAATGCCATCGCACGACGTTGTTCGGCCCATCGTGAGATTAGAGAAATTACGCCCGCTCTAATCCAGGTTGAAGAGTTGCCATTAATGTAACAACTCACGACCAAACCCAGGCTTGTTCAATGGAGGCCTCGCTCCTCCCGCGACTACCTTCGAACCACTAACTTCACCCTCTCCATGACCTCCTCTCCTATCACTTAGTTTGGCTAAGGATGAAGAAGGGACCATTATGCAATCCTACGCTATCCCTTTTGAAGGGGTCAATATTTGGCCGAAAAGTCCTAAGTTCCCCTAACAGGTTGCCATGCATGTCCGATTATGATTACTGGTCGTATATTTGATTAAGTCTAGTTTAGGGTGATCAATCATACAATACATGCCTGAGCAACAAACAGAATTATAGCATCACCCATAATCAAGCACATGCACATATGCACACATCCAACGATCTAACAAGCACAACCAAGCATAATCTTAAGCCTCCAAAATACAGCATCGTATTAACCCCAACTTACCTCAACTCCTCGCTCACTTACTCAAGGTCCGACTTGCTCAGGCCATCGCCGATCATCCCTATAATACAAACGTGGTTTCAGTTTTTCATATAATTATTATAGGTTCATTTTATCCTATGACGCTTATTGTTATGTTTTGTTTAGGGTTTAATATGCCTAATTATCTAGATCTTAAATCTTTTACAATTATTATAGGTTTGGGATTAGGTTCGGGTTCGGTTTCCACATTGATTTCTAAATTAGGTTCTAGTTCAATTTCTAAGTAGTGTTTTATACTCTAACCCTAGAAATTCGTTTCAACCCATAATGTGAAATTAATCACATTACTTCCCGATCTCCTAAATACCATCATTACCCCTAGTCAGTATTTATTTTACCCGGTATACTTAAATCCGTATTAGTGTACTGAATTCACTCCTAATGTGAGAAATTTTTACATTTTTCATATAATTACATAAATTCAAGTCTTCTATCGGTTTTATTATATATCCTTATTATTTATATAATATCAATTTTCATCCTAGTATTTTCTATTTATTGTATTTCCAATAATTACATATTATGTATTATTACCTATTATGTATATAATACACTTCTAATATTTCTATTACTCTAATTATCATCTCTAAACATTAATCATAATTTCAAAATTTCTAAATTCATCTTAAATCAGGTTTTACTCTAAATTTCCTTAATTTATAAAATTAACTATTTTCCCTATTACTCATTTACTACATAATTAACCTAATAATTACATCTAACACCCTAAATGCTACAAGTATCATACTCCATCAAATTTCAACATCCTAAAACGTATACTTATTCACTAAATCAGTAATTAACCATTTAATTACTTAATTAACCCTAAATTATCCATTTTATGCCTCATTTTAGGGCCTAAAAATTATCCAAAATTTTTTAAATTTGATTTTTGAAAACGGGCTTCATAGCACTATTCTATATCATCTAAGTAATCTACACAAAAATTTTGGGCTCAAAACTACGCTCCTAAGATCATTTATTTCTAAACCGAAATATGCTTGGTTTTATATGATTTCTTAAGGACTATATATTATGAGACATATTTTCATTAAAATAATATTTTTCCTAAAAACTACATACAAAAATATTTCAGAATAACAAAATTCATAATTTTCTAAGAATATTTACTATTTTTAACAAAATTACATAAAATCGGGCTAAAAATCGAACTCACCGATCTGGGTGACTCTGGCCACCGTCGGCAGCCATGGCCTTGTCGGCCGGTCTGGGCGCTGCCACCACCGTGTGGTGGTGGTGGCCGTCCACTCCCAGCTACTTGTCTGGTGTGGGTTCCCTTTAAAGGCCCTAATTGCACAGTTTTTCTTATTTTTTTTCTAACTCGAATTTTTCTCTCAATTTTCGCCTCTTCCTAATTTTCTCTGATTTCTAACTGTCCAAATGAGCTTTTGAATTTTTTTCCTTATTTATAGAGCTTTAGGGAATTTATTGTGCATTAAATTAGACAAGATAATTGCCTTATCCCTTAATTTTTTGCTTTTGTGTTGTCTTAATTTAATTGGCCAATTTTGTTCTTATTTTTCCTAACTGCCACGACCCAATTCTAGATTATTCCTAATTTTTCTTGATTTTTCCTTAATTAATTATGAATTTTCTTTAATTATTTAGTAGTATTTTAGCACATTTCGCGTATTTTAAGTAATTACGCGTATTTTAAGTAATTACGTGTATTTATACCTACATGTAAATTCATATATAGTACAAATAAATATTTCTAAATATTATTTAGGTCATTTTATGATTTTTAGTATACATATAATTTATCTCTAACGATTCGTTAATTATCGAAATGCATTTTACGTATTTTCGATAAATAATGAGTTATATACTTAAAATTTGGAATTTTTATAGTCTTTTATTTTATTGCTTATTTTCTTAAATGCAAACTTACGGGGTTATTTTTTTTAATATTTCTAGCTTTACTTTATAATTTAAGCTTGATCGGATCTTTCAACCAATCGAAACCTTAAGGGACTAGTTGTGGAGCTTACACAGGTTGAGTTATGAACTCAGTTTTTCCTTGAGAATATGGAGTACAATACTCAAAAGAAGTTGAGGGAACTTCAACAGGGTGATGACATTAGAATGTATATCTATGAGTTCTCGACATAGATGTTAAACATCAGAAGCATAGTCGAAGATGATAAGCTATTCTATTTCTTAGAAGGACTGAAACCTTATGCTAAGAATGAGTTATAGAGGCAACAGGTTACAAACTTGGCTACAGCCCAGGCAATAGCTGGGCACTTGACTAACTACATTCATGACAATAAAGGGAAGGGCATATCAACCGAACACAAGGGTAAAAGGTTAGTCAAGTCGAGCAAACCAAAGAGTAAGAGAGCCCTAAGTTCAAGTAGTAGCAATAGTAACACTAGAGGGGATCAGAGGAAATTCTATAACTCTCACTAGTTTGGAAAGAGTAGGGTAACTAATAGAGGTAAGAGACCCTCATTCCCATGTTTTCTGTGTAATGGCCTATACAAAGTAGTTGAATATCTACATAAGGCTACACTTAATGCTATGGCATGAAAAGTAGAGAATGTATGATAAGATGAAGAGTCAGGGAGTGATGGGGAGGATCAACCCCAAATGGGTGCCTTACACATGTTGTCAATTGTTAGAAAGAGTTCCTCAACGTAACGTAAGCCTAGGACCAACAACGAGTTGATGTATGTCCAATTGAGCATCAATGGCAAGAGTGTTAGTGTAATGGTAGATTTCAACACTACACACAACTTTATTGATGTGCCTGAAGCGGAAAGGTTGGGGCTAATGCTTGCTGAAGACACTAGCTAGATTAAAGCTATTAACTCTAAGGCCCATCTTGTCCAAAGAGTTGCAAGAGGAGTGAAAGTGAGGGTTAGAGATTAGAGTAGAAATCTCAACTTCACAACTATTCCATTAAATGACTTCAGCATAATCCTTAGAATAGATTTCTTAAGACAAGCTAAAGTTGCTCCCATGCTTGCAGCAGATTACTTGTTATCCATAAGTGAAAAGCCTTGCTATGTAACAGTTTAAAGTAATAGGGTAAGCAACAATAGTAAGGAAGGGAAGAATATTAGGGCTATGATGTTATCAGTGCTCTAACTAAAGAGAAGACTTAAACATAAAGAGCCGACTTTCTTGGCTGTCCTTATAGAGAAAGACAAAGCAAGAAAGATAGAGATACCAAAGGTAATAGAGAGTGTCTTGAAGGAGTATAGTTATGTGATGCCTAACAAGCTCTCGAAGGAATTACCTCCCAGATGGTCGGTAGACTATAAGATTAAGCTAATTCCTAGTGCTAAATTGCCCGTTAGAGCTCCTTACAGAATGTTGCCTCCCAAACTTGCTAAATTGAAGAAGCAATTAGATGAGTTGTTAGAGGTAGGCTTCATTTGACCCTTAAAAGTACTATACGGGGCTCCTGTTCTATTTTAGAAGAAGCAAGATAAGAGTTTGAGATTATGTATTGACTATCGGGCTCTAAGCAAGTTGAGGTGAAAAATCATTATCTAATTCCTCTAATTGCTAATTTGTTTGATCAACTAAGTGAGGCTAAGTATTTTACAAAGCTGGATCTTCACCCAAGCTATCATCAGGTTCGCATTGTTGAGGGTGATGAGCCTAAATGATGTATGTAACCCGGTATGGCGCTTATGAGTTCTTGGTGATGCCCTTTAGTCTCATCAATGCTCCTGCGATATTTTATACCTTAATGAATAATGTATTTCGAGAATATCTCAACAAATTTGTTGTATATAACAGGACATTACAGGACCATGTGAAGCACTTACAAATGGTTTTCAACAAGTTGCAAGAGAACCATTTGTACGTAAAGCATGAGAAATGTTCTTTGCCTAAAAGCACATCAACTTCTTAGGTCATGTTGTTAAGGAAGGGTAGATTCAAATGGATATAGCTAAGGTGAAAGCAATCAAGCAATAGCCAGTGCCTAAGAGTGTAACAAAGTTGCAATCTTTCCTTGGACTTACAGATTACTGTAGAAGATTGTTGAAGAATATTCCTGTCGAGTTACACCCCTTATAGATTTGTCAAAGAAGGACCAAGCATGGTCGTGGGATGAGAGATGTTAAAGTGCCTTCGAAAAGTTGAAGTGTGTAGTGACGAAGGAGCCAATCCTTGCACTTCTTGACATTTCTAAGCCTTTTGAAGTCCACATAGATGCCTCAGACATTACATTAGGGGGAGTATTAATGCAAGAGGGCCATCTAGTAGCATACGAGAGTAGAAAGCTGAATCAAACAAAGCGTAGGTACTCAACACAAGAAAAGGAGTTACTTGCAATCGTTCATTATCTAAAGACTTAGAAACCCTATTTATTGGGATTAAAGTTTCTAATGAAGATAGACAATTCTACTGCTAGCCATATGTTGACTCAACCAAAGCTCTCAACCAAGCAAGCATGATGGCAAGAGTTTCTTGCAGAGTATGATATGAAGATTGAATACTACAGCGGGCAAACTAATCAAGTGGTAGATGCTTTAAGTAAGCGAGCTAATTTGGCATCCTTAATGCAGATTGCACACCAATCGGTGAATCAAATCTCAACTTCAATTCAAGAGCAAATCAAGTAGTATATAGGTTAAGACCCATTGGCCAAAAATCTCAAATAGTTGGTTGAGGAAGGGAAGACTTGCAGATTTTGGGTAGAAAGCGACCTCATCTACACAAAGGGGCTCCAGTTGTATGTCCCAAAGGCAAGTAGCTTGAGAAGGGCACTCATGAGAGAGTGCCATGATACTATATAGGTTGGACACCCCGATTGGCAAAGGATACTAAACTTATTGAAGCAAGGTTATTACTGACCGGATATGAAGGAGGATATGATGAGTTATACAAAGACTTACTTAACCTACTAATAGGATAAAGTTGAGAGGCAGAAGATGGCAAGCCTATTAGAGCCATTACCATTGCCATCTTGCCTATGGGAAAGCATCTCCATAGACTTTATTACTTCCCTACCAAAAGTAGGGGAGTACTCATCCATTTTTGTTGTTGTTGATAGATTCTCTAAGTATACCACCTTCATTCCTACCACGAAGAGCTCAAGCACAAAAGAGACAACCCAGCTTTTCTTCAAGCATGTGATAAAGTTAAGGGGTGTACCCCAGAATATTATGAGTGATAAGGATGCCAGGTTTACAAGGAAGTTTTGGATAAAGTTGTTTCACCTCCTGGGTTCCAAGCTAAGCATGACCTCTAGTAACCATCTATAAAGTGACGGATAGATAGAGAGATTCAACGGTTTGCTAGAGGAATACTTTTGACACTTTGTCAATGCAAAGCAAAAGAATTAGGTTGACTTATTAGATATTATCAAGTTCTATTTCAACATCCAGCAGAGCTCTTCCTCCAACAAGAGCCCTATAGAGATTGTTACAAGTCAGCAACAACTATTACCCCATATAATGGCAACAACATATATTGGGAGATGCCCGAGAACTTATCAATTCACTAGGGATTGGAAGCAAAGTTTAGAAGTAGCAAAAGCATACCTTGAAAAGGCTTCCAAGAGGATTAAGAAATGGGCAAATCAAAACTGCCAACCCAAAGAGTTCAATGTTAGAGATCAAATCCTCGTAAAGCTTCTTCTAGAATAGATTAGATCATTGAGGAACAAGGACAAAGATTGATCTAGAAGTACATTAGTCTAGTTCCTATCATTCCAAAGATTGGAAGAGCAACCCAAAAGGTTGAGCAACCTACAAGGTCGAGCTTCCTACGTAGTTGAAGGTCCATCTAGTTTTTCATGTCAACATCTTAAAGCCATATTATCCAAACATGAAAGATCCATCTCGTAATGTGTCAAAGCAATCACATGTCAAGATCAAGTTGAACCTAAATCAAGCCGTGGAAAACATCCTTGCAAAGCAAAGTCAAAGATCTTACCATTGGAGAAGAACATAAAAAATATTTGGTCAAGTGAAGAGATCGAGGAAAAGAAGATACTAGCTGGGAGACTAAAGAAGACCTCAAGCCCTTATCCCAAAGAAAGTCAACCTTGCCATCCAAAAGACCTCCACCATCAAATTTGAGCTCCAGTACATATTGCCAAGGTGTTAATAGAATTAAGTGGGGGAGGATGTTAGGGTCTCTTTTTATAACATACTTATACTAATAAGGGGCCATTATTTTGTACATATTGCAACATAAGAGAGACTTTTTTTGGGTTTAGTTAGGGCCTTATCATTCTTAAAAATTTTCACTTTTAAAAAATGATACCATTTCACCAATTTTAATATCTCCTTGTACCAGGTCCAAAAAAGTTCATAAAGCACCTTACAGGGGTGTAAGTGCTCTTCTAAGTTAAAGTTCTTACTCACCGCATTGATTGATCATAACCAACGACACCTGTTGCATACACATCACTCCCATGCATACATATTATAGTCTTATATTACTATCAAAATTAATAAAAATGTACTATTCATTTTTCCATTTATACCCATCTTCATTATATTATTGTTGGCTTTTCTCTTTATCTATGTTACTTGCATGTTTGGGCCTTATTGACTAATGTTGCATACAAGTTAAGCTTGCTTACTACTATAGAAGTAGGACAGTAAGCACTGCATGGTCCGTTTGTACGCTAAGAAAAAGCCTCCGAATGTGACACTTGGTGTAAAGCCTGATGCAATGATAAGCTGGAAAGGTCAGAATTTGGCCATTAAGCTTGGCACGTCAATGTGTGGTTTGTGGCTAGTCGGAGCTCAGTACAAGGGGAGCTTGGATTTTAATCCTCAAAGCTTGATACTCCTACCTTCTCTAAGCTACTCGGTCTGAAACGAAACTGAGCAGGAATGTTCATCGGATCTATGGAGGATTCCTCGGTCTGGTCACTGGCTTTCTTCGGACGCTTGTCAACACCATGCGGCACGGATTAGTAGCCACCAACTGCTGTTTCGAGCTTGTTGCTGTTTGCATTTAATTGGTGCCCGATCTTGGAGAGTTGTGGTCGCCCAAGGAGCTCGGATGAGATCGGGAGATGTGTAGAGCGGCTCGGATTGTTGCCACACATGTAGATGGAGTTCGGCACTTGCGAATCGAAGATCGGAAGCGTGGGTCCAGTGCATTTATAGCTCGGGTCTTGAGTAGCTCGACTTGTTTCTCGGATGGGCGCAACTAATCGGCTTGGCAATGGGCAGCTTGAAGCTTGCCTTGATACTAATCACTCACAATGCATTTCTGTTTAGCTACAACCACTTGGTCTTTCCCCTTTGTGATAGCTCGGCATTGAGCTATGATCTTGCAGCCGTTCACTGCATGTAGCTCGAGCTTCTCAGCCACGCAACTCAGATTCTCATTTACATAGCTCGGCCAATGGAACAACAGCTCAGAGAAACTCAGAACTACCAGATTCTTGACAAATCCCTTGCATTATTAGGGGCTTAGTGGACTTCCAACGAATCCCCTGCAGCTCAATATGACACATTATATGGAAGCACGGGACACGACTCTTGTGTAGCTCTGTTTGTTAGAACTTCATCCTAACTCTTGTCTTGGTCTGCTCGGATGTGAATTTTGTCTCCTCGAATCCGTTTATGACTGCGCTTATGGTGTTGTATGAAGAGTAGCTCTGCTTTTGTTCTGCATCGATCCGCACGAACGGACTTCACTAGTTCAGACTTCTTAAACTTTACAAGATTGCTTGGTTTTACGTATACCAAATTTGATCAGTTTTTCGCTTGAAGATCGGAATTGCTGTGTTGCTGTAGATTCTCGGCTATGAATTGTGGATGGCAGCTTGTCGTGAAACTCATGAGGACTTCAGCTAATAAATACAACGGCGAGTGATGACTCCATTTATTCGGGTGGTGGCTCCACTCGGCCTGAAAGAGCTCGGAGAAAAACCTGAATTTTTTCATGTACAGTTCAAGCCGTCCAATAGCTCGGATTCTGTGGACCTGTTGTACTGCTGCAGGTCGGTAGCTCTTTATCCTTCGTTCCAATCAAGATACAGCTCGGATTGAGCCTACACAAGTGGACGGAACTCGATAATGAGTTTAGTTCACAGGAGCTCAACTACGCACACTTCAGCTCGACAATGAGTTAACCTCACGGCGGCTCGGCCTGCACTTCTTTATCAGAAGCCACTGTCAACACTTCAACACACACGCAACACAATTTGGCACTTGTCAACACACACATGGAGTCTAAATACAATTGCTCCCCGCACACGTCGGCACATACAATTTGCTAGGCACTTTAAACTGTATTTATTCACAGCTGTTCGGCACACTGAACATACGACAGGTCGGTAAATGAAATATCTCTCATTTTCTTTTAGGAGAACAACTTCAAGAAGCTTGTAACTGGCAATGTTTTCAACACCAAGATCGATCAGTACGGCAACAAGACCAGTCAAGAGTCCTACCAGAAAAGAAAGCGTCCATTTCAAGAATATGTACTACAGCACGTAGAATTTTCGATCTTCTCCCCCAATCTTGCTTAAACAGATGATGATCCAACACGGGCACTTGTAATTTCAACCCAAACACCGTCTCGGCACAAAACATGAGGATGATGGTTAAAGAACCAAGTGGTTCTTGAAATTGCGGTGGTTATGCTCGGGGATGACGGTCATGAACCTGGCGGTGACGGTTACGAGCCATAAAAGATCAAATTGTGGTGGTTACACTTCACAAGAAAAACTGTCGTGCTTCTCTTCTTACAGTTTCATGTACTTTCCAGAAATAAGTGGAGTACGGTAGTTATGTTTTAGAAAAAGAAGATCTCCAAAAAGAATGCAAACTATAATCGCATATGGAATTTTACGTAGTGCAACTTGTAAAATACATCTGAACCATCCAAATCTAAAATAAAAGACTCTTGGGGCCGAAGTCCAGTAATAAATTGCAAACAGATATAACTAAATGCCAAGAAGAGATCTAACCAAGGACCATGCGGAGATTCGAAAGAGTCAGCCACGAGATGATCCAACTCCACCATTCCGGAAATTCATTTCAGAACTGTCTCAGTGGGAACCGACGATGTTTGAATGGATTTCCGAGGTTCTAGAATTTGTCGGTACCTCATTTCGTTGTCAATTTTTCTAAATTTACTGATAATCTTTGGTGTTGATTTCTTCTCTATGTGTAGTCAAATTTTTTCGTGGTTTGCAGAGGGTCTATGGTTTCTCGGATCTTCTTTCTTTTTACCATTAGATCTGGACTGACTTGATATGTATATTATAAGTGGAACTACAAATTTCCATGTACGAATATATCTTACATGCGTCTTTGGAAGATGCTGGAGAAGAGCCAGAGGGAATCAGTGAGTAGCCTTCTATTTTCAGAATGTAACCGCCATACTGTACTTAGTTTTGGAGGAGACGTGAGGCCAAAAGAAGATAGGAACTAAGGCTAGGATTAAAAAAAAAAAAAAAAAAGGAAGAAGGAAAGAAGAGAAAGAGAGGAGGAGTGTAAAAACGAAAAAGGATACTATGATCCTGAGTCGCAATGCAATTTAGATGACGAGGGGTGTTACTTTTCGTCCTCCGGTGGTTACCTTGCTCTTCAAAGTCTGTTTACGCCATAAAATTTAAGATAACCGTCTCCTGTAACTATTTTTCTTTTTGGCTTCTCAAAATTCTTTCAACGTAAGAATACCAACATTGTTGGGTAGTTTCATGAAGAGTGGACAGATTGGGGATGCATCGAGCAGTCCATCACCATGGTTTTTAAGGACTTATGGAAATTCTGTGATTCGGAATTATTAGCACCGAAGACTTATCAGTGCCAAGCCACCTCCTGCTTTCTGCCACCACATTGTCACCTGTCTAGGATATCACCTTTCGGCATGAATCAGTGAAGTGCTTGGTGGGCATCATTAAGTCCATAGAAATATGGATGGATCAGCAGCTAAAGATAGGAGATTGTTATTTTTCAAGGCAAAGTGAGGGTTATACGTTAGCTGATGCTGACTCAACCACAAATGGAGAAGATGGAAGTGCTCCTGATTATGACCTTCATGCAAAAGTGAATTCCCAAATGTCTGATACTACTACTCTTGAGCAGCACTGAGACTATAAAATTGAGATACATAAAGAAGAAGTTGCTTCTTTTCTAAAGAACACTAATGGCTTGAATGAGACTACAATTAGGTGATTACTTGGCTGAAAGAGACGAGTTTCGTTTGAAAGTTATGCCTGCTTATGTCGATTCATTCAATTTTAAGGACATGGACTTCGGTGCCACCATAAGACTCTTCCTGCGGGGCTTCAGACTACCTTAAGAAGTGCAGAAGATTGATTGGATTATGGAAATATTTGCTGAGCGCTATCATAAATGCAATCCGAATTCATTTACTAGAGCGGATACTGCATATGTTCTTGCACACTCTTTGATCATGCTAAACACAGATGCTCACAATAGTATGGTCAAAGATAAGATGAGCAAGTGCCCCATGCGAGCTTTGCCGACCTGTTGCAGCGGTCATCCGAGCAACTCTTTGTTTGAAGTTTTCATGAGCTGCGGTTGATTACGCCGAGTATCTGCACTTGTGCTGACCTGACTCCTTTTCAACAACATCACCAGCTGCACAACGGCTCCTTAGACGAGCGAATTTGAGCTATTCAGCGAATAAGTCCGGGTGGAAGTTCCGAGCTATGAAATCCGAGTTCTATAATTCTATTCGAGCTTATTCCATTACAGATGAAGCTCCAAATTGCTGAGTCATTAGCAGCAGCCACGGGCCCTACCAATGCTCATCGACAATTAACGACTATAGCAGCCACATGTGCTCCACTGGCCAATCTCTGATCTGCATTTCATGCTGAGCTGCGCACTATAATGATCAGGCTACGAGCTTCAATTGAAAGCCGACCTAGCTTCGACTCCCCACCACGGTTTTCTGTCATTGTACAAATCAAAATCTAAGCCTACTTAAGATTCCCTTTAACCAAAGAGCTGAGCTACGTCTAGGCGCATGGTTGAAAGGGTCAAGCAAGACGGACAAAGAAATTGTTGACCATTGAAGTGTAATAGGTGCGTCGCCTGCTGTCGATTGTAAGAGTTGACATGTCGTCCACAACTTTTCCAATCTTAACAAAGAGATTAATCAAAGTTTGAACTCAACTCCGCCACTAGCTGCGGCCAAGCTGAGTTGGAAATTGAATCCGAGCTCGAATATAGCACGGCTGAACTGCTTTGCCTGACTAGTCGAGAAGTATCCGAAGCCGAAATTCTGATCAGCAATAACTCAGAACGAGCAAATCTGAGCTTTTAGAAAACCTTGCTGAGCAAGCTCTCTTACATATCTGAGCTTTTAAAAAACCTTGCTGAGCAAGCTCTCTTACATAGCGTGTGTAGTCTTAAAGTTCGAACTGTACAAGAGCTCAGAGAAACACCACTTTGAGTTGAACAACGGTCAGATTTTGAAGCCAAGCCTGAAGACAGTAGCGAGTCCTCTGTTCTCCAACATCACTCCCAGCAACCTGAGCTACTCGACTCAACCAACAAGACTTGAAAGGACAGAAATAGCCGAACTCATCCTTGACCGACAGCAATTCCCAAGACCATATTGACAGCAAAGTAGCTGCTTACTGACGGCAGCAAAGTAGCTGAAAATCTTCATCTATAAGCTGTATACAAGAAATTGAACTAGATCAACCTTAATCTCTTTCTCAAGGGTAGTCATGGCTTTACCAAAAAATTGTCAGACCACGATAGCTAAAGCACCATACATGCTAAAGGACGAGAACCAAGCTGATCCAAGTAGATAATGACAGCAATTCCTTTGTGATGTGTGGTTCTCGAATATGTTATATCCTCAGGCGAACACGTGTCGATCTATTACCTCGGTGTTGAGTTGATTCTGTACAGAAGAAAGCTATAAGCAAGGTTCGGGTTGGAGATTCTGAGTTGTACACCTTGCGCACACAGCTGAACTGTTCTAAAAATAAGATCCGAGCTTCTTGAAATGGTAGAAATTCCGAGCTATTACGAGCCTCTTCACTACTTGCTGAGCTTCCCCTTTTGTAAAGTAGCTCTCACTTCCATGGATAATTTAAGCTTCATGGAGTAACAGAGCACTCCCGACACTCTAGCAAATAAGTCTGAGCTGACCTCAACAAAGACACACAAGAGTTGTCGAACAATAACAAAGTTTAGCTGTGCTACCATTAGTGGATGACGGTATTGAATTGTGACACGTCTGAGCTCCAGTGAATACCAGGGAACATAACTTCTATCTGCGAAGAGCAGCAACAGAGCATCATTCTGCAGTTTATGCCATTGTTATATTTGTATCTCCAAATTTGGTGGATGCTTTGTAAGTTCATACGGTAAAAGGATCTGCCGAGCTCCATGGTCAAGCAGCCGACCTGCTTTCGCCATACGCTGAGCTCCATAGCAGCTAAACCAAGCTAAGCTAGTTGGCACATGATCGAGCACTTGCACGATCTGAGTTGCTTATTGACAGCCGTAGAGCACCCGAACTGCTCTTTATCTGTGAGCTGCAGCGCGTGTAAATCTAAGTTTTGTGCATAGCCAAATAAGCCTGAGCAACTACGACTCCATGCTTACTTGGACGAGCTACCATTCTTACCAGTGAGCCCCTTTTCTCTTCGCATGAGATGAACGTACGAACAAAGTCGAACTGAGCTCTATTCTATATCGAGCTCTAGCAGCACAAAATACCGAGCAGCCAGAAAATTACTTTTGGCTAAAGTCCGCGACCTCCTAGATTTAGAACAACATTCCAAGCTTGTGGCATATAATCCAAATAACCCCTAACAATCTCACAAGGCACTGGAGGTTCCATCCGATCTCATAGATCGAAGAGACCTCTCGTATAGATCAGTGAAAGCAGCGTCTTCACCATTCAGTAGAATCTGGTCAGCAGGTGCATCCTCGCATTCACAATTTCCAATAGAACAGGTGCAAACGAAAAGCTTCTGGTAATTAGAACTTGAGGCAGCCTTCCGCATCCTCTCAACAATTGTAGTTTTGTCACAACTTCCAAAGTTACTCTACACAAAAAGTGCAGGCAATGACCTGATTCGCAGGTTACTAAATGCTCCTTCCTCCCCATCTTTGGTTAAAGCATTTAATCCCTTAAAGTGATGTATCAAGTCTCAGGCAGAAAGCTTAATTGAATCTAAAACTTCATCTTTCTCCCTGTCCAAGAGAATAACTGCATGCAAGTTAAGTTGCAAAATTTGCTCATAACTGTCAAATGGGAAGAAGAGCCTGTTACGTCCAGCATCATAAAATCCATCTGCTAGATACTCCTCAAAGCTACAAAATGATATAACATTATATTCGCGGGAGAGGTCCAAAATCTCATCAACCGGCCTCCGCAACTTGCATGGTTTAGGATTGTCAAGGGCTTTCTTACAATGCCTCATGGAGGTGAATTACGTGTTGGGGTATTTCTCCGGGGAAAGAAAGTTAGAGATGATAGCAAGACCCTTTTGCAGAGTGAGATTTCTCATAATAATTAGCGAGAGGCTTGGGTATTTGCTTTAGAGTCTATTTCTCTGAAAAATCCTTCATATGTTAATCCTGGGGTATTACATTTCTTGCCTCATTGTGATTCTCCTCAGCATTGTTCCAGGTATCCACTCATTGCAGCTGAAGTTCATCAAAAAGTAGTGATGTCCTGACAGAGATTCATGGGACCCACATTGGTAATGTAGTTGAAAATGATGGACAGTATCCTCACTGCACATGCATACTGGTCCCAACAGCAAGCTAGGCAATAAAGCTAACCATCCATAAACAGTTCTCATAAAGTTGTAAAGGAGTCCAAGTCCACTTGTTTTCAACTCTTAGAAAGTTCACTGTCTATCTTGGATGTTGAAGCCAATGTAGGTACAATCCATGCATTAGAATTGCCAGTCAGTTTGTCTCTAGCCCATGCAAGTGTAATTATCAGCACTATAATACAAGTAACAGCAGCTTATGAGTCTTGTATGAAGTGATTGAGGAATATATATATTTTCCTTTGTCATTTCCAAGAGAACTTTTTGGGATAATATTTGAGCTACTCATAACATAATAGCACATCATCGTGAGCGCCAATTAAGCTCCACATGCTAATTAGAGCTCTACTACCACAAATTACAAAGCAACAATTTTGAGTACACAACACTAAAAGCTACCATACGTTGGGGCTCACTCACATGATTAATTTGATTGATAAAAAATGAGTGAAACTTTACTTTTGTTATTCGTAATTTATTTATTATTTATCTTTCAAGAAAGTACATATTAAGCACAAGTGCTTTATGTTATGATTTGTGCTAACCTATTGTCAATGTTCTAATTTGACTCTTGATTTATGTATTAAGTTACTCCATGATCTAAATTTCAACGAGTGTAATAATGAAATGTGTCAACTATTTGGCACTTATAATAATTTATTCAATTTTTAACAAGCTTATTGCTATCACTTTCGAAGATGAATATAAGAACTCAAGGACAAACTGAGGTTAGAGAAATGCCTTCTGCCTTTAGCCCATGTAAACATAATCTTCTAACGAGGTTGATACGGACTTGTAGACGAACATATGAACCCAATATCATGCATAACCAAAGGGGTTGGGTCCAAGTTGCAAGATGGCTTGAAAAGTAAATGATAGTCGAGGGAGAGCAGGGGTTCCCATGCACCAACGTTGAATATGATGCACCAATGCCTCACACAAGCTCAGGTCGCACTTGATATAACGTACAAGTATGGCTAGAGGTCACTCGCCACTAGTCTAAGTTCGAAATGGGCTAGATAAGAGTAACTCAAGAGTAAGAGGACAATTAGCTCAAGAAAAGGTAAAAGTCTAGTGTATTCTTCTATATATTTTCTTGTGGCTGTTACATTATGTGACTATTTATGGTACTATGTTAGGGTAAGTTCTATGTTATAGATAATTACAAAAATGAATTCATATTTCCTAAATAAAAAGGAAATTACTATACAGGGAGATACAAAATCATGCATAGTAAACATCGTTTATTAGAAAGGACAGTACGATTGTCAGTAAGGACATGTACATTTTTACTGTGATTCTGACAATATTGTGGTTCGAGCAAGGGTAAGCCTCTGTTCAGGCCTGTTCGATGTCAGAAGGGACTGGACTATAGTTAGTTCAAGGATGGCTTACCTTTGGTTGGCTTCAGAGGGTTGACTCTTGACAATCTTGGTCGACTTCAACATAATAGAAATTACTGTACTCAGATTTGGCGCTTAGAGTATGGTTTAGTGGAGGGTTTGGCTCGGCATGCTAGTTAATCACCTCGATAACATCTTGGATAGCATAGAGAGCAAAGCAACTTAGCAGATTAGACCGAGTTTACTCCTTAGCACTTAACTCACCTCGGACAGCTCGGTGAACCACTTGAGAGAGCCCTCCGGCTTGAGAGTGTGTAATTAGTCATTGATCCCTATCATCCCCTCCAAGTTGTCTTAGATTTGGGATTAAATTTGGTTCGATTCCTGGTTGTTTGTTCTCAGGAGTGTAATGTTAGAGATCGGCAATATTGAAAAAGTCTGAGACTCATTTAATCCTATAGATATTAGGATTAATCTTTTTAAGCACTCTAAAAAGTCTATCAGCTTTAGGAGACAACTTGCTCTTCCTTAAGTTTGGAAATCGTTCCTTACTAAGGTATATCCAAACCAAATCACCTGGTCGAAATTCCCTCTTCCTCTGTCTCCGGCTTCGTTTCTCAAGCTTAATAGTAGCTTGACCCAATTGCTCTACAACTTTCTAATGTATGGCTCTAATGGCCTCAACTTTCTCGACAACTGACCAGTCTTCATCAAGCATCGGCTGGAGTACTTGGTCCAATGGCAATTCAAGGGTAAACCCATAAGAAACCTTAAATGGAGACATGCTTATTACACTGTAAGCAGTCTTATTGTATGCGACTCAATTATTGGTAGGCATATATCCCAATCGGCCACGTTTCATCAGACAGCAATTTGCAAAAAAGTTCCCACAATTCTATTGACAACTTCGATCTGTCCATCGATCTGCAGGTAGCAAGACATGCTGTATAGCAACTTGGTTCTCATTCACCTCCACAATGTTCTCTAAAAGTGGCTCATGAACTTAAGGTCTCAGTTTGAAACAATGGTCTTGGGAACTCCATATAACTTGATTACTTCCTGCAAGAAAAGAAAAGAGATAGCTGAAGCGTAATTAGTTTTAGAACAGGGCACGAAATGTGCCATCTTGCTAAATTGATCCACAACCACCATGATGGAGTCCTTCTCTTGGGACATCTTCAGCAAACCTAACATGAAGTCCATACTCAACTCAGACCATCGTTTGGTCGAGGTTAGTAAGGGTTAGTAGTGTCCTTGCTCAGCTTGACTCTTTGCTTTTCCATAAGTCGCACACTTTTCTAGCATAGACTGGATATCTCTCTTCATCTTTGGCTAAAAAAAATCTGGAGGATAATACGTTATAAGTTTGGTGATGGCCAAAGTGTCCTGTCAATCCCCCTCCATGCGCCTCGCGCACTAGCAATTCTCACGTGGAACAAGTTGGGATACATAGCCTTCTCTTCCTGAATAAGTATTTGTCCTCCCTGTGATAATCGTCTAGTATCAATCCTTCCTCACAACGGATGTAGATAGGACCAAAGTGTAGGTTCTTGACATACAAATTCTTGATGGTTGAAAAACCAAGTAGCCTCGTTTGCAGCTCGATCAAGAGGATATGTCGTCTTAATAGGGCGTCAGCTACTACATTGTTTTTTCCGTTCTTATATTTTATGACATAAGAAAAACCCTCCATGAATTCAACCTACTTGGCTTATCTCTGAAACAACTTTAGTTGGCTCTTTAGATATCTCAAGGATTCATGATCGATGTAAATTACAAATTCCTTGGGCAATAGATAATGTTGCCATGCGATTAGGGCTCGGATTAGGGAGTAGAACTCCTTGTTGTAGACAAAGTAGTTGAGTGTGGCTCCTCAAAGTTTCTCATTGAAATAAGCGATAGGTCGGCCTTCTTGCATCAGCATAGCACCTATGCCTAGTCCGGATGCATGACACTCTACTTCAAATATCTTGTCAAAGCTCGTCAGAGCTATGACGAGGGTTGTAGTTAGCATCGCTTTCACTTCTTCAAAACTCCTCCTCTCTTTTTCACCTTATTTGAATTCAACATTCTTCTTTGAGAGTTCAATGAGTAGGGCCACAATCGCACTGAAGTTCTTAATGAATCGACGATAAAACAATGTTAGGCCATGGAAACTTCTCACATCAGTAGAACAAGTTAGCTTAGGCCATTCTATGATTGCTCTTATCTTCTCTTCATTAACTCAGATGCCACCTCTGCTCACAATAAGTCCTAAGAAGATCACCTTAGAACGACCAAAAGTCATACTTCTTTAGATTGGCATAGAGCTATTCAATTCGAAGTTTTGCAAGCACTTATTGGAGATGTTCTCGGTGAGTCTTTAGGTTGGGACTATACATTAGAATGTCATCAAAATAAACCACAACAAACCTTCCTAGTAATTCTTAGAGCATATGATTCATAAGTTTCATGAATGTGCTCGACGCATTAGATAGTCCAAATGGCATTACAAGCCACTCATATAAACCATATCGTGTCTTAAGTGTGGTTTTCCACTCATCTCCTTCATGCATTCAGATCTGATGATATCCAGATTTAAGATCGATCATGGAGAACACTCTTGCTCCACTTAACTCATCTAGTATATCATCAAGCCTAGGTATGGGATACCCATACTTGATGGTGATTCAATTGATGGCTCGGCTATCTACACACATCCTCCAAGAACTATCCTTTTTTGACACTAACAGGGTTGGCACAACATAGGGGCTTAGGGACTTGCATACATACCCTTTTCTTCATGAGGTCATCTACTTACCTTTATAGTTCGGTAGCCTGTTTAGGATTCAACATATAGGCAGGCTTCTTTGGCAATATGGCTCTTAGCTGCAGGTCAATCGCATGCTCGATACCTCGAATTAGGGGTAAACCTTCCAATAGCACTCCTAAAAATAGGTCGGAAAAGTCCTCCAGTAGGGTTTTTACCTTAGTCGGTAGCTCTTCCTTCCCGTGTCTCATCACCAGAAGCCTCTTGTCAAGCAGATAGGTCGATCCCTCCAGCTCCATTTCTCCCTCCGCTTCTGCTCAAGTCAGTACCAAAGCCTCCTTCTTCAGGGTTCAACTAAGCTAGGACTGCATGACTTTTACTTACTCGGCATTCATGAGACTTAATTTCAATCTTCTTCCCTCGTGCTCCACAGAACAAATGTTCCTCCTACCATCATATATAATTGTTCAGTCAAACATCCATGGTCCTCCAAGTAAAAGGTAGGATGCACTCATGGGTAGCACATCACAAAGCACTTCATCTCGATACTTACCTATACAGATCGATACTGACACTTGCTTGTTCACTTATAGGGCTCCCTTATCACTAAGCTAATGAACCTTGTAAGGTTTCGAATGAGGCATGGTCGGCAATTTCAATTGCTAGACCATAAATACAGAGGCTACATTGGTGCAGCTTCCACTATTAATGATCAGCATATATAGTGATTCGTTTACCTTATACCCAATATGGAAGAGATTTTCTCTCTGCTCGTCTTCAGGCATAGGAATGATACTCATTGTCCTCCTCAATACTAAAGCAGTCAGCATGAAGTTGTCTTTCTTGCTGTTGATAACTTCCTCCTCGAACAACTCAATCTATTCGTCCTCCTTCGACTCCTCTATTTCCTCATCAATACTATCAACCTCAATGGTTGGCACCTTGCCTCTGATCACCATTGTTCGCTTATTTAAACACTGAGTAGCCATGTGTCCAAATCCTTGATATTTGAAACACTTGATCTCATTCATCTTCTTCCCTAAACGCTGGCCTTTCTCAAACTTCTTCAGTGGTTCCTTCTCCTTTACTCAAGTAATTTGAGTAGGTCAGGTCTCAGTGACCTTACTCAGTTCCATTTGCACAACTCTGCTTGGAATAGGTTGGCTACTACTAAGACGATTGACGGGTGGTTGGAATCTTCTTGTTCAACGCCTTTCTATCCTCTGGGCAGCTCAAATTACTTCATCGAGCATTCTAATGTCCAGGGTTTCCAAGACATCCCCAATCTCATACTTCAATTCGCCAATGAATCGAGACACAGTCCAGTCTTTTGGCTCCACAACTTCACATTGAATCATTAGCATTTGGAACTCCTTAATGTAAGCATTAACACTCGACCCTCCTTATCTCAATTCTTGTAGTCTCTTAAAGGCATCCTACAAATAATAGCTCGGTACGAACCTTCTCTACATAACTCTCTTCATGTCATCCCAACTCCTAATCTCTCGTTCTCCTTCCTTTCTTCTAATGGCTTGCAAGTTCTTCTACCATAAGGTGATATAGCTAGTGAACTCCAACACAGCTAACCTAACCTTTGCATTTTCGATCACTTCGTGGCAATCAAATTTCTTTTCAATGTGATCTACCCAATCTAGGTAATCTTCGGCATCGCTACTTCTAAAGAAACTTAGAATACGTATCCTTAATCCTTCAACTCAAAGGGCTCGCACATTCCTTTTCTCAAGTTCATAGTTTCCTCTACCTCGTCACCTCCTTTTGCTTCCACTTCAATCTCTTCAAGTGCTAGTCTTCGTCTAGCATCCCTACTAATCCCTTCAGCTCAAGGTGGTCGAGCTGGGGCGTTATCTTGGCCAAACTGACCACTGCCTCGGCCTTACAGTTTATGTTTCCTTATGGGGTTGTTTTTAGCTCGCTGTCTATCTTCTTGGATGATAATCACCAAACTAGCTACCAAATCGGTAAACCTATCCAAGCAATCACCCACTGATTAAGGTAAGAAGCTTCCTTCCTGTCCTTGACCATGTCTCATACCACTTTCTTGATTTCCTAAAGTCCCTTACACACTTCAATTTGACATTGATGTTTACTTCACAGTTGTAACTTCACAACAAACACAGAGTCAACCATACTCTATTTTGGTGTAACGAAAACAGGGGAAAACAGAGTACAAAACACTTCTTACTACTAAACTTCAAAGCTCACAATGGAACTACTATCACACGAGAGCAATGACAAACTATTAAAAGAACACAATAACAGGACCTAACTTCAAACATAGCCAAGCTCTAATACCAAGATGATATAGACTCATAGATGAACACACGAACCCAATGTCATACATAACCAAAGGGGGTGGGTCTAAGCCATAAGATGGCTTGAAAAGTAAATGATAGTTAAGGGAAAGCAAGGGTTCCCATGCACGGATGCTGGATATGACACACCAACGCTTCATACGAGCTCAGGTCGCACTTGATATGATGCACAAGTTTAGTCGGAGGTTACTCGCCACTAGTCTACGCTCGAAATGGGCTAGATAAGAGTAGCTCACGGGTAAGAAGACACTTAGCTCAAGAGTAAGAGGATACTTAGCCTAAGAGAAGGTAAGAGTCCAGTATATTCTTCTATATATCTTTTTGCGGCTATTACATTATGTGACTACTTATAGTATCCTGTTACAGCAAGTTCTATGTTACAGATAATTACAAAAGTGAATTCCTATTTGCTAAATAAAAAGGAAATTACTATACAGGGAGATACAAAATCGTGCGTAGCAAATGTCGTTTGTCAGAAAGGATAGTACGGTTGTCAGTAAGGACAGTGCGTGCTTGTTTTTACTATAATTCTAATAGTATTGTGGTTCAACTAAGGGTAAGCCTCTATTCAGGCCTATTCGCATCAGAAGGGATTGGACTATGGTTGGTTTAGGGATAGCTTACCATGGGTTGGACTCGGAGGTTTAGCTCCTAATAGTCTTGGTTAGCCTCAGCATAGTAGAGATTATTGTACTCAAATTTGGCGCTTAGACTATGGTTTAGTAGAAGGTTCGGCTTGGCATGCTGGTTGATTACCTCGGTAACATCTTGGATAGCATGGATAGCAAAGTAGCTCGGCAGATTAAACTGGGGTAAGCACTACTCCTCGACGCTTAACTCACGTTAGACAACTCAGTGAACCACTTAAGAGAGCCCTCGGGTTTAGGAGCATATAATCAGTCCTTAATCCCTATCAAGGCTACTCCTTAATAACTCTAAACCCTACACACTACAAGTGACTAGTAAAATAAATAAAGCGCTAATCCTTAAGTCTTATATTCAATGGATGATGGGAAGTAGATATCCGAAATTCTCTAAGTCTAGTAATAAGCTTAGTCGATAAGATACAAAAGCCTTAAACTCTCTTAAGAGTGACATGTATAGTAGCTAAAAATCCTCACAAAGGAGGGCAAGCCATATAAAAACCCTAGCCATTAACTAAGAACGAGTAAAATACTTTAAGTCTTATGAAAGGATGACAAGTTATCGTAAACCTAATTGCTCCAAGTCTAATGAATGGACAAGAAGCTTCTTAGAAGCCCTAAGCCATTAATTAACGATGGATACAATACTATAAGTTTAGCTAATAGACGACAAGTTACTTGAAAATCCTAAGCCATTAAATGGCAATAGATAAAATACTCTAATTCGAAACTTTGTACAAACTACGAGTAAATAAGCCTAATGCCCTATACCATTAACAGCCTTAAGGCTAACCGGCCTCTTCAAGCCTTCTCCTCTTTAGGCACTCTAGCCTCTTTAGGCCCTCACCTTCTCAAGCATACCAACATCTTCAAGTGCCCTAACTTCTCTCAACCTTCACCTCTTCAAGCCCTTGTAGCACCCCGGTTTCATCAAACCCCTGATCATAAATTTTTCCAAAACGCCTACAAAATCAACCTCCTTATATACTCTCTTTGTTGAACTTATCACTAAAGAGAATGGGGGGGTGGGTGTACAAGTATTGATAGGACTTTTTTAGTAAATAAAGGCCTAAATTAACAAGATTGAAGCTTAAGCCCAACTCTAAGGGCTTAGTTCAAGTGCAACTTTCTCTCACCCATTATAAATATGGAATAAGACCTCTAAGTAAGGAGATCTCTTTTTCACTCGTTTTCTCTCCTTTATGGTTTTATAATGTTACTCTCCGAATAGTAGGTTAACTTAAGAATTGAAGTGACCATATCAGAGTACCCTTTAGTGCCTCCCATAACCATGTTCTATTTTGTAGATACCCAAGTACTAGAATGAAAATATACTATCAATATTAAGGATTTAAATAAAAAAGATTGAGGACTCAAATAAAAATTCAGTAAACATTAAAGATTAAAAGTATGTTTTTTCTATTCAACTTTTTATTCAACCCTTTATTGATACAAAATTATAATATCACAATTACATAAACAAATAAATATGGCAATATAATATGATTTTATAAATTTTTACCAAGATCACAATGGTATGTGATTTAAGCATTAAGATTGAATTGATCGAATAACATTTAACCACCACTATATAGTTTCCTCTTAGCTACCTACTCAACATTATTGGACTATTTCTAAAAATAATGTGGGGCACAATAAAAGAAGATTAGAAGTGTATAATCATTGTACTTAAATGGCAAGTTTAGTAAGCTGGATGGAGTAAAGGACGGAATAGCAATTAGTGAAGAATGGAATAGAGGTGTAAAATGTGAATGGCTAATACGGTGTTTACTTAAGTTTAACAGAATCAACATTACACCATTCACTTAGGAAAATCCTACTAGGAATAAGAATTGAATGGAATATGAAATACCCAAATTACCTACATTAAATAAGAGAATTTACAACATATGAAACAAAAAATACATGCACATACTCACACATACATACATACATCACTCCTCATTTCATCTTATCAGTCTGTGTCCAAATCAGTGACT
Source organism: Lumnitzera littorea (assembly GCA_024138015.1). Classification (NCBI taxonomy): domain Eukaryota; kingdom Viridiplantae; phylum Streptophyta; class Magnoliopsida; order Myrtales; family Combretaceae; genus Lumnitzera; species Lumnitzera littorea. The sequence goes on along the minus strand of JAMXBB010000003.1, from coordinate 74,478,212 downwards.
TCTAACACAAATTGTCCAAAGTACATAGCCGGACTCAAGTGAGGGTTTTTATAAGAGAAATGTGAAATGAAATTAGGTTTGAGAAGAGGAGAAAGAAAAGAGGAAGAGAAGAGGCAAAGAGCAAAAAGGAGAAGGATAAGAGTAATTAGGGCTTGTTTGAGAAAAAGGATGATTTTCACACCATAACAAAGGAGACTGAAGAAGAAGAAGAAGAAGTGTATTCGGTGGCTGGATTTTTTTTTTTTTTGGTTTAATGGCCGATAGTGATGGTGATGTGGATCGTTGTTTGCTCATTACGATTTCAAATTGATTTCCATTTCGATTATGATTTCAACTAGGAGATAAATAAGAAAAACATTGAATTTAATTAGAGTTTTAAAATTACTATTCCATGATGATGATGATGATGATGATACAAAGGTTTATTGTTACTTGCAATGCAAACAGACAATACCAACTTACATGATGATTTAAAGGTCAATTAAAATTATGTGTTGTTGAACCTTTGCACAATTGAGAGTAACTGAGAAGATGGAGACAAGGTTGTATCCATAACTGGAGATGGGCTATAGGTTGTTGGGTTAAGGTTTCCTCAGCTGTAGGTTTAAGATCGATGAAAGAAACATTGGAACTTTAGATCGAATGGTAAAAGTAGATTGTTATGTGTGATTTGGTGATTTTAAGGGGGGATAGAAGTTGTCATTTTTGTTTTTTAATGAGGGCATTCTTGGGATTAAGGAAAGGAATTGCATGCGGAATCTAGATTCACCGACACTACTTAAGAATTCTGATTCCTAGATTTTATGGAAAAGAGATTTAACAGGAATTCAATTACTTAGAGTTGAGATCCATCTAAACAGGGAAATGGGGGGCACTTCTTAAGGAATAAGGGTAGAATGGAATTGTCATTCCCCCTTACTAAACATGATGAAAGAGTTTTATACATTCTATAGTTAATTCATTACGTATAGCTACATCTCTTATGGGATACAACTAATTAATCTAATAAGAATAAAAATAGCAACTTATTTTATTTATTTACCAGACTAAAGTTTGTAAGATATTGAAAGGTTTTTTAAGTGAACTTTAAGAGAACACAGCAATAATTCTTAAAAGTTTGTAATAAATTATCTATATAAAAAATGCATACCTTATTACCATTTCACTAAACTCAATTAGTTATGACTCTTTTCCAAGGTTTATGATAATTGAAACACTTCAGTTTTTGATCGTTGGGTTGAGATTAAATTAGTTGCTAACTAATTCTAATCCATCTAATATGATTGAGCAGAACTCAAAGATTGACTAAACACAGTATTTCCATTAGTTGTATTGTTGAGACACATTGTTGTCTCAACAAGGATTTATTCAAATCACTTTAAAGAAATCTGGACATGTCGATGACTAAACTTTATCTCTCTTATTAGCTAGAGTTTGTAGTAATGATTCAAATGAATCCTAATTTATCAGAACTTTAAAATTTCAACTAAACAATTAAGTTAAATATTAAACTCTCAACATTCACATTATGTTGCATATGGATTACGTTAATCTTTTCTTTGTAGTTCCTATTTTAACAGATGTCTCTGAAAAATCGAAACAATATTTCCAAGTTATTTTCACATTCTAACATAACACAGGAAGTACCATCACATAAGAATACCTATTATAACTAAATACAAATCTAGTAAAAGACCATACTTTGTACATTCAAAGCTTAAAACTAGTTTAGCTTTAGCCTTTCATGTTACAAATATGTACAATATTTGCATATCTCAAAATACTGAAAATTTGTAAACTTCATTTATTGGGACTAAACATCTATGTCCCTATTGTACTTGATCCATAAAACTTGAACTTTTCCAAAATAGCTTACTTTACTAACGCTCTCAAGAGTCTATCCCCACTAGTGATGGTGCCCAATACCTACTCCTTAACCGAAGAGTAAAAAACTTTATCCCATCAGCTTACTATAAAATGAGTGAGAGTGAATAGACAAGTAACAATACAAAGAAATACATAGCTCAAACATACAATTAACATATTAAGTTGACCACCCAACCAATAAATAGGAAATGCAACTTATGTATGCCATGTTAATGCATATGACATGTTGATGTGCCTAAAAACTCAATTATCACTAGGGCTGACTGTAGGAGGTAAGAAACTAATGAATCCTTCAAAATATTGAAGAAAATAGAGTGAGTAGGTCAACAAATGGAATATAGTAGCTAACGTAAAACTGCTCAGAGGATATGACCCACCAACAAATACTACATGACTTGACACTTTACTTGATATGACACACAAGTTAATACCAAGGTCCATCAGCTACTAACTTGAGTTACTTAGCAAAATTAAATAAGAGTATATGAAAATGAACTTAGAGAGGATTGTCTCATAAGAATAAGTATATTTAATGTTTGTAAGGAATGTAAGATGATCTGACTATAAAGAGAAGGGACTATTTATAGCAAGTCTCTAAGGAAACATTACAATTAAAGAAAATTACAAAAAGACATACATAAAAAGGGATACTAAGTACGTACAGAAAGGGGTAAATAAGACAAATGACAAAAAGGAAAAATAGTACAGTGTCAAGGGAAAAGGATAGGTAGTAGCTCATCAAGGAATCTTTGGATACAGCAACTTAGTAGGATTAAGATGTGGTGGCATCAAAGACCACCGAGACGAGAAAAGAGTGTAGCAAGTACCAATCAGAGGCCGGAAGAGAAGTATTCGGTTAGAAGAAGTTTATGTCCTGTCACTCAGCAAGAAGCTTTCAACAGCTAAAGGTTCGATCATTCGATACAAAGCCCTTGATAAGAGAATAGTAAGCCTCAGCATAAGAGAGAGAACAAAGCAAGGTGTAACCATCTAGGGCTCCTAAGGAGTTCAACCACCCTTTTTCTATGTATAGTTTCTCATCATTGACAAGTTGACAAGAAAGAATTCTTCAGATGAGGGACTAAGCCTCTGAGGCCTCTAAAGGACTGGAGGCCTCTGAGGTGTGTGTGAGTAAGTGATCCAAAGGTCAGTAAACCATCGCATGTATTAGTATTGATATCCTAACTCAGCGTAACAACTCATCCAATTGATCAACTTCAATCTGAGCATCTAGATAATATATTTAGGTACCTAGCAATAATTTAACCTAGTAATAACTACATAACATAGTTGGAATCACTAGTCAATGCAACTTTATACGCACAAAAACCTAGCTTTGAAAACTTATCCCAACAGAATCATAAGTTTTGAAAATTTGACTTGTAGTTCCATTTTGTGCCATACCATGTGTGGATCAATTAGATCTTACATGAATACCAAGCAAAGCAAATAAGCTTATTCATTTAGCTTTTTAGCTGAACCATTGTTTTATTTCCTTTTCCTTCATTATTCCTGATACCTCCGTGTCGAGTATACTTAAGTGAACACTTTAGGAGGTAGGGTTAGTGCTTACCATTTATTTAAGTTAACATAGTACACCATTAGGTTACATTTCAACCAACACTAGGTACACAAATTCTGACGTCATAGAATATCATCACACAATAAGTTCAATCATTGCACAACAACCACAAATAAGAAAAACTCACTCTCTATTGAGTAGGTATAAATCTACTCTATATACGTATATCCACTTACTTAGGTCTATTGATTGTTCCCGAGCTTACTCATTAGCATGGTGCTCCTCTTTGGCTATCTTACCTAATAAGGATAAATATTACCAAAGTCAACTATGGAACTTGATATTAACGTATTGATACTTTGAGCTCACTTTGTTTAGTAAGTATTTGTCTCAAACTTCCTTTTACTTAGTCTCCGATTTATCCCTTGATTTAGCCTCTAAACTATCCTTAAATTATCTTCTAATTCAGGCTAATTTCAAAATTCCTAAACGAATACCATATGACTTACTTTTTTAACTCTACCAATTAAAAATCTCAAGTATTTCACCTAACTCAATCTCTAAGTTTAACTTAAACAAAAACCCCAAAAGTATGTCCTCTAATTCTTTCTTTGATTTATCCTTTGATTCGACCAAATCACTACGTTCACTTATAAAATTTCCACTTCTCAATCAAGCCAAGTTAAGACCAATAAAGAACATATAAAATGTAACATTAACTAGGACTCCCCTTACTATGGTGTTAATTATGTAAGTTATCTTATTTATCATATTTAGCAAAATATACAAAGATAATAGAAAATTACATAATAAATAGTACCTATACTCAATTAAATCCACAAAATATATATTATACTCAAAAAATCATACTTGTTAAACTTTGGTCATGAAAAATACTACAACAACAGAATATACAATATTTTCCGAAATGCTTGTTTTGGCTTAGTTTTATCAAAAATTAGCTAAAAATAGGTAAATAAACATACTTAACCTTATAATTACCATATAACATATAGTTTAGCATTACTAGTCACCAAAAATTATCACATGTTCATTTTGTTCATAAATTATTTCAAGATTTAATTATTCTTTAAAATAAAAAAAAAAACTGTTAACAATATCCAAATAAATTACAATAAATAATACATGTAGAAATTTCCAAAAATTATTGATACTACAATTTAGTACATATTATGAGTGTGTTATATAAAATTTTTTAACTTAAAACAACATCATGTAATATTTTAAAAAATTATTTCAAAATTTATTGAATAGGCCATTTTCTTAAGCAAGTACTATAAATTATCATTATTTCAATAAAAGAAAATTGTTACATGAAATTACATGTAAAATAATCCTAGAAAATAATTTTTCATAATTTTCTAAATCAATTTGCTATTTTTAATAATTAAAGGAAAATCAAGTACAAAATTTCACTCATCAGCATTAGGTATTCTACCACCAGTGTTTGTCAACAACACTTATCTAGCCACTAATTGCTTAAGTTTCAACCCATGCATTGTCAAGTCTTTGTTTGCTATAGGAACCTTGATGCCTTGCCCTTTGATCCAAATTTGTCCCATTTTTTCTAAATTTTATTATAAATAGAAACCTAATTGCTAGAGAGTGTTTGATGGTTTTAAAAATATGAAAATGCCCTACATTACTCTGCCAACTCTCTTTTATGTTGCCTAAGTCGGTGGGGAAAAGAAAAAGTAACCTACATGTGTCAATTGCTATTTAATCTAATTATTAAGTATTGTTTTATACTTTGTTTTTAATTGATAGCTTACAAGATATCCTCCTTGCTAATTTAAGAATATGACACTTGGTTCAAGAATTTACAAGTATATTTTATTTATTTTTTATAATTTTTAATGATTTAATACAATTTTACCCATTTATTAGTGTATTTTATTAATACATATGCATACTAAGAATGTAACGAGTATTTAGTATGACTATATAATAATACTCTATGCTATTTGATTTCTAAATATTATTATTATAAGTCAAATACTTTATATCTAAAGGCTCATTTCGAGGCTCAAATTTTAAGTCTCTGATAATTATCAAGAGATCTTAATAGAAATAAGTTTTATTGAAATTAAATATTATATACACTTTATTTCGAAAAATTATCTTTATTAGAACTCTGTGTCTAACTTTTATGATCCTATATTAAAATTTGACTCAATTCGGGCAAAATTTTTCGGAAGCCCTAAATTGTACCGAACGTAACTCGTATTGATACTAAGCAATTAAGGTCTCACAATTGATGAGATTGAATTTTTTTCAATTTTTATAAGTAAGTTTTTCCTAAACCGATCAATACTAAACCTTATTCGTTAATATTGATCATCAATAAGGTTTAAAGAAAACTAGTTTTTTTTTTTTAAATGTTTAAAGTCGTCATCCAATTGAGGTTAGGCAATTGTTTAGGTCAAAACCAAATTACTAGATTTGGTTTTGATCTAGATGTTAGTTTGTGAGGAAAAAATCGATTTTAAAGAAATGGTTTTTGAAAAACCAGGAAAACAAGTCTGATGGTTAGATTCTTTAAATCCTTACAAGTATTACATCTTTCCAATTTTGGATTTAATTTCTAAAATTGCCTATTTTAAAAAAATTGATAATAAATAAATTAGATTTTTTATTTTTTACTAAACTAAGTAATTTGAATTGAAAGAAAAAGGGGAAAAACTTTTTTTTTCTTTTTTACCTCGTCTCAAAAGTGCTTACATACTCGTTATTCTGAATCAAACGTTTATAGTTCTTTTTAGAAAACATTAATAAGTTGATTGATTTTAATTTTGAAAAAAAATTAGGTTTACGTTCTTAACTTAGTTGGAGTTTATTTGAGGAAAATTTTCTAGAAAAGGGTCCTAAACTTGATTTATTTATTCATTTTCTAAAAAGTCTAAGAAGGGTCCTAATTTGGAAAAGGTCAATTTTATTTTTATATTTTTTGTTAAAAAAGATGATTTCCTTAGTGGTAAAATGGTTTTATTTGTTTACCTATTTCATTTTTCCATTTTTATTTTATTATATTTTTCATTTCTTCCTTTTTTTATTATTTATTCTCTTAAAAGGAAATATAATGCTAAGTTTCTTTCCTTCTATTTTCTTTTTTTTCTTTTCTTTTTTTTTTATTACAATAAGTTACATCGTAATTACAAAAAAATAATGAAAAAAACAAAATAGAAAGATTCAAAATAAAAAAAGAAATAAAAAGCAACAAATCAGACCAAACTAAAGACAGGGCATACTGGTCAAATCAAACTTTGGTTGGATTAGCACGTGGATTAGAATTGAGGTCATCAAGTCAAACTTGGGTCTAGAGCGGGTTGTCGAGTCAGCGAGAGGAGAGAAGAACGACAACAATGCAAGGCATCTTATAGCTTGGTTTAAGCATTAAAATGAGCATGGGGGAGGCGCGCTTTTTTGTGCATTTCGAATTAGAGTTAAGAGGGATAGGGAGAATGTCGAAGTAAAAAAGGGTGGTTTTGTGGTAATTTGGAAGCGATGACTGACGATGGTAGAGCTCTGCATTGCTTAGTGGTTATTGAGAGTGGGGAAGTGTTGTGGTTAGGGATTTTAAAGTATAATGAGTATAATAATATGGTTGGTTGAGGCTTAGAAAGGGATGGAGCTGGTTGATTCAAAGGGAGAAGATGCGGCAATTTAAGGTAATGGTGTGGCTTAAAGGCAATCGAAGAGAGGGAGTTGTAAAGAGAGAGAGAGAGGGAAGGAGAGAACTTGCAAGCATGAGAGAGTTTGTGAGCATAGGGAAAGGAACTGATGTCCAAAACGATTACCTAATCCCTCTTTTATACTAATTGAGCAAGAAATAAACATGGCAAATCCTAATCACTATGAATTCTCAATTAACACTAAGCATTTAACCAAGCTTGATTTCCCTGTTTCAATTCGAATTTATGTAAATTGTTGGTCAAAGAACAATGATTTACATTTGAACTTGCGAAAACGAAGCAATGGAAGCTTTAATATTCAATTTGAAGCTCGAATTAAGGTTAGTCCAATATGAGCTCAACCATATGTAATGTTAAGTTAAAGTGCTAAACCATTAGGCTGTTGGCCTATGCCTTATTCATATATGTAATCAATTTGTACATATGGATAAGGTCAACTTGGGTTAGATTTGAATATAAACCTAGCCCCAACATCCTTCTCCTAAATGAGGCCTTAAAAACACTAAAGCTAGCTTTAAAAAAAAAGAAAAGAAAAAGAAAACTATTCTATCAAACTATCTAGAAATTATTTATTTATACCTCTTTTAATTTTATAATTTTCCATTTTTTTATTTTTCTATTTTGGTATATATTTTTTAAATCTTCTATCTTTTTTTTCATTTTTCTAATTTTTGTGGTTTTTTCTTAATTTTTAATTTTTTTTTTTGTAGTTTTCTAAATTTTCTCTCTTTTTTGTGATTTTTTTGAATTAGGATCCCTTGCCTTAATCTAAAAAAAATTGAAAAAAAAAAAATAAGGGAGCAAAAATGGGATTTCTACAACGGTTACTATTGAACACTTTATTTAGAGCTTATAAGTATGTGGAAATTTCTCCTATGTTATGATAATGTAAAAATAATGCTATGTTTAGATTGAAGTCCTTTAGTATAAATTTCTCAAAGTTGTGATCAATTATGCAACTTTTAATTTGAACTTATATGTTTTAGCTCAAAATTGGAAAAGCTATATACATTTCCACTATTTACACCAGTTAACTGGATCTTCTAATGGCACTTGCATCGCCTTATACTCATTTGGATTTTGTGAATATTTACAAGAGATAACCAATAGGCACTTATTAGGAGAGTCATCGCTTTTGTAATCATACATGTGAAATTCATTGGAAAAGAGAACAAATTTTCAACATTCTATTAACCCATTAAGAGTTATTACAATATCACATCCTTTAATTTAGTAAGTAATACGCTTGTGGTTGAGAGTAACTTGTTATCCCTTGATTTTTTTTAAACTGATGATATACCAAAATGTAGTAAGATTCCCAATGCTATCACAAAGTAGGATTTTAGGTACATTTGAGAGAACTTGATCATATATTTCAACAACATATTTATTAATGGAACTATTGACTTACTATAGAGGGCTTAAAATTGCGACTACTATATTATATATTTGGACTTGACTCTTTGGGTTAGGTGGTAGGGCTTAGGGAGTCTAGTCCATTTTGGGATAACTTAAGGAGATGTGACATGGAAAACTTAGAGTAAGGACCGTTGGACTGCCCCGTCCGCTCTCAACCTTTCTTAGGAAAGGTCATGTGCATAAAGAGGCTCATTATGGAATAGACTCAATAAGAGCCTATGGAAGAATCCATCAACAAGAGGAGTCATCTCAGCCATCAATTGTCATTGTAATCCAACAAACATCGTCGATGGCCTAACTTTATAAATACCCTAAAGCTCTTCTTCAATTAGAACAATTCAGCTATTTAGAGAAACGGTGTTGTGCTATCATGCTTCCATCATTGAAGATCAAACAAAACTTAAAGTGAAGAACACATAACCTCTCATTTAGAATAGTGGGGTTGATGCTTTATAACACCTCTACCTATTACGCATGCATTTAAAGCTCCTTGATATTGCTTACTTCTCCTCCTTACTTCTTCTTCTCCAAGTCATCCCTTATGTGTTATTTTACATCATTCTTCTGAGGTCACATATAGTGCAAGACTTACACTACACGCATATGACCATTTCAAATGAATTCCCTCATCTACATTTTTTTGGCAACTCCATTAAGAAGAAGAGGACATTGATAATTTGATAATGGCACTTAGTAGGAAGAGAACAGCTGATATCACTAATAGTACTACTTAAGATCAACAAGAAAATTGTGAAGTTCTAGAGCAAGTCACGTTGCTACTAGAAGAAACTAATCAAGGCAACAACATACAAGAAGATGCACCAAACAGCTCTCAAATGATGTGCGATCTTTAGGAAGCTACGCAAACATTGAATCAATTTATGGAAATGTTTGCTCAATGTACACCCAATCTGGCTACTATAGCTATAGCTCAATAGTATATGATTCTTTCGAATCTTGTTAATGTTGTGTAGCAACATGATACCTAGACAATGCAACCATCCAATCCTCCTACTGTTATCAAAGATACTACTTATGGAAGTGATGAGCAAACCCTTACATTAAACCCTATGCTTATGCAAAACCTAATGCCTAAGGTAGGAGATATAAGGGTCCAACTTGGAGGCTCTTCATCCTTACGTACTATCTTTCATATCATATAGGGTAGGTCTATTAGTTACCTCCATCCTACCACAATGGCATAGGTTGAAGCTACCATATCTACTCTACAAGGTTCATTTGTAACTAAGGAAGAGTTGGATGTGTTCAAAAAGGAGATACAAATGAAGTTAATTGTAAGAGTGTTTGATCTCAAGCTCTCGTACAATCAACATATTACTGACAAACCATGTCCCAAGGACTATGTGAGTCCTAAGTTTTTGCTATTCAATGGTAAGAAACAAAATTCCAAAGAGCATTTGATGAAGTTTATTGAGACTCTAACTATCTACAAATTGGATGACGATTTGAAACTAAAGAATTTTCAAAGTCTCTTATAGAGAAAGCCTACATGTGGTACATCAATCTCCCTCCTAGGTCAATCGATTCATGGGGGAGCATGTGTACAAAGTTCTTGTAGAAATTTTTCTCTACTAAAGATAAGGTTACTCTAACTGATATAGGCTAAATTTGATAGAAAGCTAAAGAAGATCTAATGAAATATATCAAGCATTTCAAAGAATACTCCTTAGACATTCAAGATGTATGAGATGAGAAAGAGTAAGTGAAAATCTACATCCAAGGAATATTCTCTAAATATGGAATATATTTAGAGAACCTCTCTCTACATTCTTTTGTCATGTTGGTGGAGAATTTGTGAAGGACTAATGATAGGGATCAAGGACCGATCATGTGCTCCTGAGCTCGAAGGCTCTCTTAGATGGTTCGCCAAGCTATCCAAAGTAAGTTAAACACTAAAGAGCAATGTTTATCCCAATTTGAATTACCGAGCTACTTTGCTCTCTACACCCTCTAGGAAGCTGCCAAAGTGGCTAATCAATACGTGGAGCTAACCCCTCCAAAGCACTATAGTCTAAGCGCCAAAATAGGAAAACAACAATCTCCATAGTGCCAAGGTCAAGCTAACAACTGTTAAGAGTCGACCATTCAAGGCCGACCCGAATGTAAGCCATCCCTAAGTCAACCCCAGTCCAGCCCTAACAGTTAGGATACCGAACTGCCAATGCCAAGCAAACTTGATCAAAGGCCTAACCCTGCTCAACTCATAGTGTTGTCAGGATCATAAACTAAGTAAAACGCATGCTGTCCTTTCTAACATCTGTATTGTCCTTTCTAACAAAGGACGTTCTTTACGCATGATTTCATGCTTTCCCTATAAATTATTCTCCTTTTGCTAGTAAGTAGGGATCCATTTTTGTAATTTTTGTAACTTAGAACTTACCTTAATAGGTTATTATAAATACTTGCATAATGTAATAGTCGCAGGGATACATAGAAGAATATACTGAACTTTTTACCCTCTCTTAAGCTAAGTGTCCTCTTTCTTACTCTTATCTAGCCCATTCAAGAGTAGACTAGTGGCGAGTAACCTCCGGCCATACTTGTACATCATATCAAGGGTGACCTGAGCTCATATGAAGCGTTGGTACATCATATCCATTATCGGTGTACAAGAACCCCTACTCATCCACCAACTATCATTTACTTTTCGAGTCATCTCGCAGCTTGGACCTACCCCCTTTGGTTATACATGATATTAGGTCTGTATATTCATCCATGAATCTGTATCATCTTGGTATCAGAGCTTAGCTGTGTTTGAAGTCCAATTTTATTACTGTATTCTTTTAGTAGTTTGTCACTATTCTCATATGATAGAGGTTTTATTGTTTACATTGGAGTTTGGTAGTTGAGAAGCATTCTGTATTTTATTTTCCCTTATTTTCTGATACACAAAATAGAATGTGGTCATTTGCTTGTTTGTTGTGTAATTATCATGGTATTTGGAGTATTGGCTATTGATTTTCAAGTGGCATTATTAGACATTAATTTTTGTGAAGTAATAGTCAATGTCAAACTCAACTGTTTAAGAAATTTTTGGAAACTAAGAAAGTAGTACTCGACACAACCAAAGATAAGAAGGGAGCTTCATACCTCAGTTAATAGTTGACTGCTTAGATAGCCTTACTAGGGAACGTAAACAGCTAGGGTAAGGCAATGGTCAATTTAGCCAATTTAATGCCCTAGCTCGACTACCCTGAGCTAAAGGAATTGGTAAGGATGCTAGACAAAGGCTTGTGCTTGAAGAGATTGAGGAGGAAGCAAAAGGAGATGATGAGACAGAGGAGTACTATGAACCTGAGAAAAGAAATGCATGAGGCCCTAGAGCTAAAGGATTAAGGATGCGTGTTTCAAGTTTTTTTAGACATGGTGATGCCGAGAACTACCTAGATTGGGTAGATAAGATTAAAAAGTAGTTTGAATGCCACGAAGTACTTGATAATACAAAGGTTAGACTTACTGTGTTAAAGTTCACTAGTTATACCGCCTTATGGTGGAAGAACTTGTAAGCTACTCGAAGAAGGGAAGGAGAACAAGAGATTAGGAGTTAGGATGAAATGAAGAGAGTTATGTAGAGAAGGTTTGTACCAAGCTATTATCTATAGGATATCTTCAAAAGACTGCAAGAATTGAGACAAGGAAGATCGAGTGTAGACACTTACATTAAGGAATTCCAAATGTTAATGATCTAATGTGAAGTTGTAGAGGTAGAAGACCAAACTGTATCTCGATTCATTGGAGGGTTGAAGTATGAGATCGAGGATGTCTTAGAAACCCTAGACATTAGAATGCTTGATGACACAATCCGAGCCACCTAGAAGATAGAAAGGCATTGAACAAGAAGATTCCAAACCCCTATTGGCCAACTAGGTAATAGCTGAAATGTTTCGAGTAAACTAGTGCAAACGGAACTAAGTAAGGTTATTGAGACCCGACCCGATCCGACCACCTGAGTCGAGGAAAAGGAACCTTTAAGGAAGTTCAAGAAAGGCTAAGGTTCCAAGAGAAAGTTGAGTGAAATGAAGTGTTTCAAATGCTAAGGATTTAGACACATGGCCACTCAGTGTCTGAATAGGCAAACAATGGTGATCTACGGTGAGGTACCGACCGTTGAGTTTAACAGTACTAATGAGGAAGTAAAGGAGATGAAGGAAGATGGATAGATCAAGCTGTTCAAGGAGGAATTATCTATAGTAAGGAAGAGAACTTTATGCTAACTACTGTAGTGTTAAGGAAGACAATGAGTGTCAGTCCTATTCCTGAAGACGAATAGAGAGAGAATCTCTTCTATATTAGATATAAGGTGAATGAATCACTATACGTGCTAATCGTTGATAGTAGGACCTACACCAATATAGGCTCTGCATTTGTGGTCCAACAACTAAAATTGTTGACCATGCCCCACTTGAAACCTTATAAGTTTCATTGGCTCAGTGAAAAGGAGGCCCTACAAGTGAACAAACAGGTATCTATGCCAATTTGCATTGGCAAGTATTGAGATGAAGTACTCTATAATGTGCTACCCATGAGTGCGTCCCACATTCTACTTGGATGACCATAGATGTTTGATCGAGTAGTTATGTATAACAATAGGAGGAACACATGTTCCGTTAAGCATGAAGGAAGAAGGTTAAAATTAAGTCCTATGACTACCAAGTAGGTAAAGGCCATGCCGTCCTAACTTAACCAAATCCTAAAGAAAGAGGCTTTGGTATTAACCCGACTAAAACTAAAAAGAGAAATAGAGTTGGTGGGATCGACTTATCTACTTGTCAAAAAACTTCTAGAGATGGGACCCGAGGAGGAAAAGTTGTTGATCGAAGTAAAAACCTTACTAAAGGAATTTGTCGATCTATTTCCAGAGGAGTTACTGAACGATCTACCCCCAAACTAAAGTGTCGAGCATACAATCGACCTACAGCTAAGAGCCGCATCGCCAAACAAGCTTGCTTATAGGTTGAATCCTAAACAGGTCACCAAACTATAGAGGCAAGTAGATGAGCTACTGAAGAATGGGTATGTACACGAGTCCCTAAGCCCCTGCGCTGTAGCGACCTTATTAATGCTGAAGAAAGATAAGTCTTGGAGGATGTGTGTGGATAGCCAAGTGATCAATTGAATCACCATCAAGTTCAAGTATCCCATACCTAACCTTAATGACATGTTAGATGAATTAAGTAGAGCAAGAGTGTTCTTTGAGATTGACCTTAAAGCTAGGTAACATCAGATTTGAATGTACGAAGGTGATTAGTGGAAGACTGCATTCAAGATACAACATGATTTACATGAATGGCTTGTAATGCCATTTAGATTGTCTAATGCGCTGAGCACATTCATACGCCTTATGAATCATATGCTCTGAGAATTATTAGGAAGGTTTGTTGTAGTTTATTTTTATGACATTCTAGTATACAGTCCTAACTTAGAGACTCACTAAGAGCATCTCCAATAAGTGTTGTAAAACTCTAAACTAAGTAGCTCAACGCCAATTTGAAGAAGTGCGACTTTTGTCGTTCTAAGGTGATCTTCTTAGGTTTTGTTATGAGCGGAGGTAGCATCCAAGTCGATGATGAGAAGGTAAGAGCAATCATAGAATGGCCTGAACCGACCTATTCCATGGATGTGAGAAGTTTCCACAGCCTAGCGTCGTTCTATTGCTGATTCATAAAGAATTTCAGTACAATTGCAGCCTCACTTACCAAACTGTCAATGAAGAGCATTGAATTCAGATGGGGAGAGAAAGAGAGGAGGGGTTTTAAGGAAGTGAAAGAGAGGCTAACTATAGCCCTCGTTTTAACTTTGTCAAGCTTTGACAAGGTGTTGAAGTAAAGTGTGATGCATTTAGACTAGGCATAGGTGCTGTGCTAATGCAAAAAGGTTAACCTATTGCTTATTTTAGCGAGAAACTTTAAGGAGCTACACCCAACTATTCCATCTACGATAAGAAGTTATACTCCTTAATCTAAGCTTTAACAATATGGCAACACTATTTGCTACTCAAGGAATTCGTGATCTATACCAATCATGAATCTTTGAGATATCTAAAGAGCTAACCAAAGTTGTCTTGAAGGCAAGCCAAGTGGATAAAGTTCATGGAGGGTTTTTCTTATGTCGTAAAATATAAGAATGGAAGAAACAATATAGTGGCCGATGCCTATCAAGACAACATACCTTCCTGACTGAACTACAAATGAGGTTACTTAGTTCTTCAACTGTAAAGATTCTATATGCTAAGGATCCACACTTTAGTCCTATCCATACTCGATGTAAGGAAGGATGGATACTGGATGACTATCATAGGGAGGACGAATACTTACTCAGGAAGAGAAGGCTATGTATGCTGACCTGTTCTATGAGAGAACTGCTAGTGCACGAAGTGAATGGAGGGGGATTAATAGGACACTTTAGCTAGCATCAAACTTATGAGATACTATCCTCCAGATTCTTTTGGCCTAGGATGAAGGGAGATGTCCAATCCATGATAGAAAAGTTTGCAACTTACCAAAAGGCAAAGAGTCGAGCCGAGCAAGGATAGTACTAACCCTTGCCGATCCTGATCAAACCATGCTCCGAGTTGAATATGGACTTCATGTTAGGATTGTTAAAGACATCCTAAGGGAAGGACTCTATCATGGTGGTTGTGGATCGATTTAGCAAGATGGCAAATTTCATGCCCTATTCTAAAACTAACAACGCTTTAGCTCTCTTTTCTTTTCTTGTAGGAAGTAATTAAGCTGCACGGAATTCCCAGAACCATTGTTTCGGACCGAGACCCAAAGTTCATAAGCCACTTTTGGAGGATGTTATGGAGGTGAATGAGAACCAAGTTACTATACAGCACATCTTGCCACCCATAGATCGATGAACAAATCGAAGTTGTTAATAGAATCATGGGAACTTTACTACAGGTTATTGTCAGATGAAGCATGGTTGATTGGGATCTATGCCTACCAATCATTGAGTTTGCCTACAACAGGACCGCCCATAATGTAACAAGCATGTCTCCATTCGAGGTCACTTATGGGTTCAACCTCAAACTGCCATTAAACCAAGTACCCCAGCCGATGTTTAATGATGACCGACTAGCCGTTGAAAGAGTTAAGGTCATCAAAGCCATGCACTAGAAGGTTGTGGAGTAATAAGGTCGAGTAAATATTAAGCTTGAGAAACGAAGTCAAGGATGGAGAAAGAAAGAATTTCAACCAGGTGATTTGGTCTAGATCCATCTCAGCAAAGAACGATTCTTAAACTTAAGGAAGAACAAGTTGTCTCCCAAAGCTGACGGACCTTTCAAAGTGTTTGAAAAGTTCAATCCTAATGCCTATACGACTGAATTACCTGAAGGATATGGAGTCTCAAACTCCTTCAACATTGCGATCTCCAACCTTATACTCTCGAGGACAAGCTACTTGGAGCAGAACCAGATTTGATCCCAAATCTCAAACAACCCAAAGGGGGTGATAGGGATCAAGGACTGATCATGCGCTCTTAAGCTTGAAGGCTCTCTCAGATGGCTCGTCAAGCTATCTGAGATGAGTTGAACACTGAAGAGCAATGTTTGTCCTAGTCTAAACTACCAAGCTACTGTATTCTCTACACCCTCTAGGAAGCTATCGAGGTGGCTAACTGACATGCAAAGCTGACCCCTCCGAAGCACCCCAGTCCAAGCACTAAAACAGGAAAACAACAATCTTTATTATACTGAGGCCGAGTTGACAACTATCAAGAGTTGACCATTCGAGGCCGACTCAAATGTAAGCTATCCTTGAGCCAACCCCAATCTAACCCCAGTAATTAAGATACTGAATTACTGATGCCGAATAAACTTAATCAAAGGCCCACACCTATTCGGCTCACAGTGTTGTCAGGATCGTAAATTGAGTAAAATGTACGTATGCTATCCTTTCTAACATCTATACTGTCCTTTCTAACAAAGGACATTCTTTGCACATGATTTCATGCTTTCCCTATAAATTATTCTCCTTTTACTAGCAAGTATGGATCCATTTTTGTAATTTTCTATAACTTGGAACTTACCTTAGTAGGGTACTATAAATACTTCCATAATGTAATAGTCGCAGGGATATATAGAAGAATAAATTGAACTTTTCACCCTCTCTTGAGTTAAGTGTTCTCTTAATTACTCTTAAGCTACTCTTATCTAACCCATTCAAGCGTAGATTAGTAGTGAGTAACCTCCAACTATACTTGTGCATCATATCAAGTGTGACTTGAGCTTATGTGAGGTGTTGGTGCGTCATATCCATCGTCAATGTACAGGAACCCTTACTCATCCCTCAACTATTATTTACTTTTCGAGCCATCTTGTGGCTTGGACCCATCCCCTTTAGTTACATGTGATATCAGGTCCGTGTGTTTATCCACAAATCCATATCAACTAATAACTCCCTAGCTAGGTAATTAGGAGAGTTAAACAAAACTCAACAAATGGATAACATCTATCTCCTTAACTCAAGCTAATAACTCATGGAGTGGCAAAAAGCTTAAGAATGACACACAGAGAAGTTCAGTAGCAGTTCCTTCATTCCCATGCCTAATGGGTAAGGTACATGCCATTCTTCATCGTTGGTTGTAAAATGAAGACATCAAGCTACCAAGAGTAGAATGCCAACCTACAGCAAATGATAGAAGAGACCCCAATTACTATCGATGTCATAGAATGGTAGACTACTCTACTAAGGATTGTCAAAGTTTAAGGCGAATATTCCATTATTGAATTGAAAATGGACAACTCATAATCAAAGACAATGATGTCTGTAGTAATCCACTCCCAACCCATGATACTTAGATTGCTAGTACATAAGTCTTATGATAATAATAGTGGTTTATTAGATCTTAAAGATGGGTGTAACCCCTTATCATTTCTTGTAAACAAAAGAAGTATTTACAATTAAAATTTCCATATTTTGATTATTCTCTATGATTATTTCCTTTAAGCCCAGTTAATGGCTTGTCATTCTAGCTTTCACGGTTTAAGCCAAGCAATGCCTTAGCACACTAGCTTCCACACTTTAAACCTAGGTAATGCCTTAGCATCTTAGCTTCCATACTTTAAGCCCAAGCATCTTAATTTTCATGCTTTAAGCCCAGGTAGCACCTTGGAATCCTAACTTTTATGCTTTTAAGCCTAGACAATGCCCTTGCATCTTAGCTTCCATGCTTTTAAGCCCAAGAAATGCCCTAGCATCTTAGCCTCCAATCATACAAAGCCATTAAGTAGTGGGAAGTACCATGCCCTAGCATCTCAATCTTTTCACCTCAAGCGCATGTGATATCTTTGCTTCTTTACTTTTAGGCCTTAAGTTTAAGCCCTATTTTATCTAAATACTTTAGTATTTAGTAAAGGTAGGTGGGGGGGATGTTGGGTTAAGGGGTAAATGGGAGAGAGAGGGAAAGAGCATTAGTTACTACAATATATGAAAGGATACTGTGGACTAAGAATTTCATCATCATGAGTAAGAAGGCAATGTTTTATCAACCTATGAACACTTGGGTGCAATGATTCATTAATAGTAACTACCCTCTTATGGGTTTAAATGCATACTAAAAGCCTTATGGCTATCACCTCGCCATGTGTATGATATACTTATTAAATGAATTAAAGAACACCAACATAGAGCTCTTTTTTGTGTGAAGATGTCTTGAAATATTATCATAAGACATTTGAAGCTATCACATTGTACCATCTTTTATCATATTGCTATTAAGCAAGGACCATACTCCTAAACACATGATTACTGGGACACAATTGCGAAAGTTGTCAAGCTTGAATTTTTTCTAGTTTTTATTTTCCTTAACCCAATTTATATTGAACCCTATACTCATTCAATATAAACATTTGACTAAGAATCAAGGAAATTTTGGTTTTTCTTAAAAAAATAAGTTTTTGGAATTGCCACTCGATTGAGGTTAGGAAAATATTAAGTTATAACTAATTAGATTGATTGATTCTAACTTAGTCATTAATCTGCGAGAAAATTATTTTATGAAAAAAAGATTTTTGAAAACCCATAGATCTTTTAAGTTTAAAAGCTAACCTATTAAACTCTAAATAGGTACCACTTTAACTTTTCAAAATTAATTTTATTTTTCCAAATAACCCCTTTTGGCATGAATAAATAATTCTAAATTTACAAAACAAAATTAATTCTATTTGTACAAAAGATAAAAAATAACAAATCAAATTTATTTATTTACAAAAAAGAGAAAATAAAAAGATTTCATTATTTTAAGTTACCTTGTAAGTACCTATGTACTTTCTAGTAGGGATTATACTTTCCATAGTTCATTTTTTGTAAAACTTTAATTTGTTGATTTCTTTTAGTTTTTTAAAAACTGTCGAATTTAACTTCTTTAGCCATTTTGATTTATTTAAGAAAAACATCTAAAGGGAATGGTTCTAAATTGGTATTTTTATTCAACAATGTCCTAATTTTGAAAAGGATTGATTTTATTTTATTTTTTTGTTGGAAAAATGAATTTTCTAAGTGACAAAACGTTTTTTCATTTTTATATTATTTTTATTATTTTATATTTTTTTACAAAAGAATAAAATAAGTAAATAAATAAATAAACTAAGCTAGGCTTTCCTTTCCTTCTCCCCCTTTTTCTTATTTTTTTCCCTTTCTTTTCTTTCTTTTTCTTTTTTTTTTTTTTCCAATTTATACAATTAAAATAAACAAAATAAAAACAACAAAAGGAAACAACATACAAAACCAAATGAAGGAAAAAAAGAAAAAATAAATAAATAAACAACTAAATAAATATAAAACTAAACCAAAAGTGTAACAAGGGTATAGGGGTTGAAGTGGGGTTGGACTTTCAAGTTAGTGGCCAGTTTAAGTCGGGTGATCTAACCCGATCACAAGCGTAAGGAAGAGAGAAAGAATGAGAGTTAAAGGTGATGGGGGAGGCTAAATTCGGGTGGTTCTAAGCTCTAAAACTTGCAGGAAAGGTTAATTTTATGAAAATTTAATTTGTTAATGGGGGTATAGGGAAAACGCCAAGGCCAATGGTAGCTGTTTGGTGGTTTATTGGAGATGGGCTGGTTGTAGTGATTGATTGGGCAATGAAATAAAGAGGCTAAGACAGAAAGGAAGGTTAAGTTGGGGGTTTTCAAGGGTAGCCGAACTTGTAGTTATGTTGGTTTGGATTAATGTAGTGGCTAGGGTGGTTCTTTATGGTGGTAGTTGTAGGGCAAACCCTAGGATGGTGGTCCTTACGATTAAAATTACAATGGCAGGCAAAGGAGGTTAGGTTTAGAAGCTCTCAACTTGAGAAACCTCTTTATGAGATTGGTTTTGCTTGAAAAACTTCAAGTTTGACCAATTTTGTAGAGAGAAAGAGAAACAATGCTAAAGAGGGAGAGAGAGAGAGGTTAAATCATTCTATGTGTATGTGTGTTCAAGTGATTTTTTATGCCAAAAACAAATCCTTAATGGCTAATTTATACTAATCAAACTCTAATTTAGTATGGAAGGTTCAAATCTTCCGTTAAATTCAAAATCAAAATTAATAGGTTTTTCTTTTCCTTGATTTAATTTTAAAATGATTTCATTAGATATCAATGGAAATAGATAGTCAAATATAATCCCTTGATACTTGTTTTTGCCTAAAATATACATTAGAAGCATCAAATTTCAACGAGAAACTAGAATCAAGCTTAGCCAACTTTAGTACTTAAATGTACACATTCAATTTTTTCCTATATTTCATTCTCTTTTTGACTAAGTAAATGTGTGAACATGGACATATGATGGGTATCAATGTGAAGTCCTTTACATCTACTTCATAATTTCACCATTAGTTTGGTGAAATTGTGAAGCAAAAAGGATAAAAAATGGATGTGAAGTAGGTTATGTAGGTAAGGAAACCACGAGAAACAAAAGAAAAGTGATGGAAAAGATGATGACATGGCCTACGTGGGCACCATGTCATCCATGCGGTTCGTTCAACTAGGGATTTATTGAAAGAAGTAAGATGGTGCTTTATGAGCTAATCGAGACATTAGAGTAAGAAGGGTCTAGTGCCTTAGGAGCTAGTTAGAACCTTAAAAGACATAGAAAGGAGGGTAACACTCCTGTAGATTAGCAAGAACCCTAAACGATACTGAAAAGAGGATGGCGCCCTTATGGGCTAACTAACCTAAGTGAATGGGCAAAACGCTCTTTGAGTTGGCTAAAACCTTAAATGATAACCTAGTCATGCTCCTTTGAGTTAACTAACCTAGGTGAATGGGTTAAGCACTCCTTGAGTTGGCTAAAACCCTAAATGACAAAATGAGAACTTAGTCATGCTCCTCTAAGCTAACTAACTTAGGTAAATGAGCAAAGTGCTCCTTAAGCTAGCTAAAACCCTAGAATGAGAACCTAGTTGTGCTTTACTAAGTTGACTAACCTAAGTGAGTGGGTAAAGTGCTCTTTGAGCTAGCTAAAACCCTAAAATGAAAACCTAGTTGTGCTCTTATGAGCTAACTAGCCTAGGAGAATGAGCAAAGTGCTCCTTAAGCTGACTAAGACCCTAAAATGAGAACCTGGTCATGCTACTTTGAGCTAACTAACCTAGGTGAACGAGTAAAGCGCTCATTGAGCTAACTAAGACCTTATAATGAGAACATGATCATGATTCTTTAAGTTGACTAACCTAAGTGAATGGGTAAAGCACTTCTTGAGCTAACTAAGACCCTAAAATGAGAACCTAATTATGCTCTTATGAGCTAACTAACTTAAGCAAACAAGCACTTCTTGAGTTGGCTAAAAACTTAAATGACAAATTGAGAACCTGGTTATGCTCCTCTTAACCAACTAACCTAGGTGAATGAGCAAAGCACTCCTTAAGCTAACTAAGACCCTAAAATGAGAATTTAGTTGTGCTCCTATGAGCTAACTAACTTAGGTGAATGAGCAAAGCACTTCTTGAGCTAGCTAAAACTCTAAATGATAAAATGAAACCCGGTCATGCCATTTTAAGCTGACTAACCTAAGCGAACGGGTAAAGCACTCCTTAAGCTTGCTAAGACCCTAAAATGAGAACCTTGTTGTGCTCTTCTAAGCTAATTAACCTAAGTGAATGGGTAAAGTACTCCTTAAGCTAGCTAAGACCCTAAAATGAGAACCCGGTTGTGCTCTTCTAAGCTAATTAACCTAGGTGAATGGGTAAAGTACTCTTTAAGCTAGCTAAGACCCTAAAATGAGAACCTAGTCATACTCTGCTGAGCTAACTAACTTAGGTAAATGAATATAGTGCTCCTCGAGCTAGTTAAAACCCTATATAATAAAATGAAACCTAGTCGTACCCTTTTAAGCTGATTAACTTAGTAAACAAGTAAAGTGCTAAGATCCTAAAATGAGAACCCAATCATGCTCCTTTGAGTTGACTAACCTAGGTGAACGAGCAAAGCACTCGTTAAGCTAGTGAAGACCCTAAAATGAGAACCTAGTTGTCCTCTTCTAAGTTGACTGACTGACTTAGGTAAATGGGCAAAGTACTCCTTGAGCTAGCTAAAACCTTAAAATGAGAACCTAGTTGTGTTCCTATGAGCTGATTAACCTAGGGCAATGAGCAAAACACTCCTCGAGCTAGCTAAGACCCTAAAATGAGAATCTAGTCATACTCTTAGGAGTTGACTAACCTAGGCAAACAGGCAAAGTGTCCCTTAAGTTAACTAAGACCTTAAAGATTTGAAAAGGGACAATGCTCTTTAAGTTGACTAGAACCCTATAAAGATTTGAGATGGGACAGTGCTCCTTGAGTTGGCTAGAACCCTAAGGAGATTGAGATAAGATAGTGCTTCTTGAGTTGGCTAAAACCCTAAAAAGATGTGAGGCGAAATAGTACTCCTTGAGTTGACTAGAACCCTAGAGAGTGAGACTGGAAAACACTCCTTGAGTTGGCCAAAACGCAAAGAGATTATAAGATGGTCAATGCTCCTTAAGTTGGTTAGAACCTTAGAGAGAATGTGAGATGGGATAACACTTCTTGAGCTGGCTAGAATCCTAAAGAGAAATCGAGACAGGACAATGCTCCTTGAGCTAGATAGATCCCTAAAAAGAGATTGAGAAAGGGTAAGCACCTTACAGGCCAACTAAAGACCCTAAGAAGCAAAACTAGAGGATGTACCAAATTCAAAAAACATCTTGACTTAAGGAATTATACCATTTATGACAAAAAAGATGTTAAGGATAAGATCCCTTCATTTGAAAAGCATTAATGGTAATCAAAAACTACATTATGGGGAATGATTTAAACTATTATGGTCAACTTAAAATGTGTGACCACATTGAAAAGGAAGTAGGTGACATGAATTGAAAGCTTGGCTACATGAGCTAACATAGACTTGAAAATAAATGAAAAACTTATAACAAGCCTTTACTTTCTCTCTCTTTTTTTTGCTTTCTTCATTTTTGCTTTTTTTATTTTTCTTTTTAAAAAAAAAAAAAAAAGTTTGCTAACAGGTACAAATTCTTACTGAAGAAGCAAATGTTATAATCATCCCCTTCCTTAGTAACCATATGGGGCATCTCATTTTCTTCTTAGTCTTTGAAAGTGTCTCCTAACCTTGATGCTAAGCTTGTTGGTAAGGTTTTGTGTTTTTAAACATTCCTTTCTTAAGGAAAAGATAACTTATAATTAGTTTAGTTGAAGAGGACTTATTTGCGCACTCTTAGTCTAAATTACACTCTTGACTATGATTCCAAAAATTATAATCCAATTTACAAGTGATAAGCCTTGATCAATTTGTGATGTCTTTTTCGGTTCAACATTGTGAATTTAGACTTTTGGTCAAATGGTTTCAAGCGAGATTATTGAGAAGACCTAGTTTAAAAGATTTACTTATTCAACTCAAGTGTACAAGTTAAGAACCTTTAGGAAGAAACTACAAGTGTGCTTGCCTCAATTTAAAAAAATAAAACAACTTTTATTTTGGATAAATTATCCCCTATGATCATAAGAACTTCTATTAAGTATGGGTGGTATTGAAGATAGGAAGGCCTTATATTTGTGGTTTAAGATGAGTAAGAAGGTTTTCTATTCGTGATTTTGAAGTGTGATTCAGAGTGGGTGTAGAGGTTTTTTGTTTTTTGGTTTGGAATTTGGTTTAGAATGGGCATGGGGGCTTTGTGTTTCTTGGAAATGTTTGGATTTTGATTTTAGGCCTTTTGATTGCCCTTGCTAGAGTGTGATATATCTTTTAGGACTTTTCTCTAATATTTAGGCCCAATTTTTAGGCCCCTTTTCTTTCTTTTTTCTTCTTTCCTTTTTTTTTTCTCTTTCTTTTTTTTTTCTATATATTTTAATTGTTTTGCTCATTTTTCTTTTCCTAAGTCTTTGTCTTTGAGAGATTCAAGGCCCTAAATTTATCGATTTCTAGTATATGGGCTTGGGTGAGACATGTGTAAGCTTGAGGCATTTGAAAAGTAGTTGCCTCTTCTTCATTTCGAAGAAAATAACTTATCAGAAATAGAAATCATCATTGCATTAATATTGCTAAAGCAACCACAAACTAATTTTTTCCTCCTCTATTAATTGATGGCCCTCACTTCTGAATTGCCCAATTATAGGGCGACTCTTGACAGGGCTGAAATTTGAAGATTCTCTAAATTGCTCCAATAGATTTAACAACGGATAATTATGTTTAGGATTTGAAAATGAATGCCTAACTTCATTTTAATCTGCATATCAAATTCAAAAATGAACCTAACGAGTCTAAAGTATCTTCACTACGATATCACTCAACTTTCAAAGTGTTTCAAGGTTAGTGTATGGAATATAGTTTGCCTCTTTTCATCATAACCCTTTTAAAAGTGAGTTACCAATTTCTTAGGAAGGAATCTATATTTATTTGCCTGAGGGTAGAGATTGACTTTGTCCTTCAGTTTCTTAAAATGTTTTAGAACATGCTCCAGTATGAAACAATATTTTTCATTCAATTTGAGTTTAAGACTGAGGTTGTATTTGACTTGGTTTGTGGTTAGGTTCGGTTTTCTCACTAGATTAGGGGTTTTAGCTTGGCTACTTTGATGGACTAAGGTTTGAGTTTGGGTTGGTTGCCTAAATTGACTAAGTATTCATATTTTAAGTTGATTGCCTTTATAAGCCGAGGGGTTTGTGTTTGGGTTAAATTCCTTAATGAGTCAAGTGGCTTTGTTTAGGTTAGTTACCTTGACAAGCCGAGGGGCTTGTGTTTAGATTAGCTACCTGAACAAGCCAAGTAGTTTTATTTAGTTCTATTACTTTGATGGACCGAGGTTTATGGATCAAGGGTTAACATTTAGGTTGGCTACCTAAATGGGCTAAGGGATAACAGTTAAGTTGGTTGCCTGAATTGGGCAAGGAGCTTATGTTCAAGTTTACTCAAAAGAATTTGTAACTGTTAGCAATTTTTTTTTTTTTTTTTTGTGAGAGAGAAAGATGGGGCTTTATTTTACAGAAACTGAAAAATCTAATTATAAATAAGGATGGTGATTTTGAGGTTCTATTTACAAGTTTATGAAATTTATTTACATTTGCCTGACTGAGAAGGAACAATGGCTAGATGAATGCTATTGAAGAACTATTTACAAAAAGGGAAAAACTAAAGAATAAAGAATAATATGCTAAACAGAACTTTTATTATCATGGCCAAAAGAAATAAAGAAAGGAAGCCTAACATTTATTCTCAATGAAACTTGATATTTATTCAAAGCTTTTTAACTACATCTAAAGTCATTAATCTAGCTCCCATAGTTGGGCTGCAGTTTTGTTTAGCATCTCTAAAGCCTAATCCATGGTCTTTTCGCTTTTTTCGACCTGGGCCAACAAGGCTTGATTTAAGACTTCAGTATGTCTAGTCCTTTGCTTCCTCTAGGTAGCTTCAGCTTACGCAGTTGTTCATAGATTCCTAAGGCATCTAGTAGCCTATTAACTCATTAATTGTTTACTTGTTGGTTACTTGTCTCAACATCTCAAGTTAAGCAAACAATGGTTATTGAAATATCAAAGCAAACAAATAGATGAAAATGGGAGGTTAGCAACCAACACCTATGTTAAGCACTAGGAAATCATAATTAGTGCTAAATACACTCTCCAAACAATGGTCTCTCATGTCAAGAAAAACATAGGGTCAACTAAATTTAAATATTCATATTCAAAGAATTGAAGACTACGTAAAGAAAATTGAATAGAAATTTGGTTCAATCATCGTGACACAAAGGCATCTTATGGAACCAAAAATGAAGCTATTATCAAGTGGTCAAAGGGTTCTACTATTCACACAACTACTAAATTAATCCAAGGAAGTCAAAGAAGTAGCAGCAATGAGCTAAACTCATTTCCAATATTTCACAATGTACACATGGATCAAGATAGAGGAAGCAAAGGTGTTCTCAAGCATGACTCGCCAGCTTATCACTTCGAAAATGTACTAACAACAAGTTTGATAATTCTACATTAGCTATAGAATTAGTTATACAAGGACGACAACAGCTTCTAAAGGAGATTGAAACATAATAGGACCAAGTGGTACATCTATCAAACAAAAAAAGGAAGAAGAAGACTAACATGGGTTTGCTATCACCGTTGAAGTTGCCACCGCCTATGAAATCCGCTTGTTAAGGAAATAATGAGTGAATATTGAGTCATTTAAAAAAAAAAAAACAAAGAAAGAAAGAAGGGAGGAGGACCAAAAATATGGAAATGGAAGAATCACTCACTAGTATTAGCATTGTTATATTGGCAAACGGTGTAATAGAGCTATACTTTCGTCAAGAACTCCAGTAGCAGCTTTACTTTCCCCCTTTAAGCTTGGATAGACACCACTACCAGTCTAGAGTTTGGGTCTCTTTGCGCAGTATGGATAGAGGGGAGGTTCAAATTATCAAGCTACTAAAATTAGTCCATCTGCTACATTAAATATAGGAAAGGAGTTAAAAAATGTAGAAGGGAGACACAATAAACCTAATAGATCACATGGTTCATGGTGCCAAAGAGGTGCAATAGAATCTAATATATAAAGTCTAATGGGAAGACAATTTCATACTTTTGGTTTAGGTAAAGGTGACCAGACGAGACTCGGGCATCATCGAAAGTCATAAACCTGAAGGAAGTTCTCCAAAGGAGTACGTAAAGGATTCACATGAATGGTATTCCAATGATGGCCCAGGCATTCCTAATGATTCTAACTCAGTTGCTCAAGTCATATCCTATAATGGTAGAGAACATGGAAACACAAGATGAGGAAAATGTCAAATTCTTTAAGGACAAAAAAGGAATAGGGTTTCCTCTAAGTAATAAATGTAGTGATAAATGTGGAGAAATGCGGGATGCTTCTTTAAGTAGAAGATTCAAAACGAGTTTCCTTTCTTATCCAATCCCCTATAAGAAGTTGGAAGCTCAGTAAGAAAGATGATTTAAGTCAAGCCTCTTGGAATAGAAACAAGTTTATAAATTAGTCGAATCATGTTGATAAATTAAATACTATCTTTGACCTCTACATTTTGTCGCAGTAGACTTAAACACATACAATAGCAAAATTTATTACTTTATATGAATTGTCAGGAGGCCTCAGCAATAGCAATAACGAGTTTTGAAACTCATTTCATCATCTTGATATCAATAGCAGAAGTGAAATTCCAAGTTTACATCACCAGTTCAATATCAATAGAGTATATCAATAAATAGAACAAAAGCTTCAAATGTTATGCTATCAACAACATTCAAAGCATGAAGGAGCGATTAGTAGAGCATTGCTAAACTTGAAAGAAAAATGGAACAATTGAATAGGTGAATAATGAATAAAAGAGAGAGCTCAAAAGTATGGTATTTGAGAAGACAGAGAAGGGGAGCCTTGAACCTTGTGCGAGTTTATTAAATAGCAAACTTCGAACTCTACAACCTTAACTTTTCAAGCCTACTGCCAAAGCTTCGAAAGCAACAATAATTCTCCTTAATGCTTGTCTTCGCTAGTCTTCCATAGCTACAAATTATCTTCAAGCACAGCTCCGATCGTTTGGCTCTAAGTTTCTTCGAGCATGACCCCGAGCTTATAGATGGACCACTTCCTTCGGGACTCCAAGTGACTCTACGGCCCTCATCGCAAGCAATAACACTTCCCTTCGAGTCTCCAAGTGGTTGCTGTTGATCTCCACAGCGAGTGATGCTACTACCTTCGGGTCTTTAAGTGGTCACCAAATGTCGTCCTCACTAGTCTTCGAGCTCGCTAATCTTCAACTTAAAGCCAAATAGGAGACTGCAAATCCATCATGCAGTTGTGACATGTTTTATATAAAAATAAATAAATAAATAAGTAACTATATAGAGTACAATGGCACCATGGCCATGGAAAAATTTTAAGTTCATGTACTGTAAGAAGCCTTGGAAGATTGTCAATTCACCATACCTAAAAAACAAGGGAAACATATATGTATGTGTGAATTTTCTCTATTGAAGTGGCCGAATAGTACCAAAAGGAGCAGCCACTTTTCAGATACGTTGCACTATAAGGGAGGCACAATAGAAAAAGAATAAAAGAATGGGACACTTGTCATGTCCTTAATGGGGATAAAGATGCTACCTTAGGACAAAATCTGTCCTTATTTAAATTAATGGGATCATAGGCTGAAGCAATCCCAAGCCCTTTCTTTAATAATGATAAAAAAAAACGGGTGGGGAGATGAAGAAAAGATTGAAAATAATTAGAGCTTAATCATCAAAGGATGAAAAATGGAAGGTCAATTGTTGATAAGGATGCTTTCTTGATATATTTTTGCAGAATTTCTTTAAATAGAGATTTGAAATTTCTTTAAAAATGAAAAATGGAAGGTCAATTGTTGAATTTCTTTAAAAATGGACTACCGTACTTACCAATCGTAGTGCAGCAAATAAAATCTGGTTTACACAAAGCTTTTACATTATATATGAAGACCGTACAAGAAGAGTGCTCTTATATGAAAAGAAAATCAGGCAATAATGATATATGGAGTCGACCCAATTAGATCACTAATGTGAACCTAGCGTGCAAATTCAACTCAAAAAGAGTCAATAAGTCATATGGATCAAATCGAAGAGACAAATCAGCTCAAGAAAAGACAGCTTAAAGAAGACTTATTTCAGAGTGTTGCCTTAGAGGCAACATACAATATAACCCAACTGAGGCTTGATACACAATTAAGAGGTGCTGCAGACTTGTGCACTAAAACAATTTTCAAATTAATTTGGCAATGATGCAGCTGTTTAATAGTGTACACGTGCCTGAGTCATCTAAAAGACTCACTCAATGCTCAAACTCCTTTGACTTCGTCCGAAGGACTTTGGTTAAAGGGCAAAATGTAGAGAATCAAATTTAATAATGGGCTTCAAGCCCATTAATTAAATAGATTTGATTTCTCGAGTTAAGGTGATAGAGCCCAAGGAGCTAAGCTCATAAATTAGCAGGATAATCAAAGGAGACTTGGTATGGTAAGTTTGAAATAAGGCATGTTGGATCAGCCCATCCTATCCAACCTTTCTTGGTTTGGCTCACACTAGAATAATAAATAAAACCTTTACTTGGGCCTAAACTTATAAAAATAGCCCAGATCTATTAATAAGGGGAGTTTAATTTCAATCATTGATGACTGTCATGTGATCAATTATTCTTTCCTATAAATACCTTACCTACATCAAGAAACCCCCCCCCCCCCCTTAAAGCCATTATTCTACTAAAAATGCTGTTGTATCTCTCCACCTATCACCATTGTATCTCTCCACCTATCACCATACACATGGTAGAGCTTTACTAAGATTAACTATTTCACTTCTCTTTTAATCATCCGTACAAGTTACTCAAGTCATTTTCCTGATTATATGTAGCGCAACTTTACACGCAATACATACGTAATACTTGTATTTATACCCAATATCCCCACAGAAATTAAGTTAATTAAACCTGCGACTATTTTTTAGGTTTTAGCGCCATTTAATTTTGGCTTCCCTCCACACCTTCCAAGTTCCTCTTATTTTTTCCTTTTTGCCTATTTTCATTTTAGCAGTTTTTCCCATTGCTTTACTCCTTCCACGTTTTGTATGGACGACGCGACTATCTCACCCGAAGGTTGGTTTCTCTTCGCCCACTGCTCTGATTAAGGTATGCACTTTTGACTGTAAAATTTATGATGCATTTTTGGGCTTTTTTTTTAAAGGTTTAATTTAGGACAAATGGTATCTAATTTTGGTGATTGAACGATTCAATTCTCTTGCAAATTGACATGTTGCTGCCCACGATCGGAATCCAAATGTCATCGCTTAAGATGACCCATCAATGTAATCCCACTCACAACCACATCCGTTGT
The DNA here is from genome assembly GCA_024138015.1 of Lumnitzera littorea. Classification (NCBI taxonomy): domain Eukaryota; kingdom Viridiplantae; phylum Streptophyta; class Magnoliopsida; order Myrtales; family Combretaceae; genus Lumnitzera; species Lumnitzera littorea. The sequence goes on along the minus strand of JAMXBB010000003.1, from coordinate 74,448,327 downwards.
AGTACTCCAATCCAATCTAAAACCCTAGGTCAGGCATTCAACGCCATGGGAGTCACAATTCTGTCCCAGAATCAGGGGCTTTCAATCTCAACGAAATTACCAAATTTTGATTTAAAAAAGAAAAGTTCCTTTGGTCGATGTTAAATGTTAAATTGAAGGTTTAGTAGGAATATGATGATGATGAGCTCATGTTCGTTGCAGATGAGAAGCAAATTCAGCCCTTAGAGAAAAGTATTATAATTGGGGATTATATTTTGATTTGTCCTCGTTTCTGTTTAGAGATAGTGCGGTGGTAATTTGATTTTTGTTGGAAGTACTAAATACTCTTTGCTGATTGCGTTACGTTGATATGTTATAGTATTGCCATTACTTATTTAGGTAGTTTTATCGATCTTAACAATTGCATATCCCTAATTGATGTCTATTTTATACAATGGAAAGTTTTCATGTAAAACAACACTATTCGTGGTATCTAAACCTTATATGAAAAATGCGTATGGTCCTCCTCCAAGGTCTTAAATATAGTGGATGCTAGCTTTTTTCTTTTCCCATAAATATGATAATGGTTTGAAGAGCCCTCTATATTATCATTTGATTTTTTTCTTCAATTCGTTTTACTCTGTTTACCTACAAGCTTAAGGATTTTCATAGGTGTAGAATGCAACTTCTTGTCTAAGCTGGTACAAATTTACATGCTTCTTGTGTCTTATTCCTAATAAACTCGAGGATTGAAGCTCAGGTTTGTCCTTTTGACTTGACCTACTTTTCATCCATCTTCATTTTGAAAATTTGTCTTTTGCAAAAGTTTTTAAATGCGAACGCTGGAATGTTTGAAGAGAAGGACAATATGCAAGACAATGTTGTGCAAGTTTAAATTTGTTTATTGGGCTCGTGTAAATATTATCTTATAAGTTTATTTATCTTCCCATTCAAGTATAAAATATGGTAGAGTTTATATTAGATACTACCTTTTCTTTAAACGATGTTTGGACATAATATACTTGAGATTCATCTATTTTTATCTTATTCCTCAGAACTTATGGATTAGCCCCACTATGGCTAAACTAAGTGAGATTTCTATTCTCTCATGTTATGCAATTACATACCAAGTAACTTTTTAGTTGATAATCTTATAGATATGTTGCAAGTCTTGTTTCAATTTGAATTTTCTAAGCCTTTCCATGGACGATCAAAATATCTATAGATTCATTAGTTTTTGAAACTTCACATCGAGGAACTATAACTGATTCTAGAACAGCTTTGTTATATTGAAAAACCTTTCTATCCCTTTATGTATGCTAAAAATTGATGATAACATCTCATGATATCGTAACTAGTTTAAGTATAATTTAATTGATATACAGTTTTTACAATTACTTTAATGTACATTACTAGTGTTCTTTCACTATCTATGTATCCAGTTACTGCTGAAGGGACTCAACACTATATCAATACCTTAAGGTGCAATTTATCACGCACTCTTTTGAAATCTTATGAGCTCCATTTAGTTTTATGTCTCAACTGAAAGCCATTATATATTACCTTGCAGTGTTGATGAAGTGTTTCTTCAAGTTACTTTCAATTCTGAGGGAGCTCCATGAAATTAAGTTTCGAGGAATTATTTCTTAAGTTATTACCTAATTTTGTTTACTCTGAGTTTCTTACTTTGAATAAAAGTTCATCATGGGACGAATGTACATTGTTGCTCTCTTTAGCATATCATTTTTATCCAGTCAAGGTTCTTTGCAAATTTCACTATTTTTTAATTTTTTTTGAAGTTGTTAGGCATGCACATTGATTTTTTTTTTTTTTTTTTTTTATGATGCCATTTCCTCATCCACATACATACATATAACATGTACAAGATCTTCACTATTTCCAGTCATCTTATTTACCAAAAACAAAATCCATTAAAAGAAATAAATTGCGTAACTGTATAGCAAATTGAAATTGCTATTTATGCATTTCAAGCCTAATGCAGCAATTAACTATGTAGTATATATATAAATAAATATATAACAATTTAGCATGTATATAGACACATATACACACATTATGGAGGTGTAAGGCAAGTTCAGGGGCAAAACCTCTAATATTGTTGGAGATAATGCCTTGTTTTGCTTTAATTCTATGTTTGACTGATGGAACTATAATATATAGAACTAGAATATCATTGAGTTGATTGAATTTTAGTTAGATTTTATTTTAGTGAACTTTTTTTCCCTCTCTTTTGCAGGACAATTACCAGGATAGAGAAATTGGCAAAAAATGCTCAAGGATTTGAAGATAAATAATTGTTAATCCATGATAGGTTAGCTATAGATTTTCCACTTTTTTATATTTGAATTTTGACGTTTATCTTTATGGTTAATTTATTTTAGTCAAACATTTGTAAAGATGTAACTATTTTGCTTTTAATAGTTTTTTTATTTGAGTTAACCATTTCGTACTTATGTTCATTTTCAATTATTGCTCTTAGCAACATCTTATTCTACATTAAAAGATTTTCCATTGTGCTGAATGTAAGAAATTGTGTAAGCTTGGTGCATATAAAGTTAATTTAAAGCTAATGTCAATTTGCAAAAAGAAAATTTGCTTCAAAAATGAAAAATTATTGCATTGAAAAAATCGATCAATATAATATAAAAAATCGATGTTTGTAATCATGGAGCCTTTACGTATGTTTCTAAAAATTGATGCATTGAAAAAAAAAAAATAGTGTTGCATACAATGGCAATTGGCCTACCTTTATTTGATAAAGATGTTAGCTTTGATATTAAAATTTTGTTACATTTAAATTGAAATTTGGTTGCATTTACATATTAAATATGTGCTTTATATGTAGTCAGGCAACATCTATATTGGGTTGCATAAAGCAAAAAATTTGTTGCTTTTTTATTTTAAGTAACGGGTATTTAGTGCAATGAGTGAAATTTTATTGTCTATAATTTTAAGCAACAAATTTAATGGTAAATGTAACTGATATTGTTGATGCCTTAGACTCTTTTTAGTGTAGCGGTAAGATTTAAAATTGGAGTAAATATTTTATGGATGGGGATGAAGGTTGTTAGAGTATATTTGAGTTCAAAAGGAAATATTATTGTTGGGAAATTATCTGATTTGAAAAAGATCCCTTATGGGTTGACCGTGATCAGGTTGGCTTTATTATGAATATTCCTATATATATTTGGAGAGGAAAGAAAAATAAAAGGGGACAGATTTGTGGTCGAGTGGAGATTTAAGAAAAAGAGAAAGATACGAGTAGATTTACTCTCTATTTGTTGAAAAAAAAAAAAGAAAAAGATTTTCTTTTTCTCCTGTGAATTTCTATCGTTGGAAGCTGCCGGGAAAATTGGAGGACAGAAAATATTACCTACTAATTGATGTTTTAAGCATTTTGCTCATACGATGATCCATGCATGGTTCTTTCTCAAAGACAAAAAGGAAAGGTGAAAATAAAATAAAAAAGAAAGGGGAGGATAATCTTAAGGATTCCATCAAGTATCCTTACGACATGATGTGTGGCCTTTGGCTTATGATTCTTTTTATTATTTCCATGGCTCGTAATTAATTAATTACCGTGATATCCCTCAATGGAAGTTACCTTAGGATGCGGCCAATTAAGTTCAAGTTGATGTTTAGTTGTGAGGCACATGTTTAAAGTCTCAAAGGTTTGAAAGTATCAAACAAGTAAAGTGTATGCATATATGTTGCTTTGGGACCGGCTTAGAAGATCGTATTTTGCTACATCTACACGGATTTGAGATTATGCCAAGCATAGTTATCTAAGTGAGGAAATATATATATAACTATTGGAATTTAAGTTTCGATAATGAGGATCCAAATAAAATTGGATATTTACAGAAAAAAAAATTGAGAAATATAAGATGATGGAAGTCGACTTTGATAAGGTGGTGTCAATTGGAAAGCAACTGATCTTGTACAAATTCCATCTCCTTCGGAACAATTATATACATCATAAATGGATTCACTAAGCCATCTTAGTAGGCCACAACTGAAAATCAACTGAAGTCACAAAGACCAAGATTGTAGGTGGAACGTAATTCACTGAGATAAATGATTCACAAGGAAGAGAAGAATCATTTCTCATAAAAGGAAAGTGCCTATAAGAGAAAGTTTATTAAATATATTGCCAAAGGGGCATTATCATTTCAATAAATCTAAAAGCAATGTGACAATAAGATAGTGCTACAAATGTGCGCAATATAAATAAATTTGCAGTGTTGGCGCTAAACTAAATGAAGGCTTCAAGTGTATGAGTGCACTTGGTAGTAGAGTAACCTTCAAGGTGTGCATGTGCCTAGTGATTGATGCTCAAAATACTTGTATTACGTCTGATAATTTTGGGTATGAGGTAAAATGTAGAGAGTTTAAAATTGCTATTACTATATTATATATGTCACGAACTGAGGACGGCCTAGTCGTGGCAGACGCCGTATATTGTACGAAGAACCCCTGATTGGTTACCCTTCCAATCAAGAACTCTTCACACAATATACAAGGCTCTACAATCATTAGTTTCCAAAGAACATCCAGATTCATATGATATCATCACACAAACATATTCATATAAAATTTAAGTTATAAAGCTTACAATACACAGTGTTTAAGTAAGTCTAGGTCTATAATAATAAGATAAATAAAAGTACATGAGTAATAGTCCACTTAAACTATTCTCTCTCAGTACACAAAACAGCTCGCTCTTGCTTAAGTCATGTCCTGCCTCTACGAATAGGCTATCCTGCAACAAAAGTCTAAAGGGATGTAAGCCTAAGCTTAGTGAGCAAAACCCTTAGTCACACTACAAGCAAGTTACAAGTACATTATATTCACGCATATGAATGAATGATAAACCAGAATGCCAAACAATACGTATAATTAACTAGTTCATATACGTAACTCAGATTTAACGCCCTCTGAAGTCAGGATTAGAGTATACACGACACCAATCAAATCCGAGTATTATACTAGAACTTACTTTATTACGGAACTCTACGTTCCGTACTTATATCAAATAATTCTTTTATTTTCAGAAAAACCTAAGTTCTAGTATAATTGTGAGTGGGCCCCCGCAGTCTACACTCACCCCTAAACGGAGGCCTCTAGACTCGACCCTTAGCCAGGCGGTTGGCGCCTCTGACCCTTAGTGTTCCCGTGGGCTAGGGTAAGGTCATTTTGTACAAGTGCACCGTACAGAACCAAATAAATGAATAATATCAACCCCCGAATGGCCTCTCTTTACCTCCGTGTGATGTGACGGCCGGAATAGTATCCATGCTATGCATGTTAATGCATGTTCCAATTTCTTTTTATAGGCCGAGTATAATTAAGTTCAAATTATGCTATGACCATCCAATTATACACACAATCATTTCTTATCCTACCATGCAACAAACATAGCATTATCTATACTTAAGATAAGTTCACAACTTAAGACATACTAGCATACACAGACATTTCCCAAACCCCACATAATCATCAATTAACAATAATATTTAAGTCCACTATCTATAATCACAAAACAAGCATGGAGTCATTGGGTAAATACTTACTCGGCCATAGCGACTCGTCCTAATCGTAGTAGTCGATCGGGAGGTCCTCGCTCACCTCAGGATTACCTGATCATTACGATTTGATAAGGCTTGTAAGTACTTGAATTAACTAATAATTCTAAATATCTAATTACCTAATTCTACTCAGATTACTATCAACTTTTACTCGGTTAGACTTTATTATTAATCGTATATAACTTTTTCGTTTTATTTCTGATATTTATAAATTTATAGTCGTTTTTCATCGTTTTCGGACATATATTCACCCGGTAATGTCTGTTTTGGATGTTAAGACCCCTATTTTACATTATGAACTAAATTTATAGAAATTTTTAGTTATAACACTTAAGTATTCTTATTACTTATATTTATATCCTTTATTCCTTAAATTCTTATAGTTAAAGGAATTTACTTTGCTATTACTAATTCATGTACTGAATTAGGTATAATCTAATTTAGAAGGTGTATTAGGATTTACTGATTTTAGTACCTAATTACCTATATTTTTCTTATTTTTCTCATTTTCCAAACCTATACTTATGTCATCGCTTACATCATCTTTTATTTATGTCATTACTTATGTCATCATGTGCTTATGTCATCATGTGTTTATGTCATCACTCACCTCATCATTTGATTACATAAGCATTACCTCATGCTTATGTCATATGTACATGTCTTATATACATTTTGTTTTTTACTTTATACTTATGTATATATGCCTTATACATCTACCTACATTTATACTGTATTTATACATGTATACTTACTCATATACTTATACAGTTGGATACGTATTTTTATACTAAAATTCGTATGCCTAAGCTTTTCCTTAAGAAAAGCTTCCTAATTCTATGCTTTTGTGTTTTTATGTATATATTTAGTGTAGTATAGGTATGTATAGTTAGATATGATCTTAAGTTAGGTTATATACATGATAATTACTCATGTACAAAGGTTCACATACTTGTACTCTTTTGGTAATTCCTTATGTGTACATACTTATAAGCTTATACTCATGTCTTCCTTTCTTCTTCTTCAAAAGTTCTAATTTCTACACTTAAAGATGGAAACTTTGTTTCCTCTTCTTCAAGACAACACTAAACACATAACTATTTATCTAATCTACCTAATTAACTAACTAATGAATAATATAAAGTAACATAAAACAACTTAAAGACATACCTTTAATTGTGTTGAAGTTATGGAGACAAAAGTAAAGGAATGAAAGTGAAAGAGGAAAGGGAGTTCACGGCATGGAAAGGGAGGTTTTGATTTGTTTCTTTTGTTTGATTTTCATAATGCAAGACAACAAGTGATGGGGTCTAGAAGGGAGAATTGTGGACAGCAACAATTGTGAGAAAGAGAAAAAGAAAAAGAAAAAGAAAAATCAAAAGGAAAAGAAAAGAAAGCCATCATTAAGGAAGAGATATTTTTCTTATCCTTTAGTCTTTTGTTGACTTTTCAAAGTGTTGACTTGGTCAACCCTTTGACCTTGGTCAACTCTCCTTAAGCATATGTAAATTTGTGTACATAACGTAGTGATTAAGGGAAATTAAGGGAAAAATGAAGGAAATGAGGGAAAATGAGGTATTTGATGAATTGATTAGTAAACATAGTTGATGAGGTCTTACTTTAGGTCTTTATAGCTTATATATCTCATTTGATAAACCACTTTGGATAACAAATGCAAAAAGTATTAATTTGAGTATTAAAGTTCACTACATGTAACCTAATCTTTAACTATAACCCTAACTCTAAGTGAGACTATCTTAATTACTTACTTAAGAAGTAAATATAATCTATGACTCATTATCTTAATTTCTAATGGATTACCTAAGGATTCAAATCATATAAGCATGAATAAGGGTCATCTCTAACCTTTTACTAATGATTTGGCAAAATATGAGCATTATATGATCAATTAGGGTTTTAGGATATATCATGTTGGATTAGTGTACCTATGTCTTTAAGATAATCATTTTTAGGGTTTCTATCACCTTTGAATAAAATCTCTAGCATTTAGAAACATTTAGGGTAGAAAAGTTCTTTACGCGATTGAGTAATTCTTTTAATGTTTTCACTTTCATTAGTCTTGTCGACTCCTAAATTGTCTAACATAGTTGAGTCTATTTCAAAAACTAGGTTGATAATTTTAAGGGTTTACAATATATTTGGGCTTAACTCTTTGACTTAGGTGGCAAGAACTAAAGAGTCTAGTCCATTTTGAGATGACTTAAGGAGATGTGGTATAGTAGGCTTGGAGTAAAAACCATTGGACTGACCTATCTACTCTTAACCTTTTTTAGGAATGCTCATACATATAAAAAGGCTTATTATGGGCTTAGACTCAATAAGAGCCCATAGAAGAATCCATCAACAAGAGGAGCCATCTCAATTGTCAATTGTCATCATGATTTGATGAACATCGTCAATGGCCTAACTCTATAAATACCCCAAAGCTCCTCTTCATTTGGAATAATTCAGCTATTCAGAGAAATGACATCATGCTGTCATGCTTCCATCATAGAAAATCAAACAGAGATCAGAGTGAAGAATACATAACCTTTCATTTAAAATAGTAGGGTTGATGCTTTATAGCTCCTTCACCTATCATGCATATGTTTGAAACTTCCTAAGATTACCTATTCCTTCTCCCTGCTTCCTCTTCTCTAAGTCATCCCTTACGTATCATTTTATGCCACTCCTCTAAGGCTACACGTAGCACAAGACTCACGATGTACGTACGTGATCATTTCAACCAGATCCCCACATCTACACTTACTCTTCATCTTGACAAAGTTTATACTTTTAAACTTAAACATTCATATCACAACACAACATGCTTAGACCTCTTATTATATATTATACTGTAAACACTTAACATGGTATTTTATCATCGAAAAGATTGAAATGGCCGACTTTTGTTGTGACTATAGCTCATTTCATGAACAATATTTTTTGCTATTCATTTCTTTTGTAAGTTCCACGCAACAATTGTAACATCCATTATAGTGTAGTTCAAAGTAATGATCAAACTTATTATTTTATCCCACTATGTTTCTATACTCTTCACAATACATTAATATCCACCTTATTTAAATTCTTCCAACTGAATTTTAATGCTAAATGCACCTTAGTATATCAAACACATTATAAAGTTCTTTACATATATCTTCAAGTCATTTATATTGAGACATGATCACTTCACATCTCCTTAATCTGCAACTAATTTTCACAATGATAATAGTATGTCAAACTATTCTACACCATAATTTTAGTGAAACTTTCATCTTGATGTTCAAGGATTCTAAATAAGTCTTATAACAACTTAATAAACATAACATTTTCATACATTCTATATTCATCTAGTTTCTTACAATTGCAAAATCATAAAGATATTATATAACTTTATTAAACAGTATCATATATACCAATATACGATGGGGGGTATCACATGAATCTTTGTCATCAAATGTAAAGGTGCTAGAGATATTGCTTTTATTAAAAGCATAAGGGAAGCACTAAGGCTACCTACCTTCCACTTGATAAGGGTATCACCTTGCCTTTGACTTTTAGCCTTTGTCATATTAATATGTCTCTAGAGGTGACCAACACCTAATTTAGACTTTCACAATGATGGTTTATGTAGGGCTAACATATGTATGATGAAGCCGCATGACAAAATCTTAGTGTGGCTATGGTAAAGACTTAGTGCTTATGTGGCAACAATACTATGCTAAGATAGATATCATGACAATTGACATGTATAATCCCTAGAATATTCACATTGCATGTCTATGGAAAGTTCTCTTAGGATTACATTACACATAAGCTTTTATACCATTGCTAATATAACAATCGTAAACTTTTCTTAGACATTTAGGATGGCAATTCATGTTTATGAATGAAGGTCTTTTATCATCATTTTGTGAGAATTATTTATTTGTATAGTTTGTACATCCACTTAGTCTTTGTAATATAGGTTTTTTTTTTTTATGTAAAGTTATTAAGGTTGGTTATAGTAGTTAAAATAGCATAAGCAGAGCATAAATAGTTTGATAGTGTTTTGTACTTATGTAACTCTCATTTTTACACACTTTTACTCAATACAACAACATTCTCTCTTCATGTCTCTTCTATGGATAAACTTCTACTTAGTTTTATATGGTATCATAGCACCATGGATTAAAGATTGATCTTTTCAATTCATTGTAAATTTTCTTCTTGATTTTAAATTCGCGACTCTTGCTATCAATGGCAAATCAATTAGAACAGATTCAAAAAATACTTTATTTTTATCAAGTTCAAATAACCCTTATATGTATCTAAGAAATGTAATTGTTAATGAATCTAATTTCCTAAGGTGGAGTAGATCTCTTAGAGTGGTTTTAAGTGCAAAACAAAAGATAGAGTTTATTACGGTAAAAGTATATAAATTTGAATAACGATTGCAAATAATTAGTTTACATTAAAATAGTATTTATTCTTATTTATAATTGTGTTTTTATATTGTTCATTGTGTTAGTTTCGTATGTTGTCTATATAGTGTGTTTTCACTTATTGAATTCATGATTATGTCATCTATTGTATCATAACTTGCTAGCCATCATTTTCTCACGCATTTTTTAATGCTAAATGCACTTTGCATACTACTTTTAAACTTGAAGAAGTGGAAGTTCTACATCTAAAGGGCTTGTGAATTTGCTTAACTTATGGAATGTCTTGAAATACAAATGGATTCCAAGGTTATAGTGAACTTAATTCAATCAAGTTCTTCCTCTCTTTCTTAAGCACCTTTCTACTTTATAAAGTAGTGTTTTACCAACTTTACTAATTGAAATTTTGAATTTTTTACATGTCTCATATATCATTAATATTACCTTTCAAACTATTGTAAAACTTGCACATTGAAACTATTTAATGAAAATACATGAATATGATAGAATCTACATGAATCGGATGAATCAAGAAGATGAATTGCAAAAGCATAGGCACGCTAGTGAGGGAAAATTATCAAACTGTTTTGTGTAGATGAGAAGTTGCAAAACTAACTAACTGAATGTATTCTATACAAGATATTTATAAACATACAAAATTGGGCACTTGTTGAAGAAAATAAATACAACATAGTTTGATATAATGCTTTTGTTCTAATACTTCAACCACATCCCCCCTCTTCCCCTTCTCAAGTTGGCTATAGTAACAAGCCTAACTTAGACTAAAATTGAAATAGGTTAGATGCATTGCCTTCATAATTAGAGCTGCCAGCTACAATTGAGATGGAAGAAAGTGAATACCAAGGAAACCAAAAGCCATATGATCATGAATAAAGTGGACATTAAGGTTAATATGCTTGGTGTGACCATGTAAACTGGGGTTTCTATCATTAACTTAACTAATTTACTCTCTGTGAACAATGTAACAAGTAAAGATACATGTACACCCAAATCTCTAAGCAAATAAGAGACACACAAAAGCTCTTTCGTAGATGCTACTAAGCTTTAGTACTCTGTTTCAATTGATGAGGTGGATACCATAGCTTGTTGCTTGGTTTTCATGACATAAAAGAGGAACCATGAAAAATATAATATCCTGTAAGTGATTTTTACTCTATCCAAGAAGCTCCCTAATCTACATCCTTGTATCCAAATAAAATTAGTGAACTAAAAGTTGAAAGAATCAAACTAATGTCAATTATTCTTTTAATATATTTGAGGACATGAATTATAGTAGTAAAATGTGTAGTTCGAGGTTGAGCAAAAAATTGGCTTAATTGTTGCATAACAAAGGATATATCTAGTCTTGTAATTGTGAAATACAAAAGATGACCCACTATATGTTTGTAAGATGTAGGGTCTATCAAAGGCTTGCTTGATAGATTATCAAGATGAAGGCTTTGAGGAAAAGGAACTTATGATGGCTTAGTACTTGATAACCTTGTGTTAATAAGAATATCTAACACAAACTTCCACTAGTTCAAAAGATAATTTAACTTTAATTTGCAAAATTCAATACCGATGAAGAATCTAGCCTCTCTAAGATCTTTTATAGTAAGTGCCTTATGCAAATCACTCTTCACATGATTGATCTCATCAAGATAATCACCTACTAATAAAATATCATCAACATACACTAGAATATCAATAAAAGAAGAACCAGTGTGCTTGACAAACAAAGAGTAATTTGATTTGGATTGTACATAATCGAGAGAGATGATAAATTTGGAAAATTCCCGATTCTATTGTCTAGATGCCTGCTTTAGACTATAAAGTGACCTTACAAGTTTGCAAACCTTACCCGAATTTTCAAAAGGATTCCCACCTAGTGATGACATATATATATCTTCATCAATGAAGCCATGAAGAAAAGTATTGCTCACATATACCTGATGAACATGGCCATTTTTAGTGGATACAACAACCAACAAAACCTTTATTGAAGTAAGTTTTACGATTGGGGAAAACGTATGTATAATCTATATCCCTAACTTGATTAAAACCTTTAACAAGTAATTGCTATTTATATCATTCAGTAGAACCATCGAGTTTGTGCTTAATCTTATAAACCCATTTTGAACCGATAACTCTTTTTTTGGGTTGTAATGAGGTGATTTCTCATATGTGATTTGATTCAAGAGTTAAAATTTGTTTATTCATGGTTTATATTCAATTAGGATCATCTTTAGCTTCAAAATCAGTTTAAGGCTCTTTAATAACAAACACATTAGCTAACAAGATCATATAGTCATGAGGTAGGTTAACAAATGAATTTTGGTGAAACAAAAGGGGTAAGTAGATTTATTATCAAATGATTTTAATGTAGAAAAGGAAGTAGAAACTACTGATGATACATTATGAACGCTACATACAAAGTCTTATAGCCATTGAAGAGTGCATTTGACACATTGGGACTTACAAATAAGATGATTAGAAACATTGGATGATTTATTAGACAAACAAGTGTTATTAGTGTCAAAAGGTAGACTAACAACAAGAAGTGAAGAAATTTAGTTCTATATTTTGAATGTATAAACAATAGTAGGTGGAGGAAACAAATTGAAAGTGCTACAAATAGGAGTAATAGGGGAAACAACATTAACTTTTTTAGGAGCTTCCTTTAAAGGAAATACATGTTTAAGAAAAAATATATAACTACTAACAAACAATTGATGTATTTCTAAGTCATACACATTTTAACCCTTTTAATAAGGTGGATAGCCTACATATATATACTTTTGGCTTTTAGTGTCAAATTTATCTTTGAGCTTAGGAAGAGTGACAATATAATAAGGGCACCCAAAAGCTCTAAAATTGTCAAAAGATGGTGGTTTGTGATAAAGAAGCTCAAAAGGTTTTTTCCAATAAAGAGATTGAATTGGCATTTTAGTAACTAAAGTGAGTAGCTACTGGAATGCATTCTTCCTAAAATATCTTAGGTAAATTTTCATGGATTCTAAGTGATCTAGTAGTATTTAAATGGTGGTGACTTTTCCTTTCAACAACCTCATTTTGTTGTAGGGTATATATAATTGTTCACTGATGAACAATCCCATGTTTGGCAAAATGATCTTGATATGGTTTCATAAAAAATAAGTCCTATTGTTAGACCTTATGGTCTTTGGAACAATATTGAATAATGCTTTGGTGTAGGATAAAAAATTGGTGAGATTAGTAAGTGTTTGTGATTTGTGTGCCATGAAAATATCCAAGTTGATTTTGTTAAGTCATCTACCAAAGTGATGGATTGCCAACCTTCGGGCTTCTCACTTACACTCACCTTTGATGCCTATAATCCCTTACAAGGAGGATACTCTCTTCTTAGCCTACTGAGGACTAATCGCATTACATAGAAGAGTTGTGGGTAAACTCTATAAGGCCCCAGCTCAAATATACTCTGCTCTACTTAGACTCTTGCATAGTTATCGACCTTTCGAGTACTGAACCACAGTACATGTACACAACACTTTGCTTAGACTCTTACCTAGTTGCTAGTCTATCAAGTGTCGAGTTCAAGGTCCCTATATGCTAAGCTCCCCTTTTCAATCCTACCGAACTACAACTTCATCCAATCACCTTGGAAGCTTTCGATGTAGCTTAGCAACAATAGCCCTAACATCAGTTCAATTCGGCTACAATGCCTTGAGATCCTAAAACATGAACCTAGTGACAGGTCACCACTTGTCCCTTATTTTTCTAACATTGGTACCATATTCCCTTTTGTCTTCTATCTTATTTAGTCTTTTTGTATATACTAGGAATCTCTTTCTTACATTGTCCTTTATGTAATTTTCCATTATTGTATTATTGCCCTAAAGGACTTACTATAAATAGTCCTTTTTTACTGTAGCCACAATCATCTTACACCTTACAAGTTAATGAATATTCTTGCTCTTGCAAGATACCCTTCTTTATTATGAACTGTGACCAAGAACTAATAAGGCCGATCGCTGGATGGGTGCGAACTTGCAGAAAGCTTGAAAGAGTTAATGGGGGAAATGTACGAAAAGAATGAACAACAAATGAAAAGTAAGCAGAACCCATGAATAGCTCTAGAGGATGTGATGTACCAATAAAACTTTCGAGGACTTACGACATAATTTGATATGATACACGAATTAGTTCAGTGAGGTTACTCGCCACCTAGCCTTGCTTAAGAGAAAGGATAAGAGTGATACTAGGCATAAAACAGTAGAGTGTTTATATTAGGAAGGAAAAATACTCAAGTGTAATAGGGATAATCTAATTCCTACAGCTATAAGTTCAAGCAAATTTATATCCATAAGTTAAGGCAATTTGCCTAAAAAGGAAAAGACAAAAGGGCATTTTCGAAGGAAGTAAAGAACAAGATACAAAAGGGTAAAAATGAATATATAAGAAAAACAATCATTGGTGCAATAGATTCTACACATGATACCGTACATGTAGCGATATTATATTAGTGAGGTTGTTAAAAGATGTAGACTAAAAAGTATGGACAACTAGCTTGTCCAAGTAAGGATGGCTTAATTAGTCCGGACTTTCTCTCTCTCAGCTTTTCGGTAAGGAAGATGCTGAGTAATTAGTCGACACGGGCACAAGTGAGTAATCTTCAATTCGGCATACTACAGAAAGATGGGCAATCATACAACTTGGCATGAAAGGTGACTTGGCAAAGAAGTACTCGGCCTTGGTAATGGTTAGTTGGAATACAAGGATTCGTCATGCTAGTCCCTTTAGTCTTCGGGCTTGGCTGCGGGTCAAAAGTTTAATAGCTTGATTCCTATAATTCCCTCCGAGTTGTTTTAGATTTGGGATCAAATCCAAACAGTCTTCACTCAGTTCTCTGTCAGGGTGATATAGACTGAGGTCGACAATGTTGAAGAAGTCATGATAGGAATTAACCTCCTGGACCAATCATACGAAGTCGAGCTAGAGGACTTTAAGGGCTCGTATAGAAAATACTAACTCTAAGCCATAACTGAGACGGAAACTTAGATCTTGATTCGACCTCTTGCTGACTTGTCTGTCAAATTCTTATGTATATTTAATATGCTCCCGTCCAATTGTGAAGTCCTGATCCATAAGGTAACCCAGGAAAGGCTTGTCGAGCCGAAGTCTCCAAACCGATTAATTCCCGACCTGATCTGGATCAGGTCGACCATTGATTACCAACACCTCCTGTTTTTGCCTATGTTGTATCATACTCCTGACATACAGCCATCAAGTGACACATGTCTTTTGACACAACATTCCAGAACGATTCTTTCTTTTCTATATTGAATATTTTTTATCCTTTTAACCCCTTTTTAGTATGATTCATGTAACGTAATTGTAAAATACTTTTTAGTGAGCAAATATATAAACCTAGTAAGTAAGTATATAAACCCCCACTTTTCTTATATGCAAACATCTACCTTTTAATACAGAATTATTCACTTTGAGCAACCTTAGTGTTCTCAATATCATTCAACTCTTATCTATTCCCTTTAGTAAAGAGAAGTGGTGAGTGACCCTTTATTTCAAATTGGTATGTCATATCCAGCAGATGGTTGGCCGAGTAGGATTGGGTGATGTGTCATATCCATTCGGTAGCTACCCAGACTTTGTTAGCTCTTTCTTATTTCTTTTCGGTTTGTTTTGTTATGGTACTTCTCCATGTGTCTGACTTCGGAGACGCATAAGCTTTATTGGTATCAAAGCCAAGTTCTACAAGGGAGTGTGCGAAGTTGCAGTAAAGTTTTTGTTCGCTTTACTATTAATGGCTGTTGTATTCCTTCCATAGCTACTGTAGTATATTGGTATGATAACAAGAGTGGTCTTATTGTTACTCTATTTTACTCTGTTTTACATTGTGAAAACATAGCAAGTTTGTTTCTATCTTCTTTGAGTGACTATCAGGTGTTGAAGTTGCTAGCTAGTTGTTAATCCATTTGAGAAGTACCATACTATGTCAAATTCAAGTATTCGAGGAGTTATTGGTGACTAAGATAGTAGTGCTCAACCTGGTCATGATTTTAATGGTAGTAACACGTCAAGGTCTGTTGATGATAAACTTGATAGACTCACAAACCTTATTAAGAGTCTAGTCACCACAATGCAAGTTAATAGGCAACAATCCCAAGGTGTACAACAACAAAACGCCTAGGATGATGCCCTTGAGAGACATTATAGCCGAGTCAATCGAACCAATCACCCAGCTCGACCCCCTCGAGTTGGAGGAGTTGCTAGATGAAGACTGGAGTTAGAGGAGATTGCGGAGGACGACGAAGAGCTGGATGTTGAAGGGTTTGGTGAAGAAGAAGTTGATTATTACCGAGTATAAGGACGAGAATGCCGAGTCCCTCAAGGGCTAGACAATATCAGGTGCAAATCCCGCCCTTTAGTGGAAGTAGAAATGTAGATAAATACTTAGAGTAGGAAGAGAAGGTCGAGAAAGTATTTGAATGTTATGGATATGAGGATACGGTTAAGGTCTAACTTGCTACATTGGAGTTTACTGGGGATGCTACCATGTGATGCAAAAATCTGAATGTAGCTAGGGCTAAAGACGGAAGATGAGGTGTTAAAACTTGGGATGAAATGAAAAGGCTGTTAAGAGGCAGATTTATGCTTGAGACTTATTTACAAGATACGTTTACAAAGTTACAGGAGTTTCACTAAGGAAGCTGAATTGTTGATGACTAGATAAGAGAGTTCCAAATGTTAATGATCCAAGCCAACGTAGAAGAGCCGGAGGCCCGTACAATATCAAGCTTCATTTTTGGACTTAAGTATGAGATTTGCAATATTGTGGAAGTACATCGGTTTTATAATTTGGAAGAGGCCATCAAGATAGCATAAAAGGTCGAAAAGCAAAGGAGAAATGTTTCGACCCGACCTAGGCCAACATTCTCCCGAGCCTTGGTACTACACCGACCTATTCAAGCTGAGCCTAGGAGACCATATCAAGCCGAGGAAAAGAATAACTGACCTGATGATAGTCGAGCAAGTCAGTATGGTTGAGCAGGACAGTCAGGCTGAGCTAAGGCTAGGCCACCCTTAAGAATGTATGAGAAGGGACAGACCTTCAGACGAAAGTCTAGTGAGGTGAAATGCTTAGCCTTCGAACATATAGTTGCTGAGTGTTCAAACTGATGTGTCATGGTGCTCCAAAGAGATGTAGTGGATAGTATTGATGAGAGTGAGCCTGAGGAGGAGAAGGACTTTCGAAAAGCAGAAGTTGAGGAGGAAAAGGAGACTTATGTCCATGCCGACCAGGGAGAAGTGATGACCCTAGTCTTGAGACGAGTCCTGAGTTCCTTGCCAAACTCTAAGGAAGACCAAAGAGAGAATCTGTTCCATACTAAGTATATCGTCAAAGGCCAGCTATGCATAATCATCGTAGATGGAGGAAGTTATATTAATGTCATTGCACAGTTCTTTGTGTAGAGGTTGAGTCTGTTGACCTTAAAGCATCCCTGACCCTATAACATACATTGGCTTCATGATAAGGGTGCTTTGCACGTAACTGAACAAGTGACCATGCCGTTCAGTATTAAGAATGTGTACAGGGATGAAGTAATGTTCGATGTCATCCTTATGGGAGCTTCACACCTGCTACTTTGACGACCTTGGTTATTTGACCGATATGTTACGCACAACGGGTGTAAGAACACCTATGCCTTTATCAAGGATGGAAGGAGGATAGTGTTACAACCCCTAACCCCAACCTAAGTAAATGAAGCCCATAATCAGCTTACTTGAGCTAGTAAGAAAAAGGTCCTAGTGATGAGCCGTAAAGAGCTCCGATCTATTGAGAAGGCTGATGAACTGAATTTCTTATAGGTTAGAAGATTGATGGAGATGAGGAAATTACAAAATGTCCTAGAAGAAATCTGAAGATTACTAAATGAGTTTTCTGACCTATTTCCAAAAGAACTACCTAAAGACTACCACCAGTTTGAGGCATAGGGCACTGTATTAATCTGCAGCCAAGTGTCGCCTTGCGTACAAGATGAACCTTGAGCAAGCTGTTAAACTGAAGAGATAGGTAGACGAACTCATTGAGTGAGGATATGTGAAGGAGAAGATAAGTTCTTGTGCTATACTAGCTTTGCTTGTTTCAAAGTAGGATGGTTCATGGCGCATGTGTATCAACAGTTGACCAATCATTCGAATTAGTGTCAAGTACAGATATTTGATACCGAGGCTTGATGACATGTTACATGAGCTTCATGGCATAAAGATATTTTTGAAGATCAACTTGCGAAGTGGCTATCACCAAATTTGCATGAGGTCAGACGATGAATGGAAGACTGCTTTTAAGACTAGGAATGGGCATTACGAATGGTTAGTTATGCCATTCGAACTTACTAATGCGCCGACCACATTCATGAGGTTAATGAACCATGTGATGCGCTCTCTTCTTAGAAGATGTGTAGTCATATACTTTGATGACATATTGGTGTATAGTACCGACTTGAACAACCATGTTCAACATCTTCGCAAAGTATTTAGAATTCTGCGAGCTGAGAAGTCATATAGGAATGTAAAGAAATGCATGTTCTGCTAGAAAGAGGTGATGTCCTTAAGGTTTGTAGTGTCAGTAGAAGAAATTTGAGTAGATGAGGAGAAGATCCGAGCTATTTTAGAATGGCTAACACCGAAAAATGTCACTAAAGTCCGAAGTTTCCATGGCCTAGCTTCTTTCTATGGGCGATTTATTAAGGACTTCAACACAATAGCCACCCCATTAACTAAGCTAACAATGAAGAATGAAGGGTTCAGGTGGAACGATCGAGCCGAGCGAAGTTTCAAGGAGATCAAGGAGAAGCTCACCTAAGCACGTGTCCTTTTACTACCAGATATTGACAAGCCCTTCAAACTGGAGTGTAATACAACGAGAGTTAGAATTGGTGCTATCTTGATGCAAGAACGATGGCATGTCGCTTACTACAATGAGAAATTGAGTGGCCCAGCCCTGAACTATTCCATGTACGAGAAGGATATGTACTCCCTTTTTCGGGTCATTACTGTTTGGCAACATTATTTGCTATCGTGAGAGTTTGTTATTTATATAGACCATGAATCTCTAAAGCATCTAGGGAGTTATAACAAGCTTCTAAAGAGGTAAGTCAAGTGGTTGGAGTTCATAGAGAGTTTCTCGTACATCATTCGGTACAAAAAGGGAAGTATAAATGTGATTGTCAATGCTCTATCATGATGGCAAACCTTACTAACAACTTTGCAGACAAAATTATTGAGATTCTCACTAATTACCGAGCAGTATGCTCATGATTCTCACTTTAGCCCTATCATAGGATAGTGCAAGGAAGGAATTGCTGTCAAGGGATATTATCTCAAGGATAGCCATCTATTCAAGGACCCCGGCTATGTATTCCAAACTGCTCCACACGTTAACTATTGGTTTGGGAAGCTCATAGCGGTGGACTTTCAGGCCACTTTAGGGAGGTCAAAACAACCAATCTGTCGAAAGAGAATTTTTATTGGCCAAGTCTGGCTAAGGATGTCCATAAGGTAGTCGGTCATTGTAAAGTGTGTAAGTATGCTAAGTGGAAGAGAGAACCCCATGGAGAGTACATGTCTCCACTAATGCCTACCTTACCATGGGCCAACCTCAACATGGACTTTGTCCTAGGGTTGCCTCAGACATCTAGAGGGACAGATTCTATTTTTGTTATAGTGGACCATTTCAATAAGATGACGTACTTCATTCTGTGCCATCAAACTAATGATGCTTTATATATTGCTGATTTGTTTTTGTAGGAGGTTACTGACTACATGGAGTACCGAAGACTATTATCTCAAATTAGGACACAAAATTTTTAAGCTATTTCTGCAAGACTCATTAAAGGAAACTTAGGAGTAAACTAGTGTTCAGCTCCAGCAGCCACCTTCAAACTGATGGCCAGACTAAAGTAGTGAACATGACACTAAGCAATCTCCTTAGAGCTATTGTAAGGAAGAACTTAAGGGATTGGGATCCGTGCTTACCAGTCATGGAGTTTGCATACAACCGAACTATCCATAGCATTACAAGGAAGACCCCATTCGAGGTCATCTATGGCCTTAACCTAACCATTCCCCTAGACATGATCTGTACCCCAACAGCTACTGAAGAAAGTCAATCTGAAGTCAATTACGCTCGAGAATTATGTGAACTACACTAGTCCATAATAAAGAAGATCGCCAAATTCAATTAGAGACAGTAAGAGATTGGTAACCGAGGCCACCGAACTGTTTCTTTCTAGCCAGAAGACTTAGTATGGATTCACCATAGCCGAAAGTGATTCCCACACTTAAGACAAAGCAAACTATCTCCTCAAGCTAATAGCCCATTCAAAGTCTTAAAGAAGATTAACCACAATACCTACCAGATCAAGTTGCTTGATGACTATGGTATCTTCTCTACCTTCAATGTGTCCAATTTGATTCCCCATCAACCAGTAAAAGACCCTGCGAGTGCCCTAGAAGAATGAATAGAAAGCCCTTCAAATTTGAGGACAAATCTTTCCAACCCCCAAGCAGATGATAGGAATCAACCCCTTGGACCAATCATACGAAGCCAAGTTAAAGGACTTCAAGGGCCTGCATGAAAAATACTAACTCTAAGCCATAGCCAAGATAGGGATCCTATCCAAATCTAATCTCCTACTAACTTATCTATTAGATCCTCACGTATATCCAACATGCTCCTATTTAGCTATGAAGTCTTGATCTAGGAGGTAACCTAGGAAAGGCTAGCTGAGCTGAATTCTCCAATTGACCACCAGTGCCTAACTCTAATTTAGTTGACTTCCTAACCAGATTGATTGACTCTCGACCTGATCTAAATGAGGTTGGCCCCTGACTACCAGCACCTCTTGTTTCTGCCTGTATCGTATCATACTCTTGATGTACAGCCATTAAGTAACACATGCCTTCTGACACAACGTTCCAGAATGATTCTTTTTTTTCTCCGTACTGAATATTATTTGTCCTTTTTATCATGATTCATGTAACGTAATTGTAAAATACCCTTTTGTCTTTTCATACATGTAAAATAACCCTAGTGGGCAAGTATATAAACCCTCACTTTCCTTATACGTAGACATCCAACTTTCAATACAGAATTATTTACTTAAAGTAAAGTTAGTGTTCTCGTTGTCATTCAACTCTTATCTATTCTCTTTAGCAAGGAGTAATGATGAGTGACCCTTCAATTCAGACCGGTGTGTCATATCCAACAAATTGTTGGCCGCATAAGATTGAGTGGTGTATCCTATCCATTCGATAGCTACTTAGACTTTGCTAGTTTTTTCTTTTTTTTTTTTAGTTCACTTCGTTGTGGTGCCTCCCCGTGTGTTCCTCCGTATGTCCAACCTCGGAGACACATCACGTCAAAAACCCCATAGCCCTTGAGTAATTCTAATATGTAGGCATTATCATTGATCTTTTAGAGGATTTTGAAAGGTCTTTCCACTCTTGCACATTATTTGTTCCTCTTGTTATTTGGGAACTGTTATTTGCTAAGGTACAGCCATACCAAGTCTCTCGACTAAAATTGTTTGGCTGCTCTACCCTTAGTCTTTTCTCATGCTGTTTTAGCAACTTGGTTGATGTACCGAGTGACCTTATCAAAGATGTGCTAAAGGGATTGTGCTCCAACTTAGGCATCAAGGTCCTCTTGCTCGGGTATTGGTTTAAGAGAGTGGTCAAGGGGTAACTTAGGATTGAATCCATAGAAAACCTTGAAAGGAGTCTACTTAGTGGTG
Source organism: Lumnitzera littorea (assembly GCA_024138015.1). Taxonomy (NCBI): domain Eukaryota; kingdom Viridiplantae; phylum Streptophyta; class Magnoliopsida; order Myrtales; family Combretaceae; genus Lumnitzera; species Lumnitzera littorea. The sequence goes on along the minus strand of JAMXBB010000003.1, from coordinate 74,426,520 downwards.
TTATGCATTGTTTGATTATAGGCAAACTCAACTACTAGCAAGCAAATGTTCGAATCAACCAAGTTCTTGCCCATTGCAGCTCGAAGTAGTGATCCTAAAGTGCAATTAACCACCTCTGTTTAGCTATCAATTTGGGGGTGACATGAGGTACTGAAGAGTAATTTGGTCCCCAGCTAACGCTACAAGGTTCTTCAAAAATGGCTTAAGAACTTCGGGTCTCTATCGAATACTACACTTTTTAGCACACCGTATATCCATACAATCTCCTGCAAGAAAAAAGAAGCAATAGCTGAAGCGTCATTAGTTTTGGTACAGGGCACAAAGTGTGCCGTCTTACTAAGCCTATCCACAACAACCATTACAAAATCTTTTCCTTGGGCAATTCACGACAGTCCAAAAACAAAGTCCATGCTCAATTCAGTCCATGACCTCATTGGAACAGGTAAAGGCATTGCTCTCCCTTGCTCGGCTCGGCACTTGGCCTTCTTACACATGGCATAGCCTTCAACAACTTGGTGCACATTTCTCCTCATTCTCAGCTAAAAGAATTGGCTACTCTATAGTTCATAGGTCTTCCTTTCTCCAAAATATCCGAAGAGTCCTCCACTATGAGCTTCCTTGATCAGTAGCTTCCTCAATGAATAATTCGGCACGCATAATTTTCCACCTCAGAATAAGTAGCCATCCTTTACATGATACTTGTCTATTGTCCTCTAATTGACGCATTGCGAAATTATGGGTCTGAAGTGTAGATCCTCATAGTACTTTTCTTTGATACTTACAAACCTAAACAGTCTAGTTTGTAGTTTTGATAAAAGTGCATTCCTTCTTGAAAGAGCATCTGTAACTACGTTGCTCTTTCCTTGCTTATATTATATTACAAAATTGAATCTTTTAAGGAATTCAACCCATCTAGCCTACCGCTTCGACAACCTGGTTTGACTTCGAATGTACCTTAGCGATTCATAGTCAGTATATATGACAAATTCTCTTGACAGTAAATAGTGCTGCTATTCTTGCAATGCTCAAATCAGTACCAAAAGTTCTTTATCATATATAGAGTAATTCAACTGCGGTCCTTAGAGCTTTTCATTGTAGAAGTGATTGGTCGGCCTTCTTACATTAGGACAACACTTATTCTAATGCCTGACGTGTCGCATTTCGCCTAAAAAATTTTGTTGAAGTCAGGTAGCACTAATATTAGGGTAGAGGTCAATCTTTCTTTTATCTTAGCAAAACTCCTCTCCTCCTTTCTCCCCATCGGAAGTTGGTGTTTTTCTTCATTAGTTCGGTAAGTAGCGCAGCAAGGGTACTGAAATTTTTTATGTATCTTCTATAAATTGAAGCCAGTTTGTAGAAACTTCTCATGTCGGCATAAGTAATAAGAGTCAGTCACTCGACAATTACTTGAATCTTCTCATCATCGACTCGCAAGCCTCCTCTATTGACTACATAGCCCAAGAATACCACTTTCTCCTAGCAAAAGCAACATTTCTTTAGGTTATCGAATAGTCTCTCGACACGGAGGATATCCAAGACTACTCTTAGATGTTTATAGTGACTCAGCATGTCAGCATTGTAGACCAAAATGTCGTCAAAGTATACTACAACACATTTCTCTATGAGATGTTTCAGCATACGGTTCATTATCCTTATGAAAGTGCTCGAGGTATTCGATAAGCCGAAGGGCATGACCATCCATTTGTAAAGTTCATGTCGAGTCTTGAATGTAATCTTCCACTCGTCTCCTAACCTTATGTAGATTTAATTGTGGATAGATTTAAGATTAATCGTATTGAAAATCTTAGCTCTACTAAGTTCATCTAACATGTCTTCTAGCCTCATGATTGAATACCTGTATTTTATTGTGATCTTATTTATAGCTTAACTATCTACACATATTCACTAGGTTCCATCCTTCTTCAGTACTAGAAGTGTAGGCATAGTATAGTAGTTGAGACTCTCTCTTACATAGCCTCTCTCTAGCAACTCATTGACTTAATGTTGGAGCTTAGAAGCTTGCTCGAGATTCACCCGATAAGTTGGCTTTTTCAGCAGTGTAATGCCAGGTACTAAGTTAATACAGTACTCTATGCCTCGAATTGGGGGCAACCTCTCAAGTAAATGTTATGGGAATAGGTCGACATATTCATCTAGCAACTTCTTGATTTCTTGGGGTAGCTCACCTCGCTCCTTCATTTCCAATAGTTGCATAACCAACAATAGTGTTGGCTCCTAAGCATTGATGATCTCTCGGAGCTCAGCTCTACTCATCGCCAAAGCCTTCTTCGATTCGCGAGCAAGTTTTATTTGTAACTTATTAACTTCTCTCAGCAGCATTAGATTCAATATGATCTTCTGGTCATCCTTCTTAAACATATACGTATTTTTGTAGCTGTCATGTATAACTTTCTTATCAAACAATCATAGCTTACTTAACAATACGTAGGAAGCATATATAGGCAGCACATCGTAGAGAATCTAGTTAGAGTAATTGCCAATAGTGATCGACAGTAGTATTTACCGGGTGACATGTAATGCTCCTTTCTCACTCAACTAGTACAACTTATACGGCTTTGGATGTGTAACAGTTGGCAACTTCAGTTTTGAAATAAGATTGGCTGATGCCACATTAGTGCAGCTTCCACTATCCATGATGAGGGCGCATACCTGATCATTCACCTTACAGGTGGTATGGAGCAAATTCTCTCTCTGCTCCTCCTCTCGTGGGGGTTCCATGTTCATAGTATGTCGAACAACCGTGAATAACTTATCCATGTCCTTAGCAAAAACGTCCTCCTCAATCAGCTTTTTCTCAACATTTTCTTTCTCTATTGGAACCTCCTCTTCCTCAGGTTCCTCATCTGTACTTTCTACTTCTAACTTCGAGACATCTCCCTTAATGACCATCATCCTTCGATTTGCGTACTGAGCAACCATATGTCTGAACTCTGGACACTTAAAGCATTTGATCGACTCATTTTCTTGCCAGACCCTTGCCCCTTCTCATAAGTTCGAGTTGGCACTTCACCATCAAGATGGCCTTTCTGCTTGGATTGGGCATCAACCTTTCTACTCGGCTTGGTACTTGATAGAGTTCGATGACTTCCCTATTCGGGTTAGCTAGTTGGCATTCTAGTCAGCACTCGGCCTTTTCTTTACCTTTCCACTCGTTTGGCAATCCTAATAGCTTCATCTATTATGGTGAATCATTGGAGCTCCACAATGTCCCAAATATCATCTCTTAGTCCAGTTATAAATCTTGACATTATTCAAGCTGGTGGTTCCTCCACTTCGCAACGAATCATGGGCATTTGAAACTCTTAAACATACTTGTCAATAGTTCGGTCTCCCTTATCTCAACTCCTAAAGCCGAGTGAAAGTATCTTAAAGGTAAGTTTTCGACACGAATATATTTTTGAGTATCCTCTTTATCTCAGGCCAAGTATTAATCTCTCGGTAGACCTCTTGTCTCCTCATCATTTGAAAATTCCTCCACCACATGGCAGCATATTCGGAAAACTCAACAACAGTAGCTCTCGCTTTCTTGTAATCTTTGTATTAATAATAATCAAACATACGCTCCAACTTCTCTTCCCATTCTAGATATTCATCAACATTCCCAAATCTATTGAAACTTGGAATCCGAAGCCTCACATAGTCAGATACCTTAGGATTCATACACGTTCTTCTTCAAAATACTCTTCTTCGTCCTCTTCATCAAGCTCTCCCAGATCTATTCTTCACTTTACTCGTCTACCTACTCCTCCACCTCGAGTAAGTTGAGCAAGGTTCTAGCCTCAAATATGCTAAGTGACTTATGGGGTGTTTTGTGTGACCTTAGTAGGTCGGCAAGACAACGTATGAATAGCTCGGGTTAGGTCTACTAAGAGGTTAGCTACCTCATCAAGCCTCTTATTAGTGCTTCTGGGAGTTCCTTGAGACTGTCGTCCATGGTAGATAACTCTACTATCATCGCCAGTAACAATATTCATACTCAAGTCAGTCATTTTCCTTATAGGTTTAAGCTTAAACAAACACTTAAGGAAATTAATAGTTAACAACACAACACTTAAATGAAAAATAGTAAGTTGCTATGTTTCACATACGTAAAACAAAGCATAGCAAAACTTCGAAAAACAAACATCAACTCAAATAAAACCTCCGCTCTGATACCAAGATGTTGTGAACCGTAACCAAGAGTTGACAAGGCCGATTGCTAAATGGGTCCAAACTTGTAGAAAGCTCGAAAGAGTTAATGAGGGAAATGTATAAAAAGAATGAATGACAAATAAAAAGTAAGCAAAACCCACAAACAGCTCTAAAGGATATGACGCACCAATGGAACTTTCGAAGACTTACGACACAATTTGATATGACATACAAATCGATCCGATAAGGTTACTCGCCACCTAACCTTGTTTAAGAGAAAGGATAAGAGTGATGCCAAGCATAAAATAGCAAAGTGTTTACACTAGAAAGGAAAAATACTTAAGTGTATTAAGGATAACCTGATTCCTACAGCTACAGCTACAAGTACAAGGGTATTTATACCCATAAATTAGGGCAACTTGCTTAAAAAAGAAGACCAAATGGGCATTTCTTAAGGAATTGAAGAACAAGATACAAAAGGGTAAAAATGAATATATAAGAAAAATGATCATTGGTGCAATAGATTCTACACATGATATTGTATATGTAGCAATGTTACATTGGCGAGGTTATTAGAAGATATAGACCAAAAAGTATAGATAGTTGACTTGTCTGAGCAGGGATGACTTAGTTAGTCCAGACTCTCTCTTTCTCGGCTTCTCAGTAAGGAAGATGTTGAATAATTGGTCGGCACGGGCACAAGTGAGTAATCTTCAATTTGGCATACTACAGAAAGATGTGTAGTCATATAGCTCGGCATGAAGAGTGACTCGACGAGGAAGTATTCAACCTCGGTAGGGGTTAGCTGGAATAGAAGGATTCGTTGTGCCAATCCCTCCAGTCCTTTGGCTCGATTATGGGTTAGAGATTCAATAGCCTAATTCCTATCACTTCTCAAAGTACATCCCCTTTTTCATACTCTTATCTAATCTTGCTAAGTAGCTCGAGATTAGTGGTAAGTGAATCTTAGTACTAGCTTGTACGTCATATTAAGCAAAGAACTAAGTTATGCTATGTTCGTTGCTATGTCATATCCTACAAGTAGCTTCATGGAAGCTACTATGTTAGCTAACCTATCCTTTCTCTCTATCTTTGATACTTCGAAGGGCTCACTTGGTTACTACTTCATACAATAAGCCTTAATGATTAACTTAGCTTTTAGGCATATAATATAATCTTAGTAATAGAGCTTAAGGTTATGATTGAGAGATAAGTAATGTCATAGTTACTTCTTGTTATAGTTGTTCGTTTTATTATACTTTGTTTCATTGGTAGAGAAATAGAGCAAGTTCTAGAGTTACTGTATGATATCGTATTAACAAAGTTATGTGTAATCTCCATTGATTAGTGGATTTCCTAAAGTTTTGTATTGAGAATGTTGAATCCCAATGTTTAAGGAGAGATTAATGATACTGAAAGTGATGCTTATGGTTGCCGCCGTATTACCCAATAGACCTTATGAACTATTAACAAGAAATTACAAGACTTTATTGCTATGTGGCTAACTTGGCTACTTTTGTACAGAGGGTTGATAAGTGTAAATTACTTTACACTTTCAAAGCATGTTTAGGCATAGAATTGATCATAAATGTGATTTAATTCTTTAGATTGGCTACTTAATTGAATAAAATAATGATTTCAGGTAAATCACAAGCAAAGAGAGGAAGTATACACAAGAATAACAACTTTCAAGTTAATCATGGCCGTAAAAGAAAAGAAATAAGTATAGAAGCATCAATCACAAGCGTGCTAATAAAGCAATGAACAATCCACATAGATCATGCCTTTAATCACAACCGTGACCAAGGGAAGTTTTGTTAATCCCTCTATCAATTACGGCCGTGATTGAATAGCAAAAAGATGATTATGGCCATGGTTACGAACGTGATGAGATCTAATAATGCAATGATGAGTTCATGGCCTCAATAACAGCGGTGATTGGTGAAGAATAATTCTTTTCGAGACTATTACGCCCCGAGCCATAGGCATGATAAGAAAGGGCACAATTGTTCTTTTCAACCTTTTCATGCGAACCAATACATAGGAAATGTCAAGTGATACCGTAAATGGGTAAATTCAAGCCTTTTGACGGGGAGAATATAAAAAGCTACTGCAAGTTGTGGAGGGGGGAATTTTTTAGATATCAAATTTTAGGAGAGTAGACATCATTTAAAACAACACATCACCTACCTACACATATATACATTTTTACTCATCCATGTACCAGTTTGTATCCTATATCATTTTTGATGTGTTACTGTATTTTTCCTAGAATCACTCAAGAGAGACGATAAGAATTCATTGTTCATGTATTCATCAAACTTCTTCAGTGGAATAAAAAGGGCTTTTTACTTTAACTATTCCATGTTTTATTTCTGTTTAATTATGTTTCCTTTTAGTTTGTGTTGGTGTTTTATCATATGTGAGTAATTCGTTAAGGCTTGCTTCATCAATTAGTATGATCAAGTGCTTAGAAATAAAAGTAATTTCTTGATGTTTGTTAATTCTAATGAATGGCATTTAATGAATCTAAGTATGGTGTAGTATACAACATTGACTTAAGTTAGATTTCAATAGAATAGTTGATGAATGAGGCCAAGATGTAAGAGATAAGCTAAAGAGACAAGTGGTTGAGCATAAAGCACTAGAAGCCATTAATGTGAACCCAGTTGCACCTTGACATGTTAAGGTATTTGCAAGGAGGAGACTTGAGTTAGATGAAGTTGAAGAGTATGAGGAGGAGGCAAAGCATTTTGATGGATTTGAAGAGCACAAGCTCCGTACTCCTGAATAAGCTGAGCATCTTAAAGTGTAGATTCCAAGCTTTAATGGGTCTGGTAGTACTAATGACTACTTAGATTGGGAGGAGAAGATTGAAAAGATATTTGATTTCTACAACTATGAAAACTTTGTGCGTATTCAAGTAATTGCTTTAGAATTTTGTAAGCATGTAGCAATGTAGTGGAAGAGATTGTAGAATGTACATAAGCGAGCCTAACGTGAAATCTGAACTCGGAATGAGATGAAGAGAGTCTTAAGGAGTAGATTTGCTTTAGAATACTATGAACAAGACATTTTTCGACGTCTCTAAGAACTCAAACAAGGTATTTGATCAGTAGACAAGTATGTTAGAGAATTCCAACTACTGATGATCTACTATGATGTTAATGAGTCAAAAGTATAGACAGTAGCTAGGTTCATTTCTAAACTAAGACCTAAGATTGGTAATATAATGAAATTATCCAAGTAGTACAAAGGGTTAAAAGGTAGAAGCGAAATTAGCTCAACCAAGTACCAAGCAGCTAACTTGGCTGCCAAGCAAAACTAGTATGCCGAGTTAACCTGGATATGATAAGGCTCAGCATAGTTTTAAGGTCGATTACTAAGGTCAAATGCTAAGAAAACCTGAAGATGCTCGAGCGAAGACTAAGGCTTAAGAGCTTGAGGTTAGAAGGAATCAAGGTTAGAGCTTTGGTAGGAAAACTAGAGAGATAAAGTGTTTCAAGTGCTTGGGTTTTAGATACATAGCTAGACAATGTCTTAACAAACGCATCATGACCATTAAGGGAGACAACCCACAGCTTAAAGTAGAAAGTGCCAGTGAAAGTAAGGAGGAGGGGGAAGCTGAACAGTGTGTTGATGGATTCTCAGAAGACCTCGAAGCCCTTACCTAACCCGAGCAAGGGGAACAATACCTCAATTTACTTGTTCAAAGAACTCTTAGTGCTAATGTCATTAGAGATGATGAGTAGAAAGAGGACCTCTTTCATACGAACTGTCAAATGAATAGTAACTGATGCACTATGATCATCAAGGGAGGGAGTTGTACTAATGTGATAGCACGAGGCATAGTAAAGACTCTAAAGTTGTCAACTTGTCCTTGTCCTAAACCGTACAAGATTTGCTGGTTTAATGAGAAGGGTAGATTACCTATTACTAAATAAGTTAGAGTGCCAATTATGTAATGATCTAATTAAAACTCCTCCAACCGAGGTATTGTTTGCTTTGGTATGGAAAGCTGCATGGTTTTATCCCTTAGTACAATAGCTTCCCAAAAAGTCACCCATCCTAGGATTGAGCCAACATGAGCACACTTAAAATTTGGAGTTTCAACGTGCTCTAAGCTGCTGCACCAAAAGGTACCTTAATGATTAAAGTTCCTTCTCTTAGCATTTAAGGGTACTACAATCCACCCTCTTATAGAACTAACATTCTTGTTAGTTTCATTATATAGGTCTAGGAACACTATTAGGTAGGGACTCCTCCTTTCCAATTGGTGAACTACTTTAATACCACCTGCAACGACCTAACTAAAACTTCTCCTATTGAGGTATTGTCTACTTTAGCATGGAACACTGTACGGTTTTGTCCCTTTATACAACAACTTCCTAGGAGGTTATCTATCCTAGGATTAACCTAGTCTAAGCATATTTAACTTTAGAGTTTCGATGTGCTTTAAACTATTGTACCAAAAAGCATCTTAATGATTAGAGTTCCTTCTCCTAGCATTTAAGAATACTACAATCCACCCCCTTTATAGAATTGATGTCTTCGTCAATTTCATTACACAAGCCTAGGAATGCCACTGAGTAGGACTCTTCCCTTCCAGTTGGTAAATGGCTTTGATACCACTTGTAACGACTTAACTAAAACTTCTCCTATTGAGGTATTGTCTACTTTGGCATGGAATGCCACATGGTTTATCTCTTATTGTAATAGCTTCTTAAGAGGTTACCTATCTTAGGAATGACTTAGCTTGAGCATGCTTATCTTTAGAGTTTCGATATGCTCTAAGCTATTGCACCAAAAGGTGTCTTGATGATTAGAGTTCCCATTCCTAGCATTTAAGGTTATTATAGATTACTATTGGTGACAAATACAGAGATGAGGTATTGTGCAATGTCTTATCCATGTATGCTTCACACATTCTACTTAGTTGGCTCTGGTTGTTTGATTTGAAAGTGCTCTATGATGGATATAAGAACACTTATACAATATAGAAGGATGGGAAGAAGGATATATTGACTCCTATAAGCTCGAGAGAAGTTTAGGAATCTTAAGTTAAGGTTTCTAATTCCTTATAGAGGAAGTTCTTAGTGATTTCCCCAACCCAATTTTCCAAAGATATTAAGAAGGAAGTGTATGTTCTCTTATTGATCAGAAAACTACTAAAGTTAAAGGAAGTCGGAGCATTACGTACTGAGGTGCAAACATTGCCTTAAGAATATGACGACTTGTTTCCTACTAAGTTATCAAGAGGTTTACCCGCTTTAGAGGTATGAGCATTGCATTAACCTCTAACCTAACTAACTTGCCTATAGGCTCAATTCCAAGTAGGCAACCAAGTTGAAGAAACAAGTTAATGAGTTGATTAAGCGTAGATATGTCTAAGAAAGCATAAGGCCCTGTGTCATGCAAGCTATCCTGGTGTCGAAGAAGGATGGCTCATGGAGAATATGTATTGATAGCCAGGCTATCAATAAGATCACTGTCAAGTATCGATATCTAATCCCATGATTAGATGATATGCTTGATGAGTTACATAGTGTGTAAATATTTTCAAACGTTGATATGAAGAGTGCTACCACCAAATCTATCTAAGAGATGAGTAGAAGACTACTTTCAAAACAAAGGACGATTTGTTCAAGTGGTTGGTGATGCTGTTTAGGCATACAAATACCTAAGTACCTTTATGTGACTTATGAATCATATTTTAAGACCTTTGATTGGTAAATGTGTTGTTTTCTACTTTGATGATATTTTGGTACATAGAAACAACCACATTTCTCATGTTACGCACTTAAGATTTGTGTTTGATACCCTTTATGTTGAGTAATTGTTTGACAATTTGAAGAAATGTATCTTTTGTTAGAAACGAGGTAGTATTTCTTGTATATATTGTCTTTGATAGAGGAATTAGAGTTGATGATAAGAAAACCAAGCTATTCTCAAATGCTTAATGCTAACCAGTGTTGCCGAAGCTTGGAGTTTTCATGATCTTGCTTTATTTTATTGAGGATTCATTCAAAACTTTAATTCCATAGTTGCCTTATTGATAGAGATGACTAAGAAGAACTTCAAATGGTTCAAAAGCTCAAAAGAGTTTCGAGGAGATCAAATCTAAGTTAACTTTTGCCCTAATGATAATATTACTTGACTTTAGCAAGGTTTTTGAACTAGAATGTAACACATCAAGAGTTGGCGTTGGAGCTATTCTTATGCAGAGCATTGTCCAGTTATGTATTTCAACGAGAAGTTTAGAAGTGCCACACTGAATTACTCAACATATGATAAAGAGTTGTATGCCTTTGTTTGAGCACTTCAAAACTAGTAATATTACCTACTACCGAAAGAGTTCATTATCTACATAAATCATAAATCTGTTAAGCATCTTAGATGATAGCAAAAACACTCCCAACACCATGTTAAGCAGGTTAAGTACTTAGAAACTTTTTGCTACATCATTAAATACAACAAGCGAAGTTCTAATACTGTGGCTGATACCTTTACTCGTTGGCATGTTCTTATCATAACATTATAAGATAGAATACTTAGGTTTGGTACTTTACCTAATCAATATGAACAAGATCCATACTTTAAACCCTTAGTGGCCAAGTGCAACATTAGCAGAGTAGTAGATAGGTTCTATCTAAGTAAAGGGTTTTTGATGAAGGGAAAACGAGTTTGTGTATTGAACAGTTTTAGCAGGGAATTACTTGTTTGGGAAGCCCATGTTGAGGGCTTAGCCGGCCATTTTGGTGAGAAGAGAACTACTAAGTTATTAGTAGAACTCTTCTATTGGCTTGGGATGATGAAGGATGTGTGCAAAAAAATTTTGAATGGTGCAAGGTGTGCACGCAAGAGAAGGGAAGAAAGGAGCCATATGGAGAATATACACTGCTGCCCATACCTAAGTGGCCATAGACCAATCTTAGCATGGATATCATGCTCGACCCACTTAGAACAACTTGAAAATATAATTTTATTATGGTGTTTGTCGATTGGTTTGGTAAAATGAGTTACTTTACCTCGAGCCACAAAACCAATTATGCTTTATTTATTACTAACCTCTTTTTGCAGGAGGTCGTACGACTACATGGTGTCCTAAGACAGATCATGATTCAAAGTTCATAAGCTTCTTCTAGCAAAAACTATAGAAGAAACTTGACACTAAACTCATATACAATACTTCTTGCCATTTGTAGACAAATGGCTTGACAGAGGTCATGAATAGAACAATAGATAACCCCCTTCGAGCTACTGTTAGGAAGAATTTGGATAATTAGGATCTATGCTTACTTATCATTGAATTTGGTTACAACTGCTCTACTTACAACTTAACAAGAAGATCACCTTTCGAGGTCATCTACGAACTTAATCAGAACTTACCATTAGAAATGATTACCAGCTCAACCTCTCAAGGAGAAAGTTAGTTAGGTTTGCAGCACATTGAGGAGTTTTAGAAATTGCATAAGAAGGTTGCCAAATAATTAGCCAAGATAATGGCTCAACAAAAAGAGCAAGGAAGCCAAGGTCAATTATTTACATCCCAAGAGATCTTGTTTAAATTCACCTTAGCAAGGCGAATTATTTACATCCCAAGAGATCTTGTTTAAATTCACCTTAACAAGGAGCGATTCCTAAGAAAGAGAACAAGTAAGTTATCTCCTAGGTTAGATGGTCCTTTCAAGATCCTCTGACGCATCAATGACAATGCCTATAAGTTAGAACTACTCAAAGGATACATGGTGTCTCCTACTTTTAACATCATTGACTTGATACCTTTTGTGTCGAAAGAAGAAGAAGACCAAGATTTGAGGATAAATCTTCAACAACCCTAAGGAACTAATGGATTGCCAACCTCTAGACCTCTCACTCATGCCTACCTTCGAGGCCTACATTCCTTCACAAGGAGGATACTCTTTTGTTAAACTAACAAGGATGAGTTCCCATATATGGAAGAGCTATTAGCAAACTCTTTAAGGGCCTAGCTTAAATATACTTTGCTTTGCTTGGATTCCAGCGTAGTTACTAACCTATTAAGTGCCAAACCACAATGCATGTACACAACATTTTGCTTGGACTCTCACCTAATTGCTAACCTACCAAATCTAAGATCCTTGTATGCCGAGCTCCCCTTTTCCATCCTGCCAAGTTGCAGCTTTGCCAAATCACCTCGGTAGCTTTTAGCACAAATCAATAACAATAGCCCCAACATTAGTTCAATTTGGCCATAGTGCCCCAAGATCTTAGAACATGAACCTAGTAATAGGTTGCCACCTGTCCCTTATTTTTTTTACTTTTGTACTACATTCCCTTTTGCCATTTGTCTTATTTAACTTTTTCATATATACTAAGAATCTCTTTCTTACATTGTCCTTTATGTAATTTTTCATTATTGTATTTTTTTCCCTAAAGGACTTATTATAAATAGTCTTTTTTTACTGTAGTTGCAATCATCTTACACCTTACAAGTTAATAAATATTCTTATTCTTGCAAGATACCGTTCTTTAAGTGCATCCCCTTTTTCACACTTTTATCTAATCTTGCCAAGTAGCTCGAGATTAGTAGTGAGTGAACCTTAGTATTAGCTTATACATCATATTAAGTGAAGTACTAAGTTGTATTGTGTTCATTGGTACGTCATATCCTACGAATAGCTTCATGGAAGCTACTATATTTGCTAACCTATCCTTTCCCTTTGTCTTCAATACTTCAAAGGACCTACCTAGTTAATACTTCCTACAGTAAGCCTTAGTGATTAACTCAGCTCCTATGCATACTATAAGTGAGAAAAAAATTGCACCAGATATTGAAGTTATAGATATATACATTCACCAAATAAAATGGGAATAAAGAAGTAAAAACACTAGAAGGAAAAGGGAGATGATGAAATTTAGCTAGTGCACATGTTTCACAATGAAAGTTTGAAACATTCATCAAATTACATTGAGGAACATAAACCATTTTGGAAATTGAGGCATGTCCCATCCTTACATGTAACAACTCTAACTAAGAAACGTTATAAGAAAACACATGAGAGGAATCAATACATGGTTCATTATTAGGTAGAACAGAAGAATGCTAAGAAATTAGCCGTAGCTTCAAAATATAGAGACCATAATCCTCTTCAACAACTGTTATAATAGCATGAGTAATGGTGTCTTGAAACAAACATATCTTATTGTCAAAAGTTGCAAGTAATGAGGTTAAAGCAACCAATTTGTTTAAGATAATTAATTGTAACAAAAACCTAGTACAACAAACATATTAGATAAAGGTCAATAATGTGCACACATCCAACTATGTAAACAAGTTTCTCATTTCCTTCTAGGAGTTTTACATAAATGGGTTTCGATAGTGTTTGTTTATTGCTTAATAATTTGGAATGTAGTGTCATCTAATTGGATGCACTTGTGTATACTACCTAAAAGTACTCATTACAATTTTTTGAAGATGAAGTAAAATTCATACCTACAAATGCCATACAAGAGGCATGCTCCTCACTTTACTCTTCTTCATCAAAGAGCTTAGCCTTGCCTTTTAGCATTTTAACCATTTCATTGCAAATTATACTTAGTGATTGAGAATCATCACATACATTTCTGGTAAAATCATCAAGCGGAGAATCTTTCATTACAACAATAGAATTGGAACTTGATTCAAACATCTGTCCTGCATTTTTGTGATACCTCCTATCTCTATTGTTCTTGTACCAATCAAGGTACCCAATGAGCTTAAAAAAATGTTTAATTGAATGTCTAACTTTCTTATAATGTGTACAAGACATTTCTAGCATTATGAGTTGATTTCCCTTTCCTTTCTCTCTTTTCTTCCATAGCTACCTTGTTTTAATTCCTAACGGCAAAAGTAACACTGTCGTCCCTAAGATTTAATCTACTAGTCACTTGCTTTTGTTTTTCCACTTGATATACTAGATAATATGCCTTATTTACTTTTAGAAGAGGTTTTATAGGTGTGATCCGACTTCTAGTATGCTTAAAGGAGTTATTCAACCCATCAAGAATTGTATTAGTTTGTGTTTATTGCTCATCTCAAGATACTTTTCAACTATTTCACAGTTGCATTATTATGAAGCTCTACAAAATTAATCTACCAAAGCATTGAAATTATTCAATTCGTCCCATAGTCATTTTAGTTTATTGAAGTACATAGTAACATTCAAATTCCCCTATTTGAAGTGCATTATTTCATTTTATAGTTGATAGAGTGAAGGTCCATTAAGAAGACCAAATCGCTTGCATAAATCTTCCCTAAGATCCTTTACAAACTGTGAATATATAAAGCCCTCCAACAATTCATTACTCATTAAATTAAGGATTTAGCAACGAACCATAAAACCACATATAATCCAATTGCTTTCATTGATTGGATCATCTTTAGATTTAGTACGAGATCCATCAATGAATCTTAGTTTTGATTTTGCTCCTAAGGTTAGTTGAACAAACCTACTCCAACTGATAAAGTTTGAGTTAATAAAACAACATTTGTAATCACAGATCTTATACTATCCAAACTAGAAAGATATAAAGGATCATTGCAAGTAATATCAAAATTTGAATTCACATTACTTACTTTGAGCTCAACATTTCTAACAATTATGAGATAACAATGCTATGATACCATGTAAAACTTCCAAATTGAAATTCTTTAATGAAAATACATGAATTTGATAGAACTTACATGAATTGGATGAATGAAGAAGATGAATTGCATAAGCATAGGCATGCTAGAGAGGGGAAAGTATCGAGCTGTTTTGTGTAGCGAAGTTGCAAAACTAATTAATTGACTATATTCCATACAAGAAAGGTATTTATATACATAAAAAATTGGACACATGCTAAAATGAATGTTCTGCTAAATAAATTAATATAGCATAGCTTGATCCAATAATTCTGTTATAATACTTGAACATCTAATATATAAAATATATATTTTTATTATTATTACTAAAAAATAAAAAAAGCTAAGCATAGGCCATTATTTTAAGCAACTACCATTGGAAATGGAAAGGCAAATTAGTTAAGATAAAATATGTGGCAAAAGGGGAAAAGGAAAAGAAATGTAAAAAAAAAATTACAAAAAATGCTATTCTTGGAAAAATATTCTCAAGAATACAACATTTGAAATCGCCTCTTCAAGAGGCGATTTCCATAGCCATGGGACGTATATCATCTTCCCTAGCTCATGCCCCCTCATTCTATACTTCCTCTTTCTATATTCTCATTTCCTCTCTCTAAATTGTACCGATACTTTCTTTACCAAATCCATCATTTCAATCCATTTTTTTGTGAATCAATCACAAAGTTGAAGTAGTAGCACGACGTAGATCCCAATTGTGAGAAGATTTTTCGAAACGAGGAGACAGTCCATATGATCTCATCACTTTCTCTCTCTAAACATCTATATTGAAAAGATATCGTTTTTTCTTGTTTTAATCAGTTTTAAGTATATGTTATTCGAAAAATTAGTGTTTTTGCTTGATATATTATGGTACATTATTGTCTACTGGCATTTTTTAGACAAGATGGACTGTTCATGTTTTCTTTAAAATATATGTGCATTGAATTTTTTTCTATACTTCATTGTTAATAAGCTTAATATTTTTTGTATAAATTTTTGTTCATTAGTATATTTTATATATATGTGTATATATTTTTTTTATAAAGTTGTGTTTGTTAGTTAGTATATTTTATATGTGTATATAGTTTTTCTTTGCGTAAATATTGTCTTCGTTACTATATTTTATGTACACATGTATATTAGGTGATATGTATACAAATAATTATCATTGAGGGATATAAACAATATGGTGTTAGTTCTTTTTTTTTTTTCAGTTGAAATAAATAATGAATCTAGTGTCGTTAAGGGAATATGATAGTGAAATCAAATTAGGTGATGTATTCGTGAAATCTAGTAGAGTGTGTCTATTAGTATAAGGTAATATTTTTATTTGCAGATGTTGAAGTTTATAAAGTTGACGTGGCAAAAAGGTATAAAATGGATAATACAAGGTTAGTTTGTTATGTTTATGGAAATATTATAGAAGGAGAGGATGGGGTGTGGTATGATAGGCGCCCAAGAATAGTAGTTAGAGTTTCATTTGGGGCTATGTATAACCAGTTGGTTAGATTGATATGTAATTATCTTTGAGTTAACACGATGACCTATCAGGTTGAGTTGATTTACAAATGCCCTCTTATAAGCGAGACTAGGGACATATTCTATGCCATCCCCATTAGCGATGATTATGATGTCCAACAACTAATGGCTTCCTTAGTAAGACATGGCAGAGTCAGTGATTTAGCAGTTCAGCAAAGTTGTATATTGAAATTCATGAAGTGAAGCCACTATTAATAGCTTCTCCCAGATTCTAATGCTAACGCTAGTTTGACTGAATGTTAGTTGTAGGAAGTGGAAGAAGCACATGGATCATGTGAAAGAAATGATTGGAGGTAAGGGGTTAGCCATAGATGTGGACATGGTCGAGATGTTAGAACTCATGCCTTTTTATATAGTAAGTGTTAGGGATGGCTCGATGCCATTTAAGGAGAGTATAAACGATGGTGAGTGGAGTTTCAGCAATGAATTGAAGGTGGGCATGTGATTTGAAAATAAAATATAACTACAGATAGTTGTGAAGATGCATCATGGTATGAACCACCATGACTTCATCATAAAGAAGTTCGAACCTACAATCTGGTCATGTGTGGACTATGTGGTAGGGATGGACATAATAGGAGAAGATATTTGCAGCGTGGGAGACAATCAACTTTAAGTGGATCGATTGGTATATGCGTTAGTTAAAGTGAAAAGTCATGCTAATGTTGATTGATAATATATATTGAAGTATATTTAAGAAATTTTCGCTTTGTTCACGTTTTGCTTTTCGTTAATGAATGTTATGGTCAACTTACTATATATATACATATTTATATTTTTTGTTGAACTTTGTTTGTCCCATATAAGATATCAAGAGAGGAGATCAATTGATATCTTTAAACTTTTTAAAACTTTTTTGTTGTAAATAAAGATTACCCCTCTTAATAACTTAATTGGTAAACAATAGTATTTTAATAATTCAACACAAAATAATTAATAACGTAAATTAAAAGAGTAAGGAAGGAAAGTATCAAGCTAAGGATTTATAGGGCTTCTGCCTTCTACCTACTATGTAAACCCTACTTTTAGTGGGCCTAAGACTTGATTAGGAGTACCTTCTGAATGTTTGCAAAGATCAACTAAACCAAAAACTTAAGTTTATATTTAGAAACTAATTAAATTTTTACAATTCAAAAGCCAACTGTCAATAAAACCCGCAATTGAAGAACTGCAAGCTCTAAAGTTACTTAAAACCCTAAACCTTAAAACCATTAAGGAATTTTAACCCTAAATAATTAATCGATAATTTAATTTGAATAATTTCATTCAACTTTATAAAATTTCACAATTTTATAAAAATCAAATCATAAATTACAAAACAATGTAAGATAAAAACCCTAAAATAATTTTCTATAAGGCTATGCCCTTATCTTCATGTATAAGCCTTACACATAAATAAGTAGACCAACCAATCACCTTAGATAACTTATCAATTGAGAGTTGGAATCATTTATCAATTGATAACTTCTCAAAATCTAGTGATAAGACAATCTCCTTATCACCTCTTCACTTATACTATATATGGACAATTTTTCACAAGATTTCATAAGCTTAACTTTAATAAATGAGACAAGACCACTCCAAGGGAGAAAGGGGGGCCATGCTCTTGTCATTCAACCATCAATCACTTCTTCTTACACATCACTATTCACCCCTTAATGCTTACATCATCAAGAGTTACAATTGTTGACTTTGTGTAAGTTACAAGACAACACTTTCAAGACATTTAAACACTCACTCTCTCTCCATTATTTCCCTCACTTTCAATTTCACTTTCACATCTTCTTTCTCTCCTTTGAAACAAACATAAAAGGGAGAAATAACCTTACCTCACAAAATCAACTTTCCTTCCATTTTTGAAGCTTCACTCACGACAACTTTTTCTTTTATTCTTGTGTCATTTTCTTTCACCATCTACGACCTTTTAAGACCATTAGAACCTTCCACAAACCCCATTCCAAAAGAACAAAAGATTCCGGCTCCAAAAGGTGGCAAAAAGGAGGAGGCAAAGTTAAAAGCTTAAGTAGAACCTTAGTGCACAATCACTAAACTTTGCTTTAAGGACAAGTAAGTGTCTCTTGTGATATGTGGATTAGTATTTATGTTAGGGGACTTTGATTTCTTGAAGATATAAGTAAGGTTTAAGTTGTTATAACACCAAAAATCGTTTTAAGAAACAAACCATGAAACCCTTACATGAAGTTGAAACATGAGCATGTAAAGTTAGTGTTTTATAAAGATATTTGTTTAATGCTTTGAATAGAAGATTTTGAGCTAAGAAAATCTTGAAATAAGAACTTTAATGGAGGATGAGCATGCTGGATGTGAGGGTTCCATAGTCATTTGGATGTTGATTTTGTTTCCATTAAGTTAAACATACTCAAATCTAGACTTAAGTTAAGGAATAAACCATCACATGAAGTTTTATGAAGAAACCAACTTTGTATGACATGAGCTATGATATGGGAGTTGTATTAAATATAAGATCTACTATTTCTTTGTGTGGAACATAAGTTAAGGAATCATCTTATGAAAGAAAAGTTAAGTTAAGATTTGTACACAAGTAGTTAAGTATATAATCTACCACCTAAACTTAAAGAAATGATGAAATAAGTTGAAAAACCAAGTGAGGACCTCTTGGAACCATCATGAACAGATCTGGAACGTGGGAAAAAGAAGCTCAAAAATATGATAAAAGTGAATGAACAAAGTGAAAAGATCAACTAAAGCAAGTATAATAAGCATATAAAGCTTAAAACTCAAAACCAAGCCTAAAACTCTCAAAACAAGCCTAGAACTCTAAGTTGGGCCTTCAATGAAATTCTGACCAAAGTCACTAACTTTAGTTTGGACAAAAAACAAGCCCATTTGACAACTTAAGCCCACTAAAAGGCCCAAGAAGTGGTTGTTAGCCTTAGGAATATAAATCAAAGTTGTAAATCTGATCTCAAGGAGTATTTTAAGTCTAGGATAAAATCTTAAGACCAAGCCCAAAGAATTTCTTAAGTTATTAAAAAGCCCATTTACTAAACAAGGCCCAAAAACACTCCAACACATGAGGAACGCTACTGTTCTGACCCATGGACAGAATTGTATACCTCATTTCGAAAATCTAACCTTACCACATTAAAGTACACTCGAAAATGATGAAGATTGACTATAAGATCATAAAAATCGGATTTAAAACGAGAAAGTTATACGCGATTGAACTTTAGCTAAAAACCGGGAAAAATTTCGAAAACTAGTCAAGAGTATAACTTAAGGAAAATTTACTTAGTTTCTTAAGTTTATTTCAATTCCTTATACAAATTATTTCAATGACTAGGGGATACTGTGTACGGAGATGACTTGCCTCCGGATTACTTTGACTGCCCCATATGGTAGAGTGAGTAAATTCCCGATGACTCTTTACTTGATTATGCTTGTAGAATAAATGCGCCTAAACTTATATATATAAATTTGGATGCTTGTGTATGAATTTGTAGGTGAATGCGATGACTTGATAATTATATATAATAATGGAAATTGTTTGCAATATATATATATGTGTGTGTGTGTGAATTATATGGAATGAAATTGTCTGATCACCCTGAAAACCAAGTTAATCACTTATACGAATAAGAAATCAAATTGAATCATGCATACCCCATATTGCATATGGATAACATTGACTGCCGCTTTACGCAGAAGATGGGAAGGGACTCACAGGAATACAAGTTTCCTGCAGGATTGGGCACTAGCTATGCCATCATATATATTGAGTCTCTGTCTTAAGCTGATGGGCTTACTAGGCGCCGGGAGATGCCAACCGTCGGCGAGGAGCCAAATCTTGTGGCTTTTGCTTAAGGTGTGTGTTTGTGGACTACGGGGGCCACTACACCGCTAGACTTGAGATTTTAAAAGATATGATTTGATTTTGGTAAAGGAAGTATATATATATATATATAGTTTTGTTTTAGCATGAGTACGATAGTGCAAATGAAATAAAACCCAAGGTCTAGAACCCGGATTTTGGTTTGGGTCGGTTAATTATCTCCAAACCCCGACTTTAGGGGGCGTAATTCTGAGTCGTATGCAGTTCCTAGGTTACTGCATGCGTTGTTTGGCATATTGATTGTTCACGCATTCATATAATTATGCATCTAATAAATTTCTGTCATGTGGTACTGACAAGGGTATTTATCTCACTAAGGGTATTTATCTCACTAAGCGTAAGCTTACATCCCTATAGATTTTTGTTGATGCAGGAGAACCTCTTCACCAATCGGGCCGAGGCATGCCCGTGGTAAGTCTCGTATAGGGACGGGTTAGAGCGATCAGAGAGCAAAGAGGACATTTTGTAATAGATTATAGATATTTAGATACTTTTATGTTTTTGCTCATAACTCAGATTTTATGCAGTTCCATTATGAATTGCATTTATTTGTAATATTGTTTTGGTGTGGGTTTCACATGCCCACATGATTAGCTAATTAATAACATAGAGGTAATTTTAGTTAAATTGCTCTATATTACTTGTCTATGGGCCTAGTGGTAACGTAGAGTGGAAGAAGCCTAGTGTGTCGTATGAAAGGCCTATGATCGGCATGAGGTTTGATAATAGACCTTTATACGATACACGGCAACCTACCACGACAACGATACTGTTAGGTCGTGATATACTACTCTCTTCTAACTCTATTGTTGGGGACTTGATTTACTTTACCAGTACCATTCCACTTGATCTACTATATCAAATCATAAGAAGAATACAAGCTTTCGTCAGTCATGGACTTCATAATACTCTGCTCTGTCTATCTAGCCTCTCCACAATCTAGGCTAATTATAGATCTACAAAGTACAAATGTACTTGTCTCAACACTTAAACAACAAATAAAAGTTACAAAGTATAAGTGAGAATAAAAATATAAATCTCCATTAATTTCTCTCTAAAGAGAAATAACAATTGTTATATAATTTACTTTGATACAATTTTCTAAAGAAGTATTTGAGACTTTCTATGACTTTTCAGTAGGTAAAATCTAGTTAGGAATTTTTGTGTAATGAAAACTTGTTTCCAGAGTAGTGTTTGACATTTTGAATCCTTTCTCTTTCTATATTAAAATCTTCCAATGGCTAATTTGTTGAAGATTATCTTCACTTTTATGCTTATCTAACCATTATTTATTAAAGATAATCCTTATATATTTTGAGAAGATCTTGGTATTTTGAAATTCAATAACAGCACTTCTTATCTTATTTTGATCAAATATACTTCGATTTGCAACCACCAAACAAGCTTTAGATTTGAATTTGACAAAGAGATATGCTTTATCAACAGCTTTTAGATAAGCCTCATATTCAAAAATTTGAAATTTTACAAAATCCAAATCAACCTTATCTTTATCTATTCTTATATATATCTTGATTTATCCAAAATAAATTTGCTCAAAAATAGTCCCTAAGGATCTTAATTCTATCTTAAGTGAAATAAGATTATGTGTATTTCCTTAATATACTCAATCTACTGGAGCTAGGCCTTATTCACTTCGAATTTGATGTTTTGTTAATTTTCAACGTCACTTTTCCAAACCAACTTTTTGAATAAGCTTTTGAAGAGTATTAGTCTTCTTTTCTCTAAAGTCCCCAAATAAGTTTTTGAAGTGTTGTATCAATTCTTCTTATAAAAGCTTTTGAAATACTCTTTAAAGATTTTTAGACTTATCTCTTTTTTAATTAATTCAAACCTTCCAAATAAGTTTCTAAATGCACCTCAATTTGCAATTTTAAACTTTCTAAATACTTGCACACTTGTTAATTCATTAGTATTCTTCTTTTTTTGTTATCATAAAAATTCATGAGAAATATCTAACAGACTTATAGGGGTAAATGGATCCAAGATCGACCGATAGGTCATTGCTTCACCTGTAGCCATCCCATAGGTCTAAGTTGGTGTGGGGTGGTTAGGTAAGAAACAGCAATTTGATAACATACTTGCGATATGTTCATTTCCTATAATGTCTCTAACATTAGCTCTTTTTCCTTCATTGTAAGAGAATTACTAGCTCATGTGTCATAAAGGTGAGGCAATATTTAGGCGTCAGGATGGTGAGGAGATCTCGATAGATCCCTACTTGATCCCATATTTAGAGCAGTCATGTTTCATTAGTGTACAATAAGTTCCCTTCATATAGTTGGACTGGGACTTAATTATCACCTTAGTTAAGCAATGGAAGGAGGAGATACATACATTTTGATAGGAATCAGCCTCCGACTACATCTAAGTCAAGGCTGACTTGTTTGAAGCCAATGCCAACCTTCTAAAAGAAGATGTAGACCTATTCTAACCTGAGGCCGAATAGTTCAAGGCTAAGGCTAAACAGCTTTCATTAAGGCTAAGCAAATGACAGAAGATCGAGGGGAGGAAAAGGAATCATTCGGCAACAAGTTTGTCGTCTGCCGAGATACCACAAAGCCGAGTACTCAAGACCAAAGAACCACTCGATATAGTACCAATAGACTCTTGTTGATTGATTCTAGAACTCGGCAATTATGGGCCGACCTTTTTAGTATCTCAACCAAACATTGCAAGACTTTGGGGACTCCTTCCCAAACCCGTACATCCAATTGCCGACCCTATCCAATTCATATACTACTCATTCCAAGGCATGCCGAGTAACTGCATGTTGACTTTCCTTGTAAGATGCACAATTTTGTATTCTTGTATATGTTTTCCTTTATTTTATTTATGGGCCCAATTCTTTAAAGTTTAAGGTCTTGTACATTATTTACAGTTTTGCCACTAAGGTTTAGGACTCGCTATAAATAGCAACATCTGTAAACATCAGAGATAGACATAAAAATACGAAAATAGACATCAATAGATAGAAAAGTATATTCTTGCGTTTTGGAATCTTTCCCTTTTTGAGCAAGGCTACTCTTAAGCTAGCATTTGCCGAATTATTGAATATAAATCAAACTCTTTAATCTCTCCTGTATTCTTATTGATCTTGATCCTAAGATTGTGGTGAACCTCTTCATTTGAACCGGTTAGTGAGTTGCATCTAACCATCATATGAATCCTGAGAAATATTTAGTGTTCATGAGTTGTATGGAACTCTATTTTAAGCTCAAACCCCTGATAGTGTTTGTGTCTTGGTATGTAATATCCATACACATTTACCTTCAAAACCCCTTGCATCATCTTCCTTTTTCGAGACCTGCTGCATCTGTCATTTGTTTTTGTATTATATTAGTATCAGAGCTTTAAAGAGATACACGTGCTAGTGTTCTTCAAAGTTGATTCATAGATTGAACATTTCTAATAATCATGATTCTATAATTAGTGCATTGTTCCTGTTTTTAATAGTTGTGGTATTGTGCTGTAATTGAGTCCAGTAACATTAGTTTCAGTAGTTGATTTTAGTTGTTGTAAAAGTTATTATTAGTAGTGATAGCTATAGGAGCCGAGTAGTGGTTATTTTTAGCCTATTGTAATTGTGTTTTGTTTTTTGCTCAATTTTCTAGAAAATTACTATATGGACAAGAATGTTAGAGGATAGTGTCAATAATATTGGTGATAATCTTAGCAGAAGTTTGAGACAACGTGTCAATAACTTGGAATATCAGATTTAGAATCTCACTGAATCTATCCAAGAATTCATCAGATTAGTTAGAGGTCGCAGACGTGATGGCTAAGAAGAAAGAAGGGGACAAACACCCACCAGTAGAAGTGGCTTTAATGAACTTGATCATAATGAGCAACAGTTGAGAAGAGCTGTTGAGCCGTCGAGCTAACAAGGAGAGAAAATTGACCTGAGTCAAGATGAAGAAATGAAAGGAGTATTGACTCCGAAACAAATCAAGAAGCCTAGAGAAGTGAGTCGAGGATGAGAAGGAACATGGCTGAGGAAAGCTCTAATAGAAGTGGCCGAATCAAGGTGAATCGATTGGCTCGGAATGCAAAGGATGAACCGCGAGCACCTAGTCGAGGACTTGACAATCTTAAGCTGAAACTACCGACCTTCAATGGAAGTAGCCAACTTGAAGAATTCCTTGACTAGGTTCCTCGAGTTGAGAAGTTGTCCGAGTGTTACAAGTGTGATGATCAAACAAAGGTTAAGCTATCTTTATTATCCCTTGTTGAATATGAAAGCTTTTGGTAGGATAAGTTAGTTGCCAAGTAAGATGCTGAAGGAGAGGAGCCAATAAAAACTTGGAGGCTTATGAAGCGATTGATGAATTAGCGCTTCATGCCAACTTACTTCAAGCAAGAGATGCTCCATGCGTTCCAACACTTAAGCCAAGGTTGAAATATTGTTGAAGAGTATTTACAAGAGTTTGGGACCTTGATGATGAGATGTAAGATTGCTGAGCCATAGGACCACACCATTACTAAGTTCCTAAGTAGACTCCGAGATGATATTGCCAACATAGTTGAATTGCAGTCGTTCAAATCTCTGGATGAGCTAATCAATTTGGCATTAAGAGTAGAAAGATAGAGGAGGAGGAGGCATTAGAAACTGAGTAGCCAACCTCAACAAGGTAGCCCCAAACCCGAGAGATATATCGAGAGAAAAGGGTTAGAGAGGAGGATGGAGAAAGAAGAGCCTAGCTGACCTATCTATGCCAAGAAGAAGATTGCAAAGAAAGAAAAAGCACTCGACAATAAGGCCTAAGATGTGAAATGCTTCAAATGCTTAGGCTACAGACACATTACGTCCCAATGCCTAAATAAGAGGGTCATGGTCTTAAAGGGTGAAGGACCCAAGGCTCAAATTGAGAGTTAAAGTAACAAGAGTTCGGAAGACCAGTTGATAGAAGAAGATTTCTATGCCAAGGATTTAGATAAACTATTAGTTATGGCGACACGAGCCAATTTGAAGGTAGATCCCAAACAAAGGGAAAATTTAGCTCATATGCGGTGCTTAGTAAATGGCAAGACCTGTTCCCTGGTTGCTGATGGAGGTAGCTACACCAACATAGTCTTTATTGAGTTATTAGAAAAGATGAAATTGCCAACCTACCTACACCCCCAACCTTATGGATTGAAGTGGTTTAATGATAAGGGTATAGTTCATGTGCATAAGCGAGCTTGGATTGCGTTCAAGGCAAGGCAACACGAAGACGAAATTAACTTCAATGTGGTCCCAATGAATGCCATCAATTTACTTCTTGGCTGACCATAGAAGTATGATCAGAAAGTGATCCATGACAGCTTCCTTAATACTTACACTGTTCAAAAGGATAGGAATAGCTATTACTTAACCCTTATGAGTGTTGAGGAAATCTAGAGACACTTGATACCTATAGTGAAGCGAAGAGGGAAGAGGAGTTTATTTAGCATTTTAGCCTATGCTCAATGCTTAATGTTGATGATGACTTCCTTTCAAACTCACGGTAATGATGGGAATCAGCCTTCGACTATGTCTAAGCCGTAGCTGACCTATCCGAAGCTGACACCGACCCTCCAAAAGAAGATGCCAACTTGTTCTAACCTGAGGTTAAATAGTTTAAGGTCGAGGTTGAGTAGCTTTTGCCAAGGCTGAGCAAATGACAGAAGACTGAGGGGAACAAAAAGGAGCCACTCAGTAACAAGTCTGTTGTCTACCAAAATGCCGAGATACTACAAGGTCGAGTACTCAAGACCAAAGAACAACTTAGCACAGTACCAACAGACTCGTGCCGACTGATTCTAGAATTTAGCAATTTTGGGCCGATCTTTCTAGTGTCTCGACTAAACACTAAAAGACTTTTAGGACTCCATCCCAAACCCGTACATCCAATTGCCGACCCCGTTTAGTTCGGATACTACTCCTCCTAAGACATGCCGAGTAACTGCATGCCGACTTCCCTTGTAAAACTTACAGTTTTGTATTCTTGTACATGTTTTCCTTTATTTTATTTATGGGCCCAATTTTTTAGGGTTTATAGCCTTGCATATTATTTATAATTTTGCCACTAAGGTTTAGGACTCGCTATAAATAGCAATAACTATAAACATCAGAGATAGACATAGAGACATGAAAATAGACATCAATAGATAAAAAAGTATATTCCTGTGTTTTGGAATCTTTCCCTTTTTGAGCAAGGCTACTCTTGGGCTAGCATTTACCGGATTATTGAGTATAGATCAAACTCTTTAATCTCTCCCGCGTTCTTATTGATATTGACCCTAAGATTGTAGTGAACCCCTTCATTTGAACCGGTTAATGAATTGCATTTAACCCTCATTTGAATCCTGACCAACATTTAGTATTCATGAGTTGTATCAAAACCTATTTCGAGCTCAAACCCTTGATAGTGTTTGTGTCTTGGTACTTGATATCCATACACATTCACCTTCAAAACCTATTACATCAGCTTCCTTTTTCGAGATTCGTTACATCTGCCGTTTGATTCCGTATCACGTTTCACTTCCATACCAGCGAGATAATGGTGACGTTACAAGATATGTCTTTACTCATTGGTCTCTTTACTGATGGCGATGCAGTTATAGGTGTGATAATGTCTACTAGGAGGGGTAAGTTATGGCACTGCCTACTAAGACTTTGCCTACCATAGAGTGTGATGAAGGGTACACGATTGAAATTATCTTGGTTGAAGGAAAGTTTCATTGATTTGCCATTTAACGCCAATGACATTACGGTACAGCACTATACAAGGGAACATATCATGTAGTTAATTAGGAGTATGCTATTTTTAGATAAGTTTAACAACGTAGTGCACCTCATGTTCCTCCCTCTCTTATCGGACCTTACAATGATTAGATGCTATGCTTAAGGAGCAGCTTATTTGGCATAACTGTACCACCGGTTGCGCCTCGCTTTTAGGATGAAGGCTAGAGAGATTAGTGGGCCACTAATGATTCTTTAAGTGTAGGCATAAGAGTATTTCCCACACATTGCCCCCTTTATGCTATTGAATTACATTAGTGGTTAACGATCGACTACTTATGAGTTGATGGGTAATGGAATTTGATGTTACAAAGTTGGCCATATAAAGATGCATTCAATCAATAATATCCGAAGCAGGTATGTATTTAACAAACCCGGTTGCTTGTAAATTTCCAAAATGTTACTTTGTTTTAACCTCATGATTAATGTTTACTTCGAGTTCTTTAGATACCTTATACACAAGAGGACGTGGCCAGACTCCCCACTTATTATTAGGATGGGAGTGATGTATGACTAATTGAAGTCTCATTGATATGCTTCCACATCGTTTAGATGCACTATTCCAACTACATGACTTGGCAATTTGATGGGATACAGGACATCCCAATCTACCCTAACATCCAATGGACTTTATATGAAATAGACTTAAGGGTCTAGGCTGAGATCAACTGGGTGACCAAGTATGCAAAATGGATAGTACAATAGGAGGAATGACAAAACCAGATTGTATAAATTCGGCCACCACTTGCTATACGTCTTAACTACGTCCCTTGATACTAGCAAGTTACTCGTAGATATATCGGTAAATTAGGGGCCTCTTAGATATATATGGTATGTACAATTGCTATTGCAATTACCCATTCGTTTATCTAGTTATATGCTAATCAAACTTTTATGTTTAGCTTGTAGGCTAATTTCATACATAAGTTGTTGCAAATGTTGTATCAAGACATTATGTCAAAGCAACATTGAGTTAATGACCTCATCTAAGGGATTATTAAGGTCTACTTAGGTGACCTACCCGCATTTGGTTTAGATATAGGTGAAGATGACTCTCCAACAGACGAACATAGTGAAAAAGGGGCCATTAGGGACTGGTCATCATCGAGGGGGAGGCCGAAGACGTAGATAGGCCGATGTATAGATTCAAGATGAAGTATCCCCTAACCACCCCACCCAATACTACTCACCACTAGCATCTCCTAGACTGTTAGGATTTAGGTTTCATAGACTATTCCTCGAGAGAGCTTTAGCAATCATATATGCTATACTATTGTCATAGGAGAGACCTTTGGTAATCAGGTTTGTATTCCCCTTACACCACTAAGGAGGCTAGTTAAACATCCTCATGATGACATAGGTGAGAGAGTCATACAGGTCTACCTTACTTTCGTCCCTATGTATGCATCCTATTCGGGTGCTTACAATCAGGATGGAGTATAGATTGCTCAGTTGGATATGAATCAAATGGTTTAGCCCCAAGTCGATGCAGATCCTTAAGATGTTTGTTCACTTACACGATGATGGCATTAGCTTTACATATTTTACATTCAAGTTTATATTTCATCCTTAGTTTCCAAACATTATGTAGATATTTGAAAATGGAATCACAACTTTCATAATGCTTTCATGCCCTTATAAATGAATATGTTATCCTAAATTCGGGTGCATCAGCTGTGTTAAAAATTACAAAGTAATTTCATGTTTAAAAGCGCATCTTAAGGAGCCGAACTTAGGTTAGAATTAGCGATTTTGGATTGATCCAAATTTGGAGCATGTAATCTAATCGTAATATCGATTCTTATCGATACAAAACAAAAGGTATTCAAAGGGCGTATCTGTGGAATAGAGAAAGAGGAGAAAACCAAATATTTCACTAACATATAACTGGATAGAATTCGATTTCAACTGTGCTATTTGATTTAAAAATGATTTTCTGTTAAGCCAAGAATAGAGAAGTGTAATGTAACATAATAATTATCTTCTTTTTTATTTTTTATGTACGGGAACATATATTGAATAATCAAAATCGCCTTTTTGGTTATAAATAAGGTGATATTGATTATCTAATCCAAAATTGCCTCTTCAAGGAGCAATTTTGGTTTAATTCAACATCTCTCTTCAAGAAGTAATTTTATTTATTGTAATTTTAGGAATATTTTCCCAAAAATAGCATTTTCGTAATTTTTTTTTTTACATTTTTTTTTCCTTTTCCCTAAGAAAAGTGGGGAAAAAAAGTAAGAAAGAGAGGGGATACTTGCAGGAGAATCCTATCATATGGTACGTGTAAAATCTACGAGAAGGTTAGGTGCTTGGTATGGGAAGTTATGCCAAACACCTCTTATAAACTTATCTTTGAGTATAGAGTTTTACAATTTCAAGTTTTAAATAAGAAATTAATAAATATCAAAATTGAGATAATTAAAGTAACAAGAGATTAATGGTTCGCTAAGAAAAGAAAATTAGGACATTCATACATCTGTTGATTCTTATTAGTATGTCGAAGTATACACGATTTCTCGTTGATCACTCATATGTCATAACAATTTTTATAGTTTACTTGTAGTGGTAAATTTAAAATGTAGGTAGTAGATAATTGCTAGTAAATTCTTTTTCTATTTTATTTTCTATGCCCATTTATTATAGGATAAATTTAGAAGAAGTTACACTTTGAATAATCAACGTTTGTCTACTTTTCTATTTAAGTCTTTAACTTTTTTTTTAGAAAATTCTATTTGAGCTCTTAACATTTTTAAAACATTAGACTAGTAGAACTTTCATTAAATTTATTAAATTTCTCGTGTATCTTGAGCATGTATTAATTTCTTATTGGTCTTGGGATAGTCAAGCAATGTGGTTGGGATTTGCACAAATTTTTTGGTCCATTTTTCATGATTTTAATTATTGTTATGTAATTTTTTATTATTTTTATCATAATTTATTTAATATTATTTTTATCATATTATGCAATTAAATATTCTTAATATAATCATTTTATTAAACTAATTATCATGGATCAACTTGAAGATTATAAGTGTTATAAATTAATAGATAATTCAATAGATTTAGTGGAAATCCTGTTTTTATAAGATTTCAAAAATATTGAGGACTCAAATAAAAAAAAAAAGAAAAAAAGAGTTAAGAACTCAAATAGAATAGTAAGTATGTTAAGAACTAAAAATATATTTTTTCCATAAATTGGTATCATATTGTCATATTGCAACAGCTCCATTGTCGTCAACTCCCCGAAATATTTTGCTTCTTATTTTGAATTTAATGTCAACATTGTCTATATTATTAAGTTCGACACCACATTTTTTTCAATATAGTTTAAACTTCAGATGAACTTAAAATAGAAAATACATGTATATATTATGCATAAAATTTGTATTAAACTATTCCACTAGGTACAACTTTCACAACTTCTATGAGGACGTTTCGTTTGACTTCCCTTAACACAAAGTTGTACATTAACTTGACATCTTCTACTCGTATCGAAGCAGCGTTCAACGTTGTCCGAAAACTTTCCCACGCCGCAACGCTGTCCATTCCTTCATTTGCAAACGTGGAAATACAAACAAATAATTTCTCGGCTCAACCAGCTATGTGGACTACAAGAAACATAACTATCGAAATCTTGTAAATTATCACACTCATCATGAAGGTCACTTCAACCCGCTTGAGAATTTATGGCAGCAGCCATGTAAACAAACCAGAAAGAAGGATTGCACAAGTATTCAAAAGAGCCGTTTCTTTTTGATAAGATTGTCTTTGTCCTTTTCGTCAGGGTTCTAACAATCTTTTGATTTTCTAAACTTAAACAAATATTAAATAACCCCAAAATTAGGAAATGTAGATTGTGTGAAAAGTGCATTTTATCTTCAGTCATTACTTAAAAGATGGGACAACAACTATGTATGTTGCTTTATCTTATTCCTAGTATATTTATATTATATTCGAACGTTTTTAGTTTTGAATTATGAAAAAGAAAGATTCCTTTTCGACCTTTTGACTAAGGTCAGTGAATACAAACACAAATGTTTTCTTCATCCCACACCATATAACCCTATCATCCCCACTGTAACCTTCCATGATTGGTTCTTTCCGTCTGTCTGTCTGTCTGTCTGTCTCTCTCTCTGTCTCTCTCTCTTTCGCTCTTACTCAACTCACAGACATTCGCATATTCATATACACACACAGAGGGAGACAAATCCATACACATAATGCATCTTAAACCATGGATCACTGGTGCAACGATTCATGTGATGATTCTTATGATGCAAATTTGCTTGGCAGTAGTATATTGTGCGTCTGAAGCCGATAAAATAGTGAAGTTACCAGGGCAACCTGATGTCAGCTTTAACCACTATGCTGGTTATGTCCCTGTCGATGCTCAGAAACAAAGAGCACTCTTCTACTACTTTGCCGAAGCAGAGACTCAACCTGCTTCTAAGCCTCTTGTGCTCTGGCTAAATGGAGGTAACATGTTTACAAATTCGAAATTATTTCGTTTTAAATAAAAAAAGAAGAAGAAGAAGTAAAAATAAACAATTCTTGAGTGGATTATGTTTAGGTCCTGGGTGTTCATCTGTCGGAGCTGGTCTTTTTTGTGAACACGGACCCTTCAAGCCAAGTGACAACATTCTTCTCAAGAATGACTATAGCTGGAACAAAGGTAATTATTGATAAGATTTGACAATGTTTGTTATTGTCTGATTTCGGATGTATGTACCGTTTGCTAATGAAATTTGATTTCTCTGTTGTGCAGAAGCAAATATGTTATACTTGGAATCACCTGCAGGAGTAGGATTTTCCTACTCTACCAACAAATCTTTTTACAAGCTTGTCGACGACGAGATGACAGGTATGGACTATAGATCTATCTTAACGGATTCAGACCGGGTTAGGCATTCCATGTAGATATTTTCTAGATATATCTGGAAGTATTATAGTTCCGCTAGTATTGGACATTTTGATTGATAATATCTGATTCTCTTCCAACTGAAGCACGGGATAATCTTGCATTCCTGGAGAACTGGCTTCAAAAATTTCCAGAATACAAGGACAGAGATCTCTTTCTTACTGGGGAAAGCTATGCAGGTTAGCCAATTTAATATCGAAGAAAGAAACTGCTTTCCTGGAAATTTTGAAAGTTGCAGATTCTTAAACCGTCAAGTATCTTGAATCTTAAGTTCGTGCAAGAAGTTTTATGCTGTATTACCAAACGCTAAGTAAACTTATAGTATCTCTAACAGTTTTTTTTTTTTTTTTAAATTCCAATTTGCATACTGCAAATACACCCTTCAACTATGAGTGAAATGTAAACTCCACATGAAATCATCTCTCCGTAACTTTTAACAATGTGCATATACATCCTTAGGCATTGCTAAAACACCTAAATTATCGCGATTAATGGTACTCCTCATGACGGTGTTTCAGTTTTGGCAATAGTTTGACAGCTACATATTTTCAAAATTTATGGAAAGGTAAAATCACAATCTAAGAAATTTATCTATGTCAACCAGTATCTTAGAGTTGTATATACATTTGTCCGCTTTTAAGTGTTTTGTCATAAACTTTGATGAATAGTTGTTATAGGAACTTAAACATCAGTAATGCTTGAAATTCAGTTCATGACAACTCCGGTAACCAACACTAGATTTTTCTTTAGATCATTACTCACATGCCAAAACATTTTATCTCATCAGGTCACTATGTTCCACAACTTGCACAGCTCATTGTTCAATCTAAGAAGCTCAATTTGAAGGGAATAGCAGTGAGTATTTGAGATTGGAAACATAACAAGCCAACGCAGCTTGTAGACCGACTTTCAACATGGCTAACCTTTTTTCTTTTATCTATATGCAGATAGGAAATCCTCTTCTTGAATTCAACACAGATTTCAACTCCCGTGCAGAGTATCTGTGGTCTCATGGACTAATTTCAGATGCAACCTTCAATGCACTCACAACGGTTTGTAATTACTCACAAATCCGAAGACAATATGACAGTAAATCTGTGACCCCAGCATGTGCTAGTGTGGCAAGCCAAGTTAACAGAGAAATAAGTAAATTTGTGAACACGTACGATATTACACTGGATGTTTGCTTGTCGACAGTTTTCTCCCAATCCCAGATGCTGGGTAAATTGGTAGGTCCTGAATATGTCTCCTGACGAAAGTCCCTCCACAGTGCTTGGTTATTTTGTGGATTTCCTGATCTCGTTTGCCAATTTCCATTGTTTTTTTTTTTTTTTTTTTTTTAATGCTGCGTGTTTAGCAAGCAAAGGAGCAAATAGACGTATGCGTAGAAGATGAAACAAACAAGTATTTGAACAGGAAAGATGTACAGGAAGCTCTTCATGCTCGGCTTGTTGGAGTCACAACATGGACAATTTGCAGCGAGTAATTGCTTCTTTACATTTATTTGGATGACACAGCAATGATCATTCATCAATTGATCACGTCTGATTTTCTGGTGATAAACCAGCTAGAGATTTTATACTCCAACTGAATGGTTAAAATATTTCCATAAAGAAGGGGAATTATTTAGCCATGGTTTTTGTTTTTTCTCAGTTTCTATGTATAGTGATTAATGAACATTACCTGCAACTTTAGAGATAGAATGGTGTAACGCAAACAAATTATACATGGTATTATTTGACACACAGAAATTCAGGGACACATAGACAATGCTTCGTCTAAGCCAGTTTGTGCACTGTTAATGATCCTCAAAAAAGTGCTGTCGATTTGAAATTTAGTAATTGGGACTTTGAGAACAATGACATCTAAGCCAAACTCTGAATCGGTATGCTCAAACTTTTCCTTTAAAAGACTTCCGTAGTGCTCTTCTCCCCACAAATTGAAGAATTTTACAATTGACAATGTCATATAGCAGTATGGATCTGATCTGTTAAGAGTTTTACAAGATTGATTTTCCTTATTAACAGACTAGATCTGTATCATTAACCCCCATGTCCTTCTCCTAATTTCTCTTTTCACTGTTTCATGCCTCTAGATTCTTCTTTTGTTTTGCTTTGAACTTATGTAACTTACTCCTGGTTTTGCATCCACTGCCAACAGTGTTGTCAATTATGAAATGCAGAATCTGGAAATACCAATCGTTCTCGTTCTAGGCTCGCTCATAAATTCCAGCATAAAGGTTTTGGTTTACAGGTAATCAAATTAATTTATTTATTCTTTCCCATGAATGCTGCAAGCGCTTGAGCATGTTTCAACCTTAAGCAATCTTTACAGAAAAACCGTCTCTTACTTTTACTTCTGTGTAGTGGAGATCAAGATTCAGTCATCCCACTAACCGGAAGCAGGTTGCTGGTGAATGGGTTGGCAAAACATTTGGGTCTAAACACAACGGTGCCTTATAGAGCTTGGTTCACAGGCATGCAGGTCAGTAAAATGAAAAGGATGCTTCTAACACCATTGCATTTATGTCCCTTGAGGGGGGAAAAAAACCAAAGACTAAAGAAAAGATTTAATTTGTCTGTTTTAGGTTGCTGGATGGACACAAGCACATGGAGATATTCTATCGTTTGCTACCATTAGAGGGGCATCTCATGAAGCTCCATTTTCACAGCCAGAGAGGTCACTGGTCTTATTTAGCTCCTTTTTACAAGGGAAGCCAATGCCAGAAGCACTCTAGTCCAAAGCTACTGAGGAAAAACTTAAATGAACAACACAAAGACAGAAAGTGCCTACCAGATTTATTTCTTTCCATTAAGCCTTCCATAATATCAATAAGTTGGAAATGATACTTTGGTTTGTTAAGAGCACCACATGCTCAGCCAAAAGCTCACAATCAGAAAATTGATCGATTTTTTTCTTTTCTTCGTTTTCCCTTTTTTCAGTTATAATCATGGTAAAAAGCACTGCTACTTGGACCAAGAGCTCAATAGATGGTATCACTTACAACAATTCATTTGGTGGTTATTCATTCCATTTTGCTATGATCTTTTCAAAATTTTCGTCAGAATGCTATGAATTTAAGTAGAATTACAAAGTGTTTTAGACATCTACTAAAATTTATGAGGAATTGTGAAACGCCCAACCCCCAATAAAAAAAAAAAAAAAGGGAAAACAAAAAGATAGATTAGGAAGTTTTTGCTTTCAACACGGAAGAAAGAGCAGCTTTAATTAAATGTGGAAAACAAGGAAATACATCAATGTCTTACACAAGAACTGAAGTAACAACGGTCTACCTTCACATCAATATTGGCAATTCAATCTTGTGCAAGACACAATATTTCAATCCATTATCCGAGATAAAAGCTCAACCATTTCAATGCTTGCAACCTGAAACTGAGATCCAGAAAATTCAAAAGTATGGAATATTAATAGTTTAATCGGTTCTATGTTGCTTCAAATCCAATTCGTGAGACTTAAGTGTGGTATTTGCACCCATGTTTGGAAGACCACCAGAATAGCGACTGAATAAAGTTGCTAAAATTCGAAATTTTGGGAAGATTAAACAACAGTCGAACATCTCTTCCATGCTTGACAAGTGACAGAACAGTCCAAGGGATGAAGAGCCCAAGAATCACTCGCGTTAGGACAGAACCAACATCGACAACTTCGGACCTTAGGTGAATATCTCTCCCCTGCAATGCCGCAACAGTTGTCATTGCCTTTCTACTCAATTTGCACATGAGAAGGAAAATTTTTGCTGGGATTCGTTTGCTCCAAAAACAATCAAGATTCATGACATGACTTTTGTCACGTATTGCATTCCAAGTTCTTCGACTAGAGAAGCGATTCTCAGGAGTCCAATTCGCTTCTCCCCAAGCATTACGTTGAATCCGGATTTGTTAGCCTCGTAGCCCAATAGTCTATGGCCCAGCACCGTATGGCCTTTTACTAACTAAAACCCTACTTCACAAAACTTAATAAGTTATCTGTCTTCCTTTCTCTATTCTTAGTGATCATGTGGTGGTGCTTCACTAATTTAACAACCCAAGTAGAATAAGAAAATATAACACACAATTCACGTACATAGAGGAACACACAAATTTGGGAGGAAGCCTAATTTTTTGTATTTTCTATCATATTTTTTTAAACATTATGGAGTATGCCATATATACTGATGAGTCTTCCCTAAATAATGATGAGAATATCTATAGTTTATTTGCCATGTGCCACATCACCTATTTTTTGTTATAAAGCATGTGAAATAAAAAATCTTAAAGGTCTTTACATATAATTATGAGTGTAGTTTCAAATAACATATGAAATGAGCTATGGGCTATGTTCATATATTATTCTTTTATAACTACTGAATGCTTAAGGCCCATCGAATTGACTCACTAGATCAGATAATTTATCACCCTTTGCTAGCTTAAACTCCAATTTCGTAACAATTTGACTTTCATAACTTTCCTTCAAATAAACTCTACTCTCTTCTTCTTTTTTTTTTTTTTTTTTTGTTGCATATAGAAAAAAACCTAAAATCATGATATACACTACAATCTCTCCATCAAAATCCCTCATCCACAGGGATGAACTTGGGTACCTCATGTACAAATCTAACGAGTACTCCTTGGTAGCATCGGTTTTGGGTTGATCTTGTTATTGATCTAGTAAATAATGAAGAAAGGAGGAAGGAAGGTTAAGGGTCGAGACTGGGTTAGTTGGTTATGTGTTTGAATTAATTGTTGAGGAATTTAACATTTTAAAACTTAATCAATTTTTACTTCTTGGTGTTCAAGATTATTATTCAAGATTCTTGATGCATAAAAAATATTAACAAATTTAGATAAAAAGTTTGTTTTAAAAAATCAACTTAATGCTTGGTAATCCTATCTTTCAAATAGGTCAATTATCCATCTTAAACTTAATCTCATACAAATAATTCTAATAAAATGTGTAATCTACAAAACTCAAGCAATGAAGCAATATGTTACGTAAACAATAAATAAAATAATGTAGGAATCAAAAAATCATGCAAGCATATACAGTTGTTTCACCTTGTGCATTAGTCAACTCTTCTAGCTCATAGCCAAGGACATAGTTATGTATATTGTACTTCCACTATTTAAAGAAAACTTTATACAAAGGTTAACCGTTTTTACAATCCTACCTTATCTTCAAACTACAAATCTATGGAATCTCCTTCCTAAGTTTTCAATAATCATACACTAATTTTTAATGACATTAATAACTCCTTTGAGAATTAAAATGAATTTCCCCATGCTTCCACAAAGTTATTTAATGGTACAATATCTTAAACTTGTGAACTTTGTTCTTAGATCAGATAAACGTGTATAAGCTCGATAAGCAACAATATCACAAAAACTTGTTTAGTACTTAAAATTTTCTATGCTCTTTCATTTCAATCCACTTTTTTCCTTTAGACAACTGTGACTCCAACATTCAAGTATTTTTAATAAGATAGTAACCATTGTTTCTTCAAATCTTTGTGAACTTCTTTAGTGTCACAATCAATATGCTTATCTGTCATACGATACTTTCTTCATAATTACTTCATATACTTAGAAAATTTCGTTAGTTTGTTGTGTTAGATGCTTTTGTAATCTTCATAAATATTGTTTTTGTATCCCTTGGCTTGACTAGATATATTATCTAAATATATCTTTACAATGTTGGGTCTTGACATGGTCATTCTTATAACATACTTTTGATCATGTTTTGCTTCTAGAACTTATTTTATGCTTTTAGTTTATGGTCTTGTTCAGTCTTATTCTTCTGGTCAATCTTGTCTTTTAGTTGATACTATTCTTTTTTTTTTTTCCTTCATACTTAAAATAATGTTGCCATGTCTTATGCTTCTTATTAGTGTTGATGAAGTCATATGTTGCTCTTTTCTTTTGATCAGCTTTTGTGAAAGTTGATTTTGGTTCTACATCTACTGCTAATCTACTATTAATACTTGTTTCATAGATTTTGGCTTTTCAAGTCAATTTTGATCTTATCAAATTTTCATTATTTTGATTCTCATTCTTCTCAAGTACCTTTAAGATTATAATTATTGTCATTATCAACATATATTTGATTGGGGTTTATCATTAAAAATACTTTACATCTAGGTTTTTACTTTAATAATCTCCTTATATTTGATGATGAGAAAATATTTATTCTTTTTATTGAAAAGTAATCGAATTTATATTCTATTTATACTCAAATAGTTGATCTTTCCTTTAGATAGGTTATCTCCTTCAAAATTTTTTTTTCATAAATTGTGCTAGTATTTTATGTTATTCCCCCCATTATGGGTATTCACTTCTAAATTCATGAATTTTGGGTATCTCTCCATTTTATATCTTATTTTTGCTAAAATTCTCTAATTTAAAACTTTTATATATCATTTTTCGCACTATTCTTCCATTTTTGTACTATTCTCTCTCTTTTAATATAATATTCATCCTCTTTTATTATCATAAAAAAATATAAAAAATTCATAAGTGATAGGATTTAGATACCAACTCAACCAAATACCAAGTTTCAGACTATTTTTAATACTTGTTTGTAGGCTCCTTGTGCATAGAAAACTTGTCTATGAGTTCTATTAATGTTAGAGGACTTGCGCTGCTCTATTCAATAAGGTCTCAATCACGCAGGTTTGCTCTACCAGGTTTGCTTTGCTCCACCGGTTTGTATTGCTCTACTAGGTCTGCTTTGCTCTACTAGTCTGCTCTTCTCTGCTTTACAAGTTTGCTCTACTTTTCGACAGCAAGAGGATTTGATGTAGTTCTTTTGTGATACCGATACTCAATTTCTATGACCGTTCAAAATTGATCATTGAAGAACGTAAGAGCTTTTCACTTCTTTTAATTTTATATTCAAGAAGGGAGCTGTTGAAACGCCACAATCCATTACTTAGGATCTGCAGAAAGCATCGATAATTGATATCCCCTTTACACCCATTATTTGATATTCCATTATTGGATTTGAAAAAAAAAAGGAAAGAAAGACGGAACAATTTCACAGTTTTCAAAAGTAGAGATTTAATGTTCTTAAATTAAACTACATAGTGCTTTATGAGCCACTGTAGTTGTAACAGAGGTTGCCATAGAGTTTGATTTGGGTACACTTACTGTGTTGCACGAAGGACATAAAAGGCGAGTGGTGAAAAGGGGTTTTTGAGTCCAAATAGCTGTGGGTTTCTTAGAACTTGTTTGTGGCATTTGTTGGGATTATTTAGGGTGTACAGTATTGAATTTTCGGGGGGTTTTCATGTGGTAACCAAAGCCCCAGTCGAAGTAGGTTTCATTGTTACAACGGTAACAAGGGTGACCATCGTGAGTGTTGGTGCTGTACTATGTATGACTGGGTTGCATTGAATAAGAAGGAAATTATTGCAGTGCGGTCGTTAATCGGTGATTATGCACCGCGTAGGTGTCTTGTATATGACTTGTGGGGTAGTCAGAGTGTTTGTTATGCACTTGTAGGAGATGAGTGAGTACTAAATTGTTTTGCTAAGAATCGGAAGTGAAAGTGGTTGTGGAGTAGTCATCCATTTCGAGTGAGATTGTGAAGCTACAACTGCTAGTGTGTATGTGGCTGTGTGCAACTTGCAAGTGAAGGCCAAGATTATCAAGAACATAGTAGCTGCTGTTGGTCAAATTTCTAGTGTTTGTGAGTCAGTGGTCCGCTGTTTAGGAGTACGAGAAGTTTGGTCTGTGGAGTTTGGTGAGTGATTGTATAATCTGGCAGTGAGCAATACAGCAACAGACAGTTGTGGAGTTGATAAACTCGTATGCGAGGGTATAGCTATGATTGTGCACAGTGTTGAAGGCTGGTGCTGCAAATTGGTTGCATCCGCGTGTGTCTTTGACGAGTGGTGTTTGTGGGTTCCAGTGGATTTGCTATGACTAAGAAAGCTATGGCGTTGCAATGGTGTGGTGGTTTGTGAATTGTGAACAATGTTCAATGTGTGTGAAATAACAACCATAGTTTTGTGTTGGTGAAAGGAAGCTGCAAGTGGTCGTGCATGTGTTGGTGTAGTTATTACCTATCTAAATTACAGTGAAAGTGTACAGTGGAGGGAACCAATTGTGCCGAGACTAGCTTGTGTCAAGTTGTGGGTGTGAGTGCATGCTAGATTGGCCAAGTGAAGTGTAGGAGCTTGGTATGTAGTGAGTGAAGTGGGGCCTAGTGCCCAAGTCGATTGTTGTAGTGTACCAAATTGAGTTGGTCAAGTAAGATTGTGTGTGTATCCGAGCTGTCAAGATGAATTAGTCGAAGATGTATATTGTCGTGCTGAGCTATGGATAAAAGGGAAGATGAACCTGACCATACACGGCTTTTAAGCGCACATAGCGCTTTGATCATCTGTGGTCAAGTCGGGCAAGAATGCGATAACCTGCTGCACTCAACCTAGCTAGCGTTGAAAAGCGCTTGATTGGGTATTTGTTAAAGCAAGCCATAGCACCGTAAGGGTGATTAGTATTCATAGATTCTTTATGGATAGAGAAGATAGAAAAATCCACCCGAAGCAACCTTATAGCGCTTCGCGAACTTGGGATACGTGCAAGGAGAGCCAGGGTAAGCACAACCCTAATGTTACTAATGAGCTCCTTGTAGTGATCTATCTTATGTACGGCATTCATGTGTAATTTTTTCACTTTAGGTACACATATGGTCTGTAATCATTTCTTCAAGAATTTATTGACTCGAGAGTTCAGAGGCTGTCTACTCTCCTCCCTCCCTTTCTTATTCTAAATCCCTTCTAGACGATTATTCCCTTGGAACTACGTCTAACCCTATGCGGATGGGTGGAGGAGATCAAGGAGAAAGAAAATTATTCTATGAGACATCGAGTGATTTAGTAATTCTACTGTTCTGAATAGTGAGAAAGCTTGATTTTACTATGCTCAATAAGATGGAGTGCTACCCCTATCCACCGATCTTAGTGAAAACAAAACTATCTATTTAAGAAAGATGATGAGAAAGCCTATTACTCGCTTAGAACCACCCAGCATAAAAAAAAAGGTCAGACTGACTACTTGAATTGAAAGAAATTTATGGAAAAAATGCCCTATTTACAAGAAGTACGTTCCCCACTATAC
Source organism: Lumnitzera littorea (assembly GCA_024138015.1). Classification (NCBI taxonomy): domain Eukaryota; kingdom Viridiplantae; phylum Streptophyta; class Magnoliopsida; order Myrtales; family Combretaceae; genus Lumnitzera; species Lumnitzera littorea. Next base: position 74,385,492 of record JAMXBB010000003.1, on the reverse strand, counting down.
CTATAGGTTGACTTTTGCTCGGGAGCAAAGACTGAAAGGAGAATGAAGTGGGGAGCTCTGATCATTTTTTATGATATTTCTCTTCTCTTGTTAACTCTCTTTTCAGCTAGTGAAGTAGTCAACAGGTGTTGGGCACGTGTTAGTGTGTCCGAGCTGTGTTGCCGAAGTGTTTTGTCTTGTTGAGCTAGATTGGTTGGAGGACCTTCTATCAAGTCGCATGTTGAGCTACTTCTATTTGCTATTCTTTCCTAAGATTTCGATTGAGCCATCATGATCGGAGCTTTGCTGTTGTGTGTTCAATTCATCACCGAGCCAATTTAGTTGACTACTTTGAGAAAGTTGAACCGAGCTAATGCGAACTTAATTACCGAGTTTCTACATCTGAACTGTCAAGCTGAAACTAAAAACAAGCGAGCTGCTATATAGAGGAGTAGCTGTGTTGAACTATTTCAAAAGTATGTGCATGCTGAGTTGAAGTATGTATTCAGTTGTTGAGTTGAAATTAAAGTGTCCGAGCTGCTAGTAAGTTTCGATCGTGGAAGTGTATCGTTGGTGGAGTGCATCTATTACTGAGCTAGATTGGTTGAAGAAACCTGTTTGTATGGTTGGCTGGTCTTGCTGTCCTATCAAAGGAAATTATAGAGCTTTCGAGCTGAACTTGAGACTTCGAGCTACTGTAATTCAAGGAGTGCCGAGTTGTTGCAATTGTTTGACCGAGCTGACTTACTCCAAGGTTCCCGAGCTGAAATTGATGTGCTAAGCTTCTCATACAAGTACGTACCAATCTAAAAAGTGGAAGTCATGTTTTTTCATGCCAAGCTACTATATTTCCAAGATTATTGAGCTGTCTTAGATCGGTAGAGAGAAACCAAAAACTGCTTATTTCGAAAGTTATCACGCGTGGAGCATTACCAAGCTATACAATTCATCGTCTATTGCTCTCCAAATCAGAAATTACGAAACTATGTAGTTGCCGAGCTAGTTGCTATACAAGAATCAAGTGTCCGAGCTCCTTGTGTGTGTGCAGCACACATCGGGTGTGCCAAACTGAGTTGTGCAGTTGTGATTTTTGGAGCGTGCATGTGCAGTCAATTTCCTTTCAACTGCCGAGCTGCATTTATTTCAACCTATGCTACCCTATTTCAAACCTATTTGAACTGCTGAAATTTGCGTGTCTGAGCTACAATGTCGTTGTCTGACCTGGTGTTGGTGAACTACGAGTAGAGAACCAAGCTGTAACCATGTGACTTAGACTATTGTGTTGGAGAGCTAAATTGGTATAAAGGATCTGAGCTGACAAATCACTATAAGTGCATGTATAGTACCAAGCTATGAATGTGAATTCTTTTAAATTGCAGAGCTCGTGCGAAGTTCGTAGTGGAGTACTGTAAAGTGAGTCCAGTGAAGAGTACACATACCCAGCTAAAGTGACAAGCCGTGTTGATCCTTTCTCCTCAATTACCTGGCTACCGTAGGTTGCTATCCATATTGAAGAAATACAAGGTCAACAGTATGGAGTATTATCTGATTCTTAGTCATTTTCTTCAAAGTTGTTGAATTGAGATACACTCAACATAGCATATGAAGTTCGATATGGTTATGAATATTTTTCCAAATACATGACATTAATAATTCTGGAATTTGACGGATATGGTTTTCCAGATGAATAATTGGATTAGGAATTTCAAGTAGAAAGAATTTTGTGAGATTATCCATATTCTAAGCTTAATAAGGAAGATATAACCAATATGCAACTCAAAGGCTTTGTTGAAATTTGGTGGAAGAATGTGATGAGGGAGAGAATTTTGAATGGAGGAGAAATTATATGGAGATCAATGAAGCACTTACCGAGGAGAGAATTTATTTCGCTATATTATCAAGATAAATTATATGAACAATTGTCAACGTTGAGGTAAGGGCCTATGAATGTTGAAGAATATGGACATGAGTACAAGATATTCTTGAGATGGTGCAAATTGGATGAGCTTCGTTCTTGTACCATATCTCGATTTTGTGAGAGGGTTGAATCCAAAAATTACTAGAAGTTTTGAACCCGTGTAGAATTGGGACTTTGAGTGAAGCTATCTAAATAGCTTTAAGGGTAGAATTTTCTTATCAAGGTCACATTTCTAGAGTTTTTGATGTACTTGATTAGTTGAAGACAATTGAGAAAGGGCTATGAAATAAGGCAACAAAAGAATGCTAAACTAAAGGGCATTAGGAAGAGTTGAAGAGATGGAGATTACTAGGGAATTGAGCAGTAGAGAGGAAGAAGACCAAGTAGAGTTACAGTTAAACCTCCATGTTTCGGATATGGTTTCATTATCTACTATAGATGTTACAAATGATAGCTATAGGAACTACTATTGATGCAGACCCATAGTTGAGAATAAAAAAGGCTAGTCGTAAGGGTGGATCTAAGCTTATCAAAAGCTCAATGAATGAGATGGAAGTTGTGTGAAAAAATAGGAAAAGTAAAATTAAGCAAACTTATAAACAGTTTCAAAAGATATAATACATTAGTGAAACTTCTAAAGACTTATAGTACAACTCGAAATGACACATAAGATGATCTGGTGAGGTTGCTTGCTATCTAACCTTATTTAAAGGTTAGGATAAAGTGAAGGAAGTAAGTAAATAAGTGAACGGGAGCAGTGTTCACAAAAAGGGAAGAATATTTAGTATATTGATGATGATAAAGATAATTGTGGCTACATGTACGATGAGTATTTATACTCAAAAAACTAACGCAACCTACCTTAAAATGAAAAGATTAAAAAGGTATTATCTAAAAGAAGTAATATACAAGGAATAATTAGGGTATAATTGAAATACAACAAATGAGCATCTTGTATGGAGGATTTTATCACATAGTTGCTCGGATACGTGGCTCATTGTAGGTAGATAGCTTTCTAGTAGAAAATATAATTTTGTATAGGTAGCTTGGTTTCTGCCGAGCTAAGATGTCGAATAGGGGTGGTAAGTCGGCTGTATGCTAAGCAGATAATTCATCCAAGGCAAATTCACCTCGTATACTTTCAATATGGCTCAGATTTAGGTTAGTTGAGTTGAGCTAACATTCAAGTGCAATTAAGTTTGGTAATGGGGGATAAATGATAAGTACAAGAGGGTTTGGTTTGGCTAGACCAGTAGGTCGACAGATTGTAGTAGCTTGGACTCCTCAATGGTGGGTCTTAAGGAAAGAATTTGTCTAGCCATGCTTTCTAACCCTCTTGCTTGAGCATAGGTTAAGGGTCCGATGGTTTGATTCCTATCATTCTTACCAGGTTGATTGGGATTTAGGATTAAATCTGGTTGGTATTTGTCTAAGCTTCCCTTAGGTCGGTAAGGGTTGAGATCGACAACATTAAACACGTCCGACACTTTAAAGTCTTTTGCAAGCTTAAGTTAGTATGTATTATTGTTAATCTTCTAAAGTATTCCAAATGATCCTTCAACTTGAGTAGATAGTTTGTTCTTCTTCTTATTAAGGAATCTTTTCTTACTTAGGTGCAACCATACTTAGTCTCCAAGATGAAATTGCTTGGTCTCTTCTCCCATAGTTTTATAGCAGCTCGATTAATCTATTTGGCAACTCGTTGGTAGATCTGCTGGATGGATTGGGCTTGAGTTCTTGCTTCTATGTCTTTTAGGTCAATGGGGGGCATTGAGGTATGATCGAGGGGTAGTTCAGGGTTAAAACCATAGATGACTTCAAATGGGGCATGCCTGGTAGTGGCATGTATTGTCCTATTATAAGCAAATTTGACCACAAGTAGGCAAACATCTTAGTCAGTTAAGTTCTTCCCAACTATAACTTGGAGCAATGATCTTAGGGTGCAATTGACTGCCTTAATCCGGCCATCGATTTGTGGATGGTAAGAGGTATTGAACAGTAGTTTGGTTCTCATTTGATGCCAAAGGGTTCTTTAGAAATGGCTCACAAATTTTAGGTCTTAATCTAACATCATACTCCTTGGTACTCCGTACAAGCTAACTACTTTTTGCAAAAACAAAGAAGTAATAATCGAAGCATTGTTAGTTTTAGTAGAAGGCACAAACTGTGCCATTTTGCCGAGCCTATCAATGACAACCATGGCAAAATCTTTGCTTCGGGTAGTGTAGGGTAATTCGAGGATAAAATCCACGCTCAAGTCAATCCATGGTTTGGTTGAAATAAGTAGAGGCACTGCTTTCCTTTACTTGCTTGGTTCTTTGCATTCTTACAAATGTCACATCTCTTAATCACACAATGCATGTCACATTTCATTTTAGTATAGAAGAATATATCATTTAATAGCTCATACATTGTTTGCTTTCTAAATTGTCCAGAGAGTTCACTACTATGGGCTTCTCTCACCAACAGCTCTCTCATTGAATAGGTCGGCACACATAACTTGCTACCTATAAACAAATAACAATCCTCCTCATGGTACTCATCCACTATTCTTCCCTTTCCATAGATCTTATATATAGGGCCAGAATGAGGATCATTCTAATACTTTTTTTTTTTATCCTAGCAAAACCCAATAATCTGGTTTGCAACTTTGTAAGAAGAACATGTCTTCTTGATAGGGCATCAGCAACTATATTGTTCTTACCATGCTTGTATTGCTTGATAGGGCATCGACAACTACATTATTCTTACCTTACTTATATTTAATGAAAAAGTTAAATCCTTCCAGGAACTCAATCCATCGAGCTTAGCGTTTGAAAACTTTGGATTGGCTTCGCAAATGCCTCAAAGACTTATGATTCATGTATATGACAAATTCTTTTGGCAGAAAATAATGCTATCATACATAAAGAGCTTGGATCAGGGCCAAAGGCTCTTTATTATATACAGGATAGTTCAATTGCGCTCCCTTAAGTTTTTTGTTATGAGAAGTTATAAGTTAGCCCTCTTGCATTAACATAGCTTTGACACCAACACTTGATGCGTTACATTTAAGCTCAAATACTCTCTTAAAGTTTGGTAGAGATAAGACTAAGGCAAAGGTCAACCTTGTTTTCACTTTAGCAAGGCTCCTCTCCTCTTTCTCTCCTTAGTTGAACTCTATGTTCTTCTTTGTAAATTCAATCATAGGCGCTATAATGTCATTGGATCTTTGGATAAAGAGCTGGTAGAACAATGCCAATCCACCAAAACTTCTCACCTTGGTACAAGAGGTTGAGGTCGGCCATTCGACAATAGCTCGTATCGTTTCTTCATCCACTCTTAATCCTCTTCCACCAACCACACAGCTTAAGAAGATTACTTTCCCCTAGCAAAAACAACATTTCTTCAAGTTTTCGAACAATCTCTTCACTTGAAGGACATCAAAAACAGCATGGAGGTGGTTAGTATGCATTGCTAGGTTGGCATTACAGACAAGGATGTCGCTAAAGTAGACGACAACAAATTTCCTGATTTGATCTTTCAAAATATGATTCATTAGCCTTATAAAAGAGCTTGGGGCACCCAATAACCCAAAAGGTATGACCATCCACTCATACATGCTATGTCGAGTCTTGAAAGCAATCTTCCATTCATCTCCTTATCTCATTCGAATCTAGTGGTATCTCAACTTTAGATCTATTTTGTTAAATACCCTTGCACCACTCAATTCATCCAACATATCATCTAGCCTTAGGATGGAGTATCGATACTTGATCGTAATTTTATTAACAGCTTTACTATCCATGCACATACACTAAGTTCGATCCTTCTTTGGTATAAGTAATGCAGGTACAATATGGGGACTCAAACTTTCCTTCACATATCCTTTCTCCAATGGGTCATTGACTTGTCTTTGAAGTTTTGCAGCTTATTTGGGGTTCATATGATAAGTTGGTTTGTTAGGTAGGGTAGTGCCGGGTATCAAGTTAGTGCAATGCTTAATGCCTCTAAAGGGGGGTAATTTCTCGGGTAATTATTCAAGAAACAAGTCAGCATATTCATTTAGTAGTTCTCTAACCTCTAGGAGTGGCTCACCCTGCTCATTCAATTCTAGCAATCGTTTGATTAATAGAAAAGTTGGCACATTGACTTTGATGGCTTCTCAAAGTTTGGCTCTACTCAACACCAAGCCTTCTTTGATCTATAGGTAAGTTTAGCTTGTATCTTGCTAACTTGACTTGGTGGTATAGGATTCAATGTAATCTTTCTCCCATTCTTAAACATACATATTCATGTAGCTATCATGAATAACCTTTGATCAAAAAGCCAAGGTTGGCTTAATATCACATGTGATGCGCATATAGGTAACACGTTACAAAGATTTTTTGTCGAAATAGTTTTCAATTGAGATCGATAGTAGCACTTACTAAGTGACATGTAGTGTTCCCTTCTCGTCTAGCTAATGTAATTTATGTAGCTTTAGATGTGAAGTGGTCTACAGGTTAAGCTTCTTAACCAGGTTGGCAGATGACACATTGGTATAGCTTCCATTATCTACTATGAGTATACACACCTGATCATTCACTTTGCAGATGATGTGGAATAAGTTCTTTTTCTGCTTCTCCTTAGTGAAAGGTTCCAAGATCATTGCACATTTTCCTCAATCAAGTTAGCATTAATATCAATCTCATCTCCTATGTCTTTCTCCTCCTCAAGTTCCTCATCTATGCTACTACTTCGATCTTTAAGACATCTCCTTTAATGATCATGGTCCTTTGATTCGAACACTAAGTAGCTATGTACCCAAATCCTTTGCACTTAAAATACTCAATCTGCTTATTCTTCCTTCTGAATCCCTACCCCTTCTCATATGTTCTCACCAGCACAACACCATTAGGTTGGCCCTTCTATTCAGCTCTAACATCTACCTTCTTTGTTAGCTTAGTACTTAACTAAGCTTAGTAAATTCCTTAGGTAGGTTAGCTTGATTGATTAGGTTAGCTCATTAGTGGTCGGGTTGACATTTTGCTCCTTCTCTACCTCTCCACCCATTGGGCTATTCGCATAGCATCATTCATCGTAGTGAACTGCTGAAGTTTCATAATATCTTGGATGTTATTTCATAATCTAGTAAGAAATCTCAATACTGTTTGGGCTTATGGCTTATCTACTTCGTATCAAATCATAAGCATTTGGAACTCTTAACATACTTATCAACAATTCGATTTCCTTGTCTCAACTCTTAAAGCCGAGCAAAGGTGTTTGGTACGAACACATTGTGGCCTCTTCTTCTCAAGCCAAGTATTAACTTTCTTAAATCTTTCTCGTCTTCTCATAAGTTGGAAGTTCTTTTACCACATCATGGCATACCTTGAGAACTTAACAACAACAGTCCTTATCTTCTCTCAATCCTTATACTGGTAATAATCAAAGACGTGCTCAACTTTCTCCTCCTAATCTAAATAATGATCTACACTCCTCGAACCATTGAACCTCAAAATTTGAAGCTTCACATGGTTGGCAACTTGAGGTATTCTAGCTCGCTCTTTTTTCTCATTATACTTTTCTCTTCATCATTATCCATATCTCTCAAGTCAATCCTTCATCATACTTATCCTTTTACTCCTCTACCTTAAACTTGTTGAGCTAAGTTCTATCCCCTAACAGGTTGAGCAGCTTATGGGGTGTTTTACATGGTCTTAGCAGGTTAATAGGCCATCACATAAATAGCTTTGGTTAAATCAATTAAGAGGTTAGCTACCTCATCAAGTTTTTCATCCATACTCCAGGGGGTGCTTTAGGGTTGTTGGCCATGGTGGAAAACACCATTATTATCATCCCCAATTCTAGTGCTAACACTTAGGTAAGTCATTTTCTTTGATAAACTCAGTAATAACTTAAATTCTAAGAAACAACAAATGAGGTTCTTCATGCCAAACAAGTAAACAAACATAAACTTGTCCCTTATGAAGGTTCAACTGATTTGTGGACACAATAAGTCCTCTATAGAATAGTAAACCCATTTGGAACTTGCTATGTTTTCGGGTGTTCAAAATAGGGCAAAATAAAGTATATATGAAAGCAACTACTATACCCCTTAATTATGTGAACACTTCAATGAATCTTCATACCATCTCAACACATTATCACAACAAACATTACTTCACAAAAACTCAAATACAATTTACCTAAACAAAACCTTTGCTTTGATACCAAGATGATGCAAACCCATAGCTGAGAATAGACAAGGTTGGTCATAGGGGTAGGTCCAAGCTTGCTGAAAGCTTGAAGAACAAGATGGAAGTTGTGCAAAAAAATAGGAAAAGTAAAATCAAACAAACCTACAAGTAGCTCTAAAGGATGATATACTAGTGAAACTTTTGAAGAATCATGGCATAACTCAAAATGACACATAAGATGGTCCAATGAGGTTGCTTACCACCTAATCTTACTTAAGGGTTAGGATAAGAGTGAAAGAAATAAATAAACAAGCAAATGAGAGCAGTGTTCACAAAAAGGGTAGAATATTTAGTATATTGATGATGATAAAGATGATTGTGGTTATACGTACAGTAGGTATTTATACCTAAAAAACTAGGGCAACCCACTTAAAAATGGAAAAGCTAAAAGTATATTATCTAAAAGAAGTAATGTACAAGGAATAATTAAGGTACAATTAAAAATACAACAAAATAAGCATCTTCTATCGAGGATTTTGCAAATTGTTGCTCAGATACGTAGCTTATTGTAGGTGAATAGCTTTTTGGTAGAAAAGACAACTTTGTATGATCAACTTGGTTTTTACTAAGCTAAGGTGCCAAGTAGGGGTAGTAAGTCAGTTGAGCTGAGCCAAGCAAATAATTCTTCTAAGGCAAATTCACCTTGGACACTTTCGGTATAGCTTGGATTCAAGTCACCAAGCTGATGGTAGGATGAGCTGAGCTGACATTCAAGTGTAGTTTAGGTCGATAGATGGAGATAAATGACGAGTGTAAGAGGGTTCGATTAGGCCAAGGTAATAGGTCAGTAGATTGCAGTAGCTTGAACTTCTCGGTTGTAGGTCTTAAGGAAAGAATTCGCTTGGCTATACTTTCCAACCCTCGAGCTCAGGCATAGGTCTAGGGTTTGGTAGTTTGATTATTATCAACTATATTTGCCTTCCTCATATCAAGCTCTTATGTCTTGATCCTCTAATGGGCTTATTTGGCATTGATATGGGTTGTAGTAGTGTTATGCCTATGAGTTATTATAGATTGTTGGTTGGAGTTTACTAAAGTTGTGGTGATGGATATATGTATTGGGGATGTGTTATGTTGACTTTTGGTACTCTTGTATTGAAAAGATTTGAAGTGTGTAGATGGAAGGAAGAAAAATTAACTTATGAGGAAGTAAACAGATGCTAATTACAACAAATGAGGAAGTTGTAAGATTTGAGTTGGTTGAGCATGAAGAGGTGGAAGCACTTGAGATTGAAAAGCAATTTGACGACTTACTTACATAAGATCCACAAGCTCATGATCTTTTGGATGACCTTGAGATCTTGTTACATCCTTTAATTGATAGTTGCCGGAACTACTAAGGTGTGGTTGATCAAATCCATGATGAGTGGAAAGAAGGACACATGATGAAAAGTTTGATTGATAAAGCTCATGACGAATGGAAGGAGCATTGGATGATGATGACATTAGTGGAGGAGCTTAAGTAATTTTCTATGTTTATATTTCATTTTTACCGGTTGGCATTTGAGCCTAGTAGGATTTGGAGTCACCAATTACCAAATTTTAGGTTTAAACTTCTCTAAGGGAGAGGAGATGATAGGATTCGAGGTACTAACCTAGCCAAATGCCAAGATTTGGGCTATATTGGAGACCTGTTCGTAAGCTCCTCATCTATAGAAGACCTATTTATGAGATTTACCAATATTATAAGACCTGCTCTACTCTATTCAGCTAGGTTTGCTCCACTTAGATAGGTTTGCTCTACTCTATAGTCTATGCTACTTTGCTAAGTCTACTATACTTTGCTAGTTTGCTTTGCTATGCTTTACTTTGATGGTTTGGTTTGCTTTGCTCTATAGGTCTACTTTACTCTATTGTTATGCTCTTTAAGTTGGCTAGAATTTCAAGTTCGCCTAGATTAGGTCTTCAAGGTCTCCAATAGCTCATCAACTTAACTCATCTACTCCTTACCCGAATAGCTTATTTGACTATTTATTTTTACTTATATTATTTTAGACTTCCTATTTCTTATATTATTCCTAAATTACCCTCATGCTTATTTTATATTTATGAGAATATCACTAGGGTATCTGTTTAGTCTTTTTGTTTACAAGTTTGTTACTATGTATAAATAAAATACTTATATAGGGTTTTGGATAGATTTTGGATATTAATGAAAAGCCTTTTAAATCTTTTCTCTTAGAAAGCTCTCTCTTACTAGCTCTTATTAATTTCTTTAGTAAGGATCGTGGTGAGTAACCCTAGTTACCTCGTTGTGTGTCATATCAAAGTAATAATTAGGCTGTATAGAATTTAGTTGGTTTATCATGGCTTACGGATTTACTAAAATCCTCACAAAAATCATTCTATTTTTGATCCTTTGACAGGATCAGACTTACCCCATATGGCCGCCCTTATGGGTTCTTGGTATGGTTTGTATTAATAAAGGTTCTTGAAACTATGAATTTATATCACAAAATCATTGCTTCATCTTATTTCTCTATTATCTTCCCCTTAATTTATGAGGGTTTTAATATCATAATATTTTTCACATCATCATATTCTTTATTGACATCATATTTATCATGATACTATTCTTATTAGATCATTCATCATATTAGTATCTAATCACTTTAAAGTATTCATCTTATCATGAAATCATGTTTTGGATAATCATTAGAATAGACCATATTATCTAAGTTCATATCATTCATCAAATTAGGTCATATATCTAAATCTCATCATATTAGATTTAACTAAATTATACTCATCAAATCTTTCATATCAAACCAAACAGAAGATATAACAATTCATAATTTTGCATCAAATATATCAAAATATTTATTTGATCAAAATTTTCATAATAGATTATAGTATAATCCCTACAACGAATTTATCAAATATTGCTCTCAAATATAAAAGAATAAACCTTTTATGCTCCATTTTTAGAACTTGTTCTAATATATTCCTATGTAAAATCGATTAATAGCAATTCAAATAATAGATTTAGTCTCTTTAAGACTTTTTCTTTCCTATAGTTCTAATCAAGCAACACATTCAAATGATTCTCAAGGTTGATTCTTTCAGAATCATTTCTCATAAAGCAAATGTTTCAAGTATGTCGTAATCATAGATTCTAGAATTTATTTTTCTACATAAAATTTTTCTACATAAAATGTTAGTCACAATATAAATGCTCTTGTTTTTTTTTTTTTTATTGAATTGTAAGACCTCTTATGGCATAAGCTTATTAGAAAAACTTTCATGTTTTATAAGTTATTAAAAAATGATCCATTAAAATAACTTATTATAACATTGAGATATGGTTCATGAAACTATAGTCATTCAAAATATCATAAAAATTAAAAAATTTTAAAAAGATTTCATGGGCAAATTTTGATTTCCTCAAATATAAAGTTGATTTCTACTTTTAGATGTTCTACTCTAGTCATTTTAGTTCTTCTATAATTTTCTATATCACTAAGAATGGATTCATAGTTTCCTTAGTTTGTATTGGATAGATATTTTTTCATGAATGTAAGTTAGCAAGGCTTAGTTGGATAGTAGTTCATTGTGAAAACTATCCTTAGGATAGCTATTCTCATGCTTCTATCCTCTTTCCTTGTTTTCAATTTTTAGTGGCTCTTCTTCTAGTTCTACTTCTTGATCCACTTGAAGTTCTTCTTTAAAATTAGTCTCAAGTGCTTCCTTCTTAGGATAATGATCTTCAATTTGTCTTATCTATCAACTTTTATTATTTTTAAATGATTCTTTGAGAGATTTTCCTAGAGATTCACTTTCATAGCTATTATATCTCTCAAGAATATTTCTTTTAATAAGAACATCCTCATTATTTCCATAAACTGGTGTTTTACTAGAAGATTCCAATATCACCTTTCTTTTTTCTTCTTTTCCTTTTATTTTCTGAGTTGAACTTCCTTATTCCAAAATGAACCTCATATCTTTAATTCTTAACATGACTAGCTTTATTCTTATTCCTGGTGAAATTGAAGATTGGTCTTTATACATAATTGTCTTCAAAATCATTCCACTATGTACTAAATTCATATGCCTATTCATATTGTAGATGTGCTTAATTAGGTGTCAAGCTAGATTTACTTTGTATTCTACTCTCAATCTAATTGGTTGTTTCAAATCTTATTCTATTAGAGTTGAACAACTTCCTTTTCTAGGTAACAAACATATGATCATTACTCTATGAAGGATTCTAGTATAAATTAGAAATTTATTCATATTTTTTCTTCTAGCATCATACTATTCAATAATTTCATCATCAATCATATAAATCAATGCACTCTTTAAATCTTTAGAAAACCTTTTATCATCCTCTACATTATTATTCCTAAATGAATGTATTAGATCTCTCCTTGTGATTTATATTATTGAAATCTCTAATGCAAAATTCAGGTTGTTTACGACATCCATATTTAGATTTTGATAAAATTCCTGAATCCGTCTTTTGAGATAAAGTCTTTCAGCTCATATAAAGAGCTCCATCCATGTCTCTCAAGAGTTCTTTCTATGTTAATTCTAGAAATGATTAGTAATATAAGAAACATACCTTGATAAGGTCAATTTCTTTAGATTCTTTTCCAATCTTTCTCTTCTTTCCTTTCTACAATTTCTCAAATCTATGTCTTGTTTTTAGATACTCCTTGATTGATAATCTATCATGTAAATAGATAGGAGTTTATTTGGTTGAAGACTTAATAGTAGTCTTAGATGTGATTTTATAACTTAGAACTTTGGATGAATTTCTTAACATGGTTGATCTAGGATCTTTTTAGAACTTGTAAAGAGACTGTCTTGTGAGATATAAAAGAAATTTTAGTTAAGACATTTATCAATTTTTCAAAGATAATTTAGGCAAGGAAATATTTTAAAATGAATCTATTTGTCTTTCTTTAGCCATACCGTTCTGATTCATTGATATCTTCTTTCATAATCCTTTATTGATTGATTTGATCTCTTTCCAAATAATCTCGCACAATATGACCTATCTTGAAGTATGGAAAGCATTTTAAATTCTTATAGTTTTAATATACCTTTTGATAGTTCTAGTGATCATTGCCATGAACAAATTTCTAATGCCTTAATCACCAAGTGTCTTTACCATGATTAACTCTCTTTCTTGATTTTGTATATTGATTTTGTTTCCGATTGCTTCTTCCCTTCTATGTTCTCAGGATTTTATTTAGCTTCTCTTTATTTTGATAAATCTTTCTACGTATATCACTTATTGATTTTGATTGGTTTTCAATTTGATCCTTTAAATCACAGGTTTTTCCTTAATTCATTGCTTCCTTTTAAGACTCCTTTTGGCTCTTTTCCGGTGGTATTTCAATCTGTTTTCCTTATTAAGTCTTAGGCAATCCAGTAATATATCATATAAACATTAAAAAAAATAAAAGAATGTAGGGATTAGAAAGTTAAGCAAGCATATGAAGTAGTTCTACCTTGTATGTCAATCCACTCTTCCAACTTATAGTTAGGGATAGGGGTATCTACACCATACATCCTTTATTTGAAGAAAACTTTTATATAGAGTTCAATAGTTCTCACAATCTTGTCTTGTCTGCAAATCGTAAGTCTATAAAATCTCAATCCTAAGTTCTCAACAATCATATACTAATTTTTAAAGAGATTAGTAACTCCTTAGAGAATTTAAATGAATTTCCTCATACTTTTGCTAAGTTTCTTGGCAATATAATATCTTAAACATGTGAGCTTTTCTCTTAGATTAGATAAATATACGTAAGCTTGCTAAACAACAATATCACGAAAACTTGTATAACATGTAAAATTTTCTTTGCTCTTTTGCTTCAATCCACTTTTTCTTTTTATCCATCAATCACTTCATCCTTAAATAGCTATGGCTTTAACGTTTTAGTGTTCTTAATAAGGTAGTAGTTGTTATATAGCTACTGCCTCTTCAAATCTTTATGATCTTCTTTCTTTTATATCATGGCGGATACACTTATCTGTCATGCAATATTTTTCTTATAGTTGCTTCATACACTTGGAAACTTTCATTGGTCCATTATCTCATACGCTTCTGTAATCTACATAATTATTGTTTTTGTATCCTTTGGTTTGTCTAGATATATTACCTAGCCCTACAGTGCTACATCTTGACCTATTCTTTTTTATAATATGCTTCTGATCATGTTTGTTACGAGTACTTCTTTTGCACTTCTGATACATTATCTTGTTTAGTCTTATGCTTGTAGTCAATCTCATTTTCTAATCAATACTTTTCTTTTCTTCCATCATTCTTAAAATAACGTTGTCATGTCTTTTACTTCTGATTGAAGTTGATGAAGTCATATATTGCTCTTTTCTTTTGATAAGCTCTTAGTGAAAGTTGATTATGATTCTACATCTACTGTTGATACTTGTTTTGCAAATTCTTAGTCTTCAAGTCACTTCTAATCTTGTCAACTTTTCATCATTCTGTTCTTGTTCTTCTCAAATACCTTTAAGAATATAATTCTAGTACGGCATATAAGGTTGCTTAATAAGCAATAATGAAGTACCTTTCATCAACATATGTTTTATTATCAACAAAATAAATTTTATTGGCCTTCCTATGCAAAAATGAAGCTATTCTTCAAGTCATGCGAGTATCATTAGCAAGACTAGAAATCTTATAGGAAATAAAAGAGACCTGGACATTACTAAATGGATACACTAAAATTTTGAGCAAGCTAAAGGGTAAGCTAAGCTTGTGGTCATTTCACATGGGGAGGTGAAATTTTGAGAAGTAAGGGTAAGATAATAGTGGGATCTTAACTGTCCATAAAATCTAAGTTGTTGCGGGTTTACCATGATGGTGCTTTGAGTGGCCATTTAGGAGCTTAGGCGACTTATAAAATATTGAGCTCCATCTACTATTGGCCTAAAATGTGAAAAGAAGTGAGGAGCTATGTGAAGGAATGTAATATATGCCAATGATTCAAGGGAGAAAATGTTGGCTATTTAAGACTATTGTAACCATTACCCCTACCTTCAAAACGTTAGACTAGTATCAGTATTGATTTCATTGAAGTCCTACCTAAATCCAATGGGAAGGATGTCATATTGATGGTGGTGGACCAATTGAGTAAATATAGGAATTTCATAGGGCTAACACACACCTACAATACAATAAGTTGCTTAAGCCTACATAAATAATGTGTTTAAACTACATGGATTACTAAAAAACATTATGATTGATAGAGACCCAACATTTGTCAACATGTTTTAAAGAGAATCTTTTAGAATCCAAGGGGTAGAACTTCACACAAGCATGACCTATCATCCAAAAAACGATGGCTAAACTAAAGTGATTAATAAGTGTTTGGGAATATATCTAGATGTTGGCTTATGAGCTGAAATATTAGAGTTACTATCTACCTTTACCTGAGTGGTAGTATAATATAAACTATCATATAAGTACAAAACAAACCCCTTTTGAAGTTTTATATGGGTACCCCCTTCCCATTCACCTAACCCATATGGTTGGAGACTTGAGAAACCGTACTATTGACATAGAGTTAACTGATTGAAAAGGGAGGATTAGATTGCTTAAGTTCCATTTTAAATGATCACAGAACAAACAAAACAATAGGTTGACAAGAGATGCAATGAGAGGACTTTTGAAATTAGGGATTGGATTTTATTAAAATTAAATAAGAGTATAAGCTTTTAGCTAAATATTACAAACCATATTAGATAATTGATAAGATAGGAGAAGTTGCTTACCATCTTAACCTACTGGTTAAGGACTCCATCTAGCTAACCTTACATTTCTCATAACTTTGATGTTACCATAGGATCTTCAATAAGTCACGCTTCTTCACTAGTTACAACCACTAAACAAGGAGTTCAACTTAAATAAGATACTAGGAAGAAAATTGGTAAAAAGGAAATGAACAACCAAGATAATGATTTTGGTTTAATGGCAAGTTTTAGGGCAAGAACCTAAATGAAAAGTATTTTGATGATAAACTTGCATTGGCTATTGAATTGGTCCTACCACTCTTATGTTGAATTTCATAATCGAACCCCAAGAATTTAGTTACCTATTTTTGATGGCTAGCTTAACTTACTCGCTATCTAAGTAGATATTTCAAGCCATAGTGGTCAGTACTCACCACAAATCCTTACCCATTAGGTAATCTAACCATTTCTTAACCGTACATACTAAGGCTTGTAGTTCCTTCTCAGAAGTAGAAAGCTTAAGTCGTCTAAGGGCCTAGGCTTTACTCAAATATGCAATTAGATGTCCCTCTTACATCAAACTATACCTAATCTATCTTTGTATGCATCTATCTCAACCACAAAGATTTTTGTGCCTTCCAGTAACCTCAATATAGGTATGTTAGTAAAGGCTTCTAGTGGCTTCATTCCACTTGAAATGATTTTTTTTTTTAATAGCTGGGTAAGTAGTCTTGAAATAACTCCATAACTTTTAATAAAATAGTGGTAATATCCTGCTAACCTTAGGATTCCCCTTTTCTCCTTCAAGGTCTTTGGAATATGCCATTTAACCACTGCCTCTATCTTTTTTAGAACAATAGTGACCCTTTTTTTTTATTAATAACATGGCCAAAATATTCATTTGATTAGTACTGAATACGCATTTGCTCCTTGTCACGTGTTGTTGCTCTTTCTTTAAAATTTCAAACACACTTTGTAAGTATACAAGATGTTCTTTCATGGATTTACTATAAATGAGTATGTCAACAAAGAAAACAATCACATACATCCTTGATAAATTTCTAAAAGTATGATTCATTAGGCTTTGGAAGGTGGAGGGTGCGTTAGGCAACCCTGTTAAGCCTGGTTTTTCACCTTCTTGGTTCTTTTTATAAAATGAGGCTTTTTTAAACCAATCAATACTAAACCCTATCCGTTTAATATTAATTCTCGATTGGGGTTTAAAGAAGACCGTTTTCTTGTATTTGAAAAGGTATTGAGTCACTACTCAACCGGAGTTAGGAAAAAGAGTTAAGTTATAACTAATTAGGTGGATTGGTTATAACTTAGCTATCGATTTAAGGAAAAAAAAAACCCAATTTATAAACGGCTTTTTGAAAACTAGAGATTTAGGTCTAGAGGCTAATTTATTAAACCTAAAATGAGTATCACTTTTTAATTTTCTAATTTTAAATTCGCTTTTCAATATACCCTTTTTAAATTTCTACATGACTAAACATGTTACATGCAACTAATTTAATAAATTTATACAACTATTTACAAAAATGAAAAAAAAAAAATTTCATATTTTAATTTGTACGGTATTGATGTACGGGTGCCTATGTACCCGTTATTTAGGATCAAACTTTTATAGTTCGTTTACAAAACATATAGCAGGTTGATTGATTTTAATTTTTGAAAAAACAGCTGGGTTTGCGTTTTTAATCATTTTGATTTATTTGAAAAAAATTTCTTAAGGACCTTAATGAAACAATGTAAAACACCTAAGAAATATCAAAACAACTCCACAAATGTTAAGCAACTAATGACATGTCATGGAAATATCCAACAACTTGTAAGGAAAGTAAACAAAAGTTTATAAAAGTTGGAAATATCATAAAATGAATAAAATACGTTGATAACTTCTTCAAGAATTTACCAAAAATTATTCAAAATTTACTGGATATTGGTCATAGGGTTAGGGACATGTGACAATTTTTCCATAAATTTACACTTAAAAAAATATTAATAAATTAGGTAACTTCCTAAAAAAATCACCAAAATTTGTACATTTGTCCAAAATAGGTGAAACTTTAATAAGAGATGTGTAAGATGGGAGGAACACACGTCTAATTTTCCATAATTTTTGAACAAATGCATAATTTAACAATAATTCTTAAATATTATAAATGCCTTACTCCTCATTTAAAAAATTCACATCACTTAAACTAAGCCTCTAAAATTTAGGCAAAAATTTCTTGAGCATCTCCGTATTTCTCTTAAGAGGTTAGACAATATTGGAGTGGTGGTGGCTACCACTTGGTGGTGGTTTTGGCCATTTAGGTGGTTTTTAGTTCAATAATTTTAGAGCTTTCAATCCAGGTTGTTTTAAGGAGTTCTTTGGCTTGTAAGTACTCTATAACCTTATTTCCTAATAGTAATTTTACTAAAATTAATTTTGCATGTTTGATATTTTTATAATTTTTCCATGTTTTGCCCATTTTTGTTAAAAAAGGATATTTTAAACAAAAATCACAAAACCTTATCTATTAACTTCCTAAAATCCACAAACTTTTTCTCATGCTTTGTTATAATTAATATGATATTTTGGTACCATCCTCGAAAATTGTTAAATTATTTTCTCATTTTCTTGGTATTTTGGCCTAATTTTCACTTAAAATATTTAATATACGATAAAACGTATAATATATAAATATTTCAAAATAAGTCATTACTAATTATCATATAATTTGAGTTTTCCTATAACCTTATGCTACCATTTACAAGAGTTATACAATAATAGCAATATCTTATTTTCATTCTTTTATACTAACTATCTTAAAACTATGTTTCGAAATCTTAGTATATATATATATATATACATATATATATATATATATATATATAAACTATATATGGTAATTATACTCTTTTATATAAGTTAAGATTTCTTTTAGAGAATATTTCTTATTGCCTCTTTTATAAGTACATAATGAAATAATAGGATCTATAAAACAATCATAAGTAAAAGTTTACTAATTATAAAATTTAACTAAACTCTAAAATACAACTAATAATAAACCTTTTTTGGGATTTCAACATAGCTTTTAGAAGGGTAATAGGCAACTACAAACTAGGTAAGTGGCTTGTCTCACGGTTATTATTATTGTGTCAATAAGGGGTAGTAAGCTGTTATATTGTTTATCCAT